>OY284416.1:109894202-110262615 GCA_958301585.1 Merodon equestris
ACGAATTTAGAGAATAAAATATTAGTAACACAGTTAAAAACGGGGGGTTCAGTGATGGTATGGGGGTGTATGAGGGTAAATGGAGTTGGAAATCCAGTCTTTATTGATGGTACAATAAATAAAGAAGATTAACGTACTACTATTCTAAACTTGTTTCGAACTGAGGCCAGACAAATCAGGACTAGGTAGCCACCCATATTAACCAGACCAGATAAATCGTAATTAGTTTATCAGGGGCAAACCTTTTCTAAAAAGGGCTTTAATTTGAAAATGGACACAAAAACTGCCGATCGTACAAAGACTCCCTTCTATCCCCGTAGATGCGACGTGGACGTTTTAATAAGGAATTAATAAAAAGTAAAGGCAGTAAAACGACGTACTATATTGTATACTTTAGAGATAACACTTTCAATTTTCTTAGTTAAATAAATTTTATTAACAATTTAACTATGTACTAAAATTTTACGCGTGAAATTATGTTTTGATTATACGATAAAAAAAATAATTGATTTGGTTTTGATTTTTGCTTTGTATTATTGTATTAAATAAAGCTTTTATTGCGTTTATTGCAAAAGATTATATATTATCTTTTTTATTTGTAAATAGCATGTAGCTCCAAAAGTTATATAAATATTTACTTACTTTCGACACTATGTAACACGAAGGGAGGCTGCAGGCTATTACAACTTCTTGTTAGAGATAGGCAATTTTCTGCGAACTAGTAAACTAAAGCCCTATTTCAACATTTCAGTCAAGAAAAATGCCTCAAGGCTTTTCACAAAGCTATGTCCGTAACTTTATTAGAATAAAATAATTAGGTTCAACATTTTCATCAAAACTTTCGAAGCTGCCATTTCCAATACATCCGTTGGGCCAATTTCTCCTTCTACTAATAAAACTTGGACGTCTCCAATAGTCATGTCTACAAAACCTTTGCCTCCGATCGATACACACGATTGTTATATTCTCTCAATCCCGTTTCTGATAATTCAAAGAGACCTTCTACTTTTTATCCTCTTCCGATATGCCTTTAGGGTTAAGTGTTTTAGTTCTTTTATCGAAAATTATATGATTTCCATAGAAGTTTGATTGAAAATTCCTTCCTAGCTTTTGCTATATGAACAGGTTTTGAATCAGTGATCGTCTAATATACGACGAGTAAGGAATACTTAGTTTTAATGGTCGAAGAAGTACGAGGGCTATGTGATAGGACCCTTGGTTAGCGACTGATGACATCACTGGCAAAAAGTGTATGCCATAATTAAATGATAGCTGTCGAAATTTTAGACAGATTTATCGAAAAGTTTTTTTTCTTTGACAACCAAAAAGTCCAAAAGTCCAATTGGTGTTTGTTTACAACCTTCATCAACCCTCACCATGGAGAATTACCGAATGAAGTGAAGTTGAACCATATATTAAAAGGACCATGCACTTTCGATGATTACCATTACATATTTGTTTATTAAATTCAAGCGTAGCCGAACGTCCATTTTTAATGAAGAGCTTCCGGACCAGACCGTTCGATTGAAAGTACTACGGATGATATGGTCAACACAATCGATGATATCAAGTTAACCGAGATCAAGATCAAACATTTTAGACCATTTTAGACATCTCAGATATGAAGAACCGCATGGCAACTTCGGAGCACTGTATGGCAGTTTTAAGGATCCGTCACTATTCGCAAGAAGTTAAAGGACATTCAAAAAAGTGCACTTCACCCGTCATGGAAATCGTTTTCGTAACGTCTTCGACGATTATTTGTAGGTGGGAATGACAATCACCGTGCAGTACTATGTTAATTTATTGGAGCGAGTCGATGTTGAATCAAATGAAAAATAACCCTATTGGACAAGGAAAAAAGTGTTGTTGCATCATGACAATGCACCAACTCACTCACCCGCAATAGTCACCTTTGAATTGGTCGAATTACGCTCCATTCTGTTGCTCCATCCACCCCATTCGCCAAAACATGAAAAAATTGCTTGACATAAGGCGATTCACGTCAAACGAGGAAGTCGTCGCCGTAATAGAGCCCTATTTTGCGGATTTCCAGACATTTTTTTTTTGTTGGTTAAAATAGTTAGAATATTATTGGATTGAATATATTGGATGCTGGACGCGAAAAATAAATATTGGTTCTTGCCAATACTGGTACTTATCATATAGCACCCTATTCAGCGGCAAAAACTTTACTTGGAGATTGAAACTTGAGTTCCTAACTTTTCACGTATCCTTTCAATTTTTTCTGTAAAGGTTTCGGCAGGCTTTAGTTGGCCTAAACGGATTTTCTTTGAATTTTTGCACTATGCATTGCAAGGGGTTTTTAAACTTAACTTAACTCTGGGCTCACAAGAAATGTTCTGTTTTCTTTAAGAAATACTATTCATGTAACATGTTCAAATTATTTTCGCATAATTGACCCCCGGGAACACTCTGCATATGTTACCGACGTTTCTTTTTCATTTTTTAAACTTTTAATTTTGAAGATGTTTCAAACTCTTCAAAACTGGAATCCATATTTGCTTAGAGAGATTTGTGCGTTTATTCGAATGTTTTTGAACCTTTTTTCGTCTCGAACATCTCGGGAACAAATAATGATATCGATTTCAGGCTAATTTCAATCGAAGTGACAAATTTTGAACCTGACAATAACCTGTCTGCGTGCACTTACGCGAATATGGAACAAAAAATAAGATATCAAGTCCTGGTGCACTTTATTCGACTGACAAACTGGGGCTGGCTGGATGTCGGAAATCTCAAATCTTTAACGGTCCCGAAAGTAAGACGGTAGTAAGGGGAGGCTAGAAAGGCACAAGAACGTCATTATTTTCTAGTTTTTGTGTAATATGTGCCAAACATCGCTAACGCGTAACAGAAATTCCAAAATTTAGTCTTCCCAGACAAAAAAACATTCAGAACAAACTTTGTGCGTATCAAAGCTTAATTGTATAGTCGATTATGGATACAAAAAAGCCCGGAAAATATGTCTAACGTTTTGAACATCCGACTTTAAATATTCCCTTCATTCCTTCAACTCTTACCAGAATTTGTAAAACGATTTCTCAAAATTGAGAGAAATCAGTATATTCCACACCCATTTCCACTACAAAACCAAGCCCACCCACTCCTTGTTAAGGCCTGTTCCAGGTTGAAACAGTGCCAACTCACCTCATCCTCACGCTTACCGTTCAATTATCAACTTTAAAAACTTAATTCCCGGCCATCAACTCCCATCAATCTTCCCGACTAACTTACACTTGTGTGCGCGACTAAGTCCTTCGAAAAGCCTTTGACTGACTTATACCTTGTTACCCGCTACCCCCTTCAGTGCATAGCATCGACTCTTGCTCGCTCTTTGACGGACTTGAATAATATTATCAAATTATTCATGCCACAAATGGAGTTTTTTTTTTGTTGTTGGTTTTATGTCCGTCATTGTACCCTTTTCCACATTTTGTTTTGTTCACGTTAAATTTTTTTTTCGCGTTGGCGTAATCAGCTTTTTCGCTATTCAATGGCCGGTGGCAGGTGGCAGGTGATGTTAAGCCACGGTCGAGCCGGGTCCTGTCCCCCAAACTCGCACGATGAGATATCGGTCGCTTCTCTGTTTCGCTACATTAATCAAATTTACTTATCCTTTCCTTCATTTTATTTTATTTTTTTGGTTTCTTTTGAAAAATGCCGAAAAATAAAGCAAGATGAAGGATGTCTAGGACGAAAATCAAAGCCCGGTACCACCATCAGTTGGCCCGACCACCCGCCCACATGGCCACATTCTTGTTATCGTAGATTAATTAATCCCCAGGAATTTTAATGCGCTCCCCTTTCCCGCTCCACGAAATAAACATTCACATGTATGTGTAGATGAGAAGCTAGGGGATGCTTTAAATTATTTTTTTTTTGCTTTCTAATGTAAATACCCATAAATAATGTAAAGTAGGCATCACTCTCGACTGTCGGTAGATGGCCGTATATATAAGCCGATCCAACGGGAAAGAGTTGGAAATCACATACCCCCATCGGACGAAGGCAAGTGAAAAAGGGTTGTTAGCATTACATACATACGTACACGAGCACGTAGCACGAGTACATAGCTTAATTTTAGCGGGAGAACATGTAGAAATAAATCTACCACGCCCGTAAGGATGTCAGGATTCTGTATTCCACACAGTTGGGCATAAGATCAGTTGAGGGTTGATATACATGATGTTGGTGCTCGTAACTCGTTTTCGTCTTTCCCCCCCTTTTCCTGTGAGCGAAATTTTTCACACGCGCCCCAACTCAACGAAGTAGATATAGATATCGCGAAGTGGTGAGGAATCGAAAAGCAACTAAACATCCCTTAGATACGGCATAGATACAGTAAAGTGTTCAACATCCGCCCACATAAATAAAAATAATGTTCTTTACTAGTGAGCCCGCAGGGGGAAGAACTTGGACCTGAACATCATCATAATCACTACCATTGAGTAGGGAAGTATGGAGTGAGGGAGGGGGAGGTGAAAAATACTTTTCTCAACCCTTTCTCGACAGTACGTGCGGTTGCTACTCGAGGTGCCCATACCACCATACCATCGTCGCCCAGTTGCCACAGAAGCAGGCCAAGAAAAATGATGGAAAATAAGTTTTTTTGTTTTCTTCCGTCGAGTTGCCCTTTTCTGCAAGTCGGATACTAAGGGATGCCATCGATGGGATGGTTGGGGTGGCAGTGCGATGCGAATGTTGGTACACACGAAGATGAGGTAGAGGTAGACTAAGACGAATACGAAAAGAAGAAGAAGAAGAAGCAGAAAAATGTGAGAAAGAATCGTCAGTGGAGTGAACAGAAGAGACCCCAACACACACTTGAAGATAAAGCAACAACAACAACGCCAGTCGCTGGAACGAAATCGTTGCTTAGTGTATGTGTTGTGTACTTGTTCTCTTTTTCTCTTGCTTCGCTCTCATCTCTGGCTGATTCGTATGGAGGTATAGCTGGAGCTGGTGGAATAGTTCCATCAGCACTGCATTCACTCGGTGAACATTCATTCCGTTCCAGTGAACACACGGTTTTTCTTCATCTCTATCTTTATTTGGGTTTTTTTGCTTTCATTTTCCTTTTCGATCGTGTTTGTTTGTCCATGTGGGTGGGTTGGTGTGATTGAAGTGGGAGTGTTAGATGCCCCACCATCTCAGCCTTACTCCCAGAAAACAGTGGAAAAAGGAAAAGTCAGGTGAAGGAAAACGAATGACGACGACAACGAACTTCATTTCTAATTGTTCGCCATATGACTGGGAGTTTAGTTCTACGTAAGTATCTCGAACGTTGTCGTATCTTTTTCCCTCTTTAATGGTTTGTTTTTCTTCTTTTTTTTTTTCTTGGAATGCGAGGTGTGTACGTAGTATATGAGTGTTATGCATGCCCATACCCCTCGGACAACAACAGATACGTTGAACGATGAGTGTATGGTACATATGCGATGGTGCATGGTGAGGCTCCCCGTTTTATAGCTCCGCCTTCGAAGCTTCACAGCTCCACCGGGCCACTCGTTGGTTTTATTTCTTATGTGTGTACTGTTTTTTTTTTTTGGTTTTTTATTTGCCTTCGTTTCTGTCGTTTTTGCTGTTTTCCTTTCATTTTCTTGATGAATTTTTGAATTTATTTTGCTCCTCTTTGGTAGTCGGGTTCGTATTCTCATTTGATTCGGTGACTGGTTGGATGGTGTGCTTTATGGAAATCGGTGTATGAGTATGTGTGTTCTGTGATTGCGGAAGGGGGGACCTATGGGTGTGTGGACCTCATATGTGGGAATGTTGCTTTTTACACTCTGATGTCGCCTCCCTACCGACGGGTTTTGGTTTTATTTCTTATTTTGATCTTCAGCTTGGACGTGTTTGTTATAGCTGTGAACGTATAAGAATGTAGTGGAGGATATTAAGGTGTTCTGCGGCGGAAGGATGCTTTGCAGCTTGAAATACGGGTGGATGATAAATGCATTTAAATATTCATGAGATTTCAGACCAAATATTTGGCACTGAGATTGATACTGGAAATAAAATTAATTTCATATAAGCGGACTGTCTTTTTACTTTTTTTTTTAATGGATAGAATCCACGGATAATTTGATTCCTTAATAATTGAGGAAGGGATTGGTATATTATTCAAATGGGTTCAAATGTCATGCATGCAACTGGTAAATTTTTATTATTCCTCGAAGCACTCTAGCCTGTAAAATTTGTCATTGACATTGTGTTAAAGGGAAAACATGTTTTGCGTCGTATGTAAGTATTTTTCAGGTCTAGATTTGGACCCAAAGTTTACACTGCATACAATTCCGTACAAAATGCTAATAATTCACATCTGAGCTACCTTCGTATTTAGTTTGACAAAAAAAATTAATTTAAATTGCTTAAACCTTCTGTTGATCAAACAAATGATTCAATGTTAATGAACTTTTCATTTGCACGGAACAGGACAGTTTTCTCTTAGTGGACAAAATAATTAATCAAACATCAAGTTCGGATTACTGTTCTTTAAAGTTATAATATTTAAATATTTTTTCTTTTTTTTTTTTTTTTAATTGCTCATTGAATTAACTTTTTTCCTAATATAAAAAAGCCTGCTCCAATTTATTTAAGGGCAATTTTCCTTTTCCCTTTGAAAGAGAAACCTAAAACGCAGCCCCAGCTACTCCAGATATTAACAATATCTTACAATAGCTTTCCTACGAGTAGCGAGGGAAGAGTTCGAAGCTAGTTTATCTAATTCGGCAGACGAAATTGGTCACTAGAAATTAAGCCAAAAAGTACATACATAGACTAGAGAAAATCACAGGTAATGAACAACTTCCAGGAACTGGTGAAGAAAATATAGCTTAATCTCAACCGCAACGTCCCATGTCGTCACACTAGCGAATAAGCTAAGGCGGTTGGAGGTTAAGATATCTCTGAATAACACAGTATGGATTTTTTATTCCCTCGCTTGCTTGTCTGCGACGAGAATTGGGGGAAATTGGGGGATATTGGGGGAAATCGGGAGTTATGAGTGAAGCAATCGTAGCGAAATCCTACTATAGAGAAATCGACTTATATCAAATAGCGCAAAAACCAGCAGTCACTATCACATACTGCACAGTCGACATTTCTGAAGCTGACGCAGGTGGATATGAAGTTTTGCCCCATCCGTCTTAGCCGACTGACTACCATCTTTCGGAATTTCGCCAATCATCATCAAAACAGACAGTCTAAATGCCACAAAATATAACTTCAAGCTTTAAAAGCACTTTTTCAAAAAAGACATATCTGCTTACTGAGAGATAAAAAAAGAATATAGAGGAGGGTTTTTATCTGTTTGGTTTTTTAATGTTTTATTTGTGACAGGTTACACGTGAGTTGTAACATGTGTTAAAATCAGGCGTACTCAGGTAGTCTTGCCATTTTATTAGAAGGAGATACATACTCCCTGCAATGCTTACAAATTATTGAATTTTATTTTCAAAATTCGATCTCTTTTGGATTAAAACCTTATGAAATACAGCTCGTGCAAAAGAGATGACCAATGATTTGCAGCAGCTTCAAATTTTCAGTGAGTAGGTCTTAGAGAAGCTGGAGAAAGATCCGCTTTTTTATAGAAAAATGTATGTTCATTTCTGGTTGAATAGGTATGTTAATAAACAAAACTTCCATTTTTGGTCTGTTAATCAGCCTCAGGCAATATAAGAGCTGGTAATGCACTCCTTGGTGTAGTTTATGGTGCGGCGAAATCGGCCCGTATTTCCTCAATAATGTCAATGAGAACAGCTTTACCGTCAATGCCTCTGCTATCATTCAATAGTTTCGAACTTTTTTTGCAAAAATGCATGAGATTAACCTCTATCTTTATCTCTCATCTTAGGGTGGTGGCAACTTCAGCGTCTAGATCATGCGGTTTGACGCCTTTAAACATTTATTTTTAAGGGGATACGTCAAATCATCCTTTTATGCCGATAAGTAAAGGTCAATTACAGTAGTTTTTTTCATTAAAACATAGTTGTGGTCATTATTTATACAAAATAAACTTTAAGAAATTTAGGGTCAGCTTTGGAGTGCCGCCTCACTACAGACTTACTATCGGCAGACAGTTAGGTCGGGCTGTTAATCAGTATCAAGGTATATGGAAGTGGGCACACTATAACGATTCCGATCGGCGCACACTATCAATGTTTAGTCGGCCGATAGTTCATTTTACTCCGAAATTTGACGCTGAATGGTCGTATTTTTTGTGATGGCTCTGTTCATTACCAGCTTGGCAATGCTCATTGTATAAAAGGCGAAAAAAAATTTCGGAAAATCCAGTAATTTGGAATGTAGTGTGTAAAATTGTCCCCGCAATAATCTTGCATGCACCCAATATTCTCAGTTCGTCTTCTTGGTCCCTCTCCTCCGCTGTATGCGCCAGCAGCCCAACCAGACCAACCTATCAGCCAGACAGAAAGTCTGTAATGTGCGGGGGCTCTTGATGTGTGAATACTTTTTTAATAAACTTTATTAGTCTGTGGAAAAGCGTTGTTAAATTTACGCAGATAAAAATGTACGCAATGTTTGGAAAACATTTTGCCGAACTTTCCCGTCATCTCTACCTGGTCCTTCAATATATGGCGCGGCCTTCCTGTCGGTTTTTTTCAATCGAGTCTTTCATTCATTATTCTTTTGCACTTTCGTCCACTGTCCATTCATTCTAAAAATACATATCCTGCCCATATCTTGTTTTCGCGATTTTGTTACTCACTCAATGCTTGGAGCTGAATGAGGTTTCTCGAATTTTTAATTCTCCATTCATCTGTTTCTTCGTACTGTTTTCCACAAAATCTCTTTTTCTCCTTCTTTGTCATAGACCAGGTTTCACATCCGTAAGGTGTCACTGGCATTATTATGGTTTTCCAAATGCGAATTTTAACATTGCGAGACAAAAGAGTTGTTTTGAATAGTCCCATTGGCGATCGGCATTTGGTCGATGTAAAATATTGCGTCCATTACGTTGTTTCTGATTAAGAATCCTGCTTTAAGATTCTGGGTAGCCGTTAAATGAAAGTATACCCGTCCTTAACCGTTGTTTCGTTTAAAAATGAATTTTTTGTACCGTGCGATGTCCAATTTATACTTGCTAATTTCATTGATTACTGTTTGAAAAGCATCTGGTCTGTACAAGCGGCGTACATTCCACGAACCTGTCCTTAATATTTGTGCATTTTTTTTATAGTATGCTCTCCCTTAAATAGTCCCCAACAGAAGATCCAACCGGGGAAAAAGCTCATCTCCGGAATATTTTACCCATTTTCTGTCAACAATTTCTGATGCTGTTTTGAGTGTGGTGTTTTAATGGTGTATTGTCGTAGTGTAGAAGTTTTCCATAGGGCAGAGATCGCATCTTGCGATTCCAAACCGCGAGTATATTTTAATCTCCATACAGCAGGAGTGTTTGTTTTTTTCAGTAAGTAAAAAAAATCCTTAAACTTTCCATCCCAAAATGACCTTTCTTAACAAAAAAAAAATTATATTTAGAGAATTTAAAAATGTTTGCCGTAAGCAGTCAACAGAAGCCAGCAAAGAAATGGCAAGCAAAAGAAAAAGCAAGAAGACAGAATAAAGTCAATCAAACGTACTATGGTGTTGGATCTATTGTCACTTCTTTCCTTCTACTACTTACTTAGGTGGTGATTCAGTCCTAGACTTAGTCGACGCGTCGTCAGTATACCACGTCCAATTGGTAGATGTCCCCATCTCTATGTGCCACTTTAAGGTACGTCCAGACCGAGAGAATAATTTCAGAGAAATTTCTAAAATATTTCTTTTTTTTTCGGTGAGAACACTTGTTTCTCAATTTCCCATCCGCAACAGGAAAATATTTTTTTTTCACAAGCTGAACGGGCCAAAATTTAGTTAATTTTCATTTAGAAGATCAGTTGTGTCACCATGAAACTCTGTGCTATAAATGCTACTTATTTTTGAATTCGTCGTCTTGAATTGTCTGAAATGAAAAGAAAAAAATTATTTTAGAAACAGGGCATCCACACTAAATGGGCAAATACTTCAGAAATATTTTTAGTAAATATTTCTAAGATATTTCGCTTAGTCGGGAAGTATCTTTAGAAGTAATCGTCTCTCAGGGTTGGGCGGTGGTGACTGTTCCTTTAATATGTATACCTTCTCTTTACAAACTGAATCGAATATCACACTCAGAGAATTCCTTCTAAAAAGATCCCGGGCTTCTTCGTCAGCTTTTGTTTTTTTTTTTGCGATAAAGCTGGATCGTAGCTGTAAGAGCGTGTACAAAGTCACCAGGTCAAGCACTTGGCAAGAAATATTCTACATTTAATGTTATCACTGCTGTCGTTGGTATATATTACCGACATGTCAAGGTAGATTTGGGTATTAACGTCTTGTACTAGGGTAGATTTCCGAAAATGTAAATATAAATTCGCTTCTGTCTGTCTGCTTAAGAATCTTTGTGGGACTTAAATTTAAATGTCACCATATTGGTTTCCACCAAATCGAGGTGTCTTACTTCTAAATAGTTCTGCCTGACTGCGATTTGCTCTCTGCTAACTCTCGTTCTGATTTTAAGTCCCTAAAATGTTAGTTTTATTTTTTGAAAACATTTTGGGAGTCATTCCGGCAATTATTTTAAATTACTTGATTTCGCTCCTCTCGTGTTAGTTCTGTTTTTTTTTTTTTTGAGAAGACTATGTTTATCTCTCATTTTCTTTTCACAAGGTAAACCTTGTAAACTTTCTGTTTCACAGCTTTTATCCCCCTGCTTTCCCTCGTCAAACCGGGGATTTTTCAGAGGTGACACTTTGAAACTCAGCGATTAAACAGCGGCGTTCCTGATGGCTTTATCGCAGTATTTCCAGTGCAGTTCTTCTATCATTTTGGATTTGCAAGAGTTTCGGACAGTTCGTGAGAAACACGATCAGCAAAAGCTCTGGTGGTCTAATGCGATTGCAGCTCTTCGACACCAATTGTGGGCAATCCTGTGAATGATTGATTTATTTGGTGACCGCCAGCTGCATTTATGGACGTTGTGGTGTGGGAGCCGTGTGCTTGCTACAATAAGATTTCGCCCTGTCGTGGAACCAAATATCCTGAATCTATTTTTAGATACCTAGTCCAACTTGGCATGAAAGTCTCCCAGCACAATTTTGGTGTGGTAGCTGGGATATTCGAGGTAGATGTTCTCTGGGAAATTATAGAAATTAGGGGTGTGAAATTGGGCAGATGCTGTTAGATCGTGATATAGCTAAAGCTTCGAACTCTTGTCCTTAGGGCACCTCAAATAACAAAGCATATAGGGCTGCTGTCTCTCCTAGCGGTCGACTTTGTAGATGTGGCAGTTTTTCCTCCAGTGCCATCGCACTTCTTAGATACCAACTATATCTACTTGCTAGTAGGCTAGAGCCTCCGCAAAAAGCTGTTGAACCTACATAATTATGTGACTTTGCCGATGTTGATTCTGCACTGCGATGGACGATTACATGACTACATACACTATCTTCTTCTGTGCTGTCAAATCTGGCAGGATGGGGACAGAAGGATATAGCCCTCATCTTATTGATAAGCCATCTTATGGCTTACATCAGTAATTATGACGCATTACGGAGTCAGTTTTCCGTGGCGTCAAAACTGGCTTTGGCCTGATATTGGACACGGGAATAAATATTTTTGTGTCTTCACGGATAGCTTTAAATCTGGCAAGAATCTGGTGTTGGAATTAACGAGGATCACTTTTCATAGGACAAGTATACCTTCGTCTTTCGTCTTTTATGGAAAAATATTATAGTTATCCTAATGGCTATGCATTATATAGTGAAATAAAAGTAAAAAAGAAGGAGCGTATGCAGTTACAACCAGGATACGTTTAAAGCTGTAATTAACCTTCCTACCACTTTCAAAATGCTGCGCAAACTTGAAATCTCCCAAACCAAAGTCGGAAGAAGAAATGAGATTTCCAAAATGGGCTGGGGGAGGATCTCTTCTTCTTTCTTGATTGGTTCCCCTATCAACGATTCCTGGCACATATTCGCAGATGGTGAAACCATTCTGGCTGTAAGCTGATCAAGTTTATACACTCGGTAATCTGCATGACGTCTCTGTCCAACACCAAGAAGACGTTTAGGTGATTTTACACATCACTTCCTCTAGAAAACTGTCCGCTAAGACTGTAGACTACTATTTGCTTCTGCGCTATCCATTGTATAGTAAAAACTTCAAAGTAAAAAAAACCTGTTTTTGCTTTAGATGTTTGAAGTTTCTGGTTAAGATCCCATTTCACACGGGATCCATTTATCGAACCTCTTTTTGTATTCATTACCTACTTTGACATTTTTGTTGTTAATGCCTAACGGCATTTACCTGTGGTGAGAGTGAAGGAATGGCTTGCTCGTATTCTCAAAGAATTTCATTAGTTTTTCAAGTTATCGGACTACCAGAGCGTGGTTTATCTTTGACACCAAGACTGCCATAAGCAGAAAAGCGTTTTGTTCTAATGGAATTTAAGAATAGCTTAATCTCAATTAATACCACCACTTGTATAAGTTGAAGCTTAAACTGGTACTTGTCTTACATAATTTTTAACCATTAAAACTCTAACGTTGCCACCCCATCGCTTGACCTAAATCGCTGTACCTAAACGAAGACTAAATGCGATAAGCTCTTAAAATCTTTTACATAAAAAAGAAGTTCGACAATAAAAGCATTTTATTCCAATTCCAGTTGTTACTTAAAATCAAAAGCAACATCCAAAGCTTGCTCAACCTAATATGGGTAAAAATGTCCAAAAACGAATTTCAAATAAATCTTCAAAAAATTATTCAAAAGATATTACGAGACATCGCACGTGTCGGGAGTCAAGTTATTACAAATTGAAAGCTCCATCCCTTACATAGCTTAAATACAATCAAGGAATTCATTGAAATTAGAAAATTCTTCAACTTACCCCAGCCCGGCCAACCCGCATATTTAAGCTATCAAATGCACGTGTCACATGTTCAAAGTGAACTCCAGTAGATTCGACTGCCATCCATGAAAAATAAAATAGACGCCAACCTCCTGTCAGATGTAGACCACATCCATTGTCCCATTTCGAAAGCGTGCAAACACTTAAGGTCACCCTACGAGCTCCAAACTCGAGTTGTTACAATCTCACGTACAAGAAAATCGACATTAAGTTCATCACTCAAGGCGACGGAATCATCGCATCGAACCATCACAATACCTTCACTACACTTCATTCTAATGCCATCTCCTCACCCTCCCACGTTTCTGCCCACAATCGACACCACATCCACAGCTCATCGGCGAAAGGTCAAGCCACAGGCTCGCCCAAGTGAAGACACAACATCAATGCCTTATCAATTTATTCCAAAAGCACTCATATTAGTTTCCATGGCGCTTATGCACTGCTCAGCGAGAGAGCACCAAACACAGTCAGCTCACCAGGTCGGTGTGTTCCATAAACGAGCCCATTAATTCACCGGATGGCAGTGAATTCCCTCCACGTCCTGTGGCCTCCTTACCCCACCATCAAAGTGCAATTCCATCACAAAGGTAAGCAAATTACGCGCTTCGTATGAAATGAGTGGTCATAAAATGTTTGTTTACTACGTGACCCGATACCGCTGTGCGCATTGCACCGAGGCCCGATACCAAAACTACAACATCGTGTACACGGCACAGGAGAGCAGCTCATTGTTTACAGTCACGTTCGAGATCAAAAATTATCCATATGTGAAATGAAAATGATCCTGATCCCTGTGTGCTCTCGTTTGGTGTGTTATTAGTACGTCGTCGTTCGTCCCTCTCGGGTCGCGCAGTAGTGAGAGGATCCAATTTCCGACGATTACTGCGCATGCGCATACATATGCGCCACACGGTGATCATGCGAGGCGAACAACAGCCCGACCAGACACAAGAACTAGTTAAAGCCGGGACGAATAGGACAGGGAGGGGATGGAGACGATGGTGGAAGTCGATTGAGCGAGTACGAGTATGAGTACGGGTACTCGTACATATCTGGTATTTGGAGCGCACGTTGGAGTTGAAGCTTGGGATGCCAGCCAGTGCTTGACGCCTCTCCTCGGTCAGGGGCTCTGTGTCACGGTTATGTGGCGTTTGTTTGGAGACCTCGGGCTTTGGAAGGTTGTTTGAAGATAATCGTATTATGGAATGGGTACCGCACATGCGCGAAGATGTTTTGTTTTTTCTGTGTGTAATTACGAGTGTGGGATGAGTAGGTAGGTATGCGGTGAATAAGTTGGCGACCTTGTCAGATTGGAAATTACACACAGAGGGAGTCGTTATGGATTTACACGCTAAACATTCGGTTTCTTGGTCTTCTTCAGGTAATGTTTTAGATAATACTTGACGAACACGGCTCAGGTTCAGGTATTTTATGTTGTGTTTGATTAGCTGATGGAATGCCAGTAGATGGTGGCGTCCGATTTTGAGGTGTACTTTTATGTAGTACTTAACCTGATCAATATCGGAGTTTCATCCAAAACATCGGTGGCGTGCATCCTCTTGTGATGGTTTAAGCATTTGGCTTTTTATTGGCAAAAATGTACAGTAAAATAGCAAAAATATTTAAAAGTATTTACTTGAGTTGATAAACCAATACTTGCCATTCAGCTTTTAAGGATTTTTTTATCTAAATATTGGGCAAATGTATGTTTTAAATGATCCATACCGAGAGTCCGATTTTGAGTAACTTTTTCGACCATATTAACTAGTATCTCGCTTATATCCACATAAAATAGTCAGAAGGTGTCAAATCGGCAAATTCATCGTTCCAAAACGAGAGATAAATTGCTCATTTCTCAATAAGGGCCAATAATCCCGCCGGACCATAAACCGCCCCAAATATGCCTTGGCAACTTTTATATGGCCTGAGGTTGCTCATTGGACTAAAGACGGCACTGTTTTGTCGCGGAAGATAATTTTTCGATAAAAAGCAGACCTTCCTTCAGCGTTTCAAAGCAGTCTTCGCAGATCAGCCCTTACGTTAAGTCAAGCAAGTATATCACTGGTGTTGCTGAAAGTGTGGGTAAAGACTCAGTCCTCTTGATTCCTCATTGTGCACACGATTTTACTCGTAGTTCTTCTGCCAGCTAAACTTGGCTATTTGTTGCAAAAATTGGGATAAGACCTGAAGTCCTAGAATCACCGGGCCCATCCCATTTTTGGGAGCAGTTAGAAACGAATCTAAATTTTAGTGAAAAAATTATCTTTAATGAAGAAGCACATTTTTCCTAAATTTTACAAAATTGTTGCATTTAATTGTCCACCAATTTTGGGCCAAGCCTCAACTGGTAGACATTGATCTGGACGCAGGTGGTTTCAACAAGATGGTGCAATGTGACACACTTCTTTCTTTCTTAGATGGCGTTACAGCTCACCCGAGCCAGAGCCAAGTTTCTCTCATTCACTTATGTTGTGTGCGATTTCTTTTTCACACAAGTGAACGGGACCTACAGTTTAATGCCGATTCCGAACGGCGAGCGCCGAGAAGCTTTTTCAAGGCAAGTGTACTACGGGAGGTTTTGCCAATACCCCGCCGAGGAGAGAAGCCGCGTAATGAACATTCGATGGCATTGGTGTTATCGGGGTCCGAACTCGCTCATCGTGCGTCAGAGGCCGACACACTACCCACTGCGCCACGGCGCTCTCATGTGACACACATCTTGGATTAATAGTTCATCTAACTAGTAATAAATTGACCAACTGGAGAACAATAAGGATTAGTCACATATGGCTCATTGAAAGTCATAAATGTGTTCAAAAAGTTTCAGGAATTCAAATCTCTTGAAGGAGTCTTGTTTCCTTGTCTATATCAATATTATAGTTTGCAATTAATTTTTTGTCTTCGAAATTTAATCATTTTGGGACAAATGACTGACAAATCGCTGTGTCATTTTACATACCTAAAATGGCATCAAGTCTTTCAAGCTAATATCTTTAGCAACTTTTCAGATTATGATTTAATGAATGGTCATCATAACCTCTTTCACTTTTTTCACGTTACCTTGATGGGATGATGAAGTTTCCGGGGCAGTACCATCTTTGATGCCTCCGTGGCCTTTTTGAAAACGATCATATCACTCGTTAGCTCTACATTAACTTAAAATAGAAAAAAAACACGTTTCTATTACTTTCACACACAATATTCCATTCTTAAAGCAAAATTTAGGGTATAATCTAATTAATTTGTTATTTTGTGAATTCTGATAAAGGCTTCCAAAATTTTACACTAGAAAAGCAATTAATCAGTACCGAACTTCAAGCCATTTATATAGGCAGTTACAGTTACGGTGTTCGAAACACGACTAGAATTTTTGTGTTTTAGCTCGGATTGCTCAGGGTTCTACAGACTCAAAAGTTAGAAGAGGTTATGGGTTTTAGTTCATAAAAGTGCCTTCATATAGACTAAATTAGTAAGAGCTATTTGGGGGTAAAAGTCTTCTCTGTTTCTCGTTTAAAACCAAATGATGACACGAGCTTGGCGAGTCTGGTATAATGTCGGTAATGCGTTTTAACGTTTGTGCGAGTATGTCCGCTGAATCCCTGCTTTGGACTCATTTTGCCTCCAAAAGTCTAATTCGAGGATGGAGGATGACTCTTCCTACTTCTTCCTTCTACGCTTCCTACTATGCCCTTTGCACTTTTACTTGTCGGTTGGATCTGTTTGTAATTCAATCGATGATGATTGCTGGTTTTTTTAATAATGCGTTTCATTATTATAACATAGGTATCAGTATCCACTACGCGCAAGTTTTTCAATGAATAATAATTTTAACTGGAATTTTCGGTTTAAGGGGAAAATATACTACGCTGCGGCCACTTTAGAAGGCCCGGTCTGGGAGATAAGGACATGGATAGAGTATCAATCGATCCGTTAAAAATAGACCGTAACTTTTCTGTATGCATTATTTCATAAACCGCAACGGGAGATATAATCTGAATACGGTAAGAGCGCTCACTTAAGATTCTGATGTGATCGAAGCCTTAGACAACTTAGAATTAGAGCAAATATCCTATGTTCTCTCAAACCCTCACTAAGTTCTAATGACATATTCAACGACATAATTAAATGCAGAAGGGCATTATGCGAGAGATTAAAGACTGCGAGAAGTATGTCCATCTTCGTAAACACATTTTTTAGCTTTTTACTATTTTTAATTTAATTCCATGGATGCATATTAAAACAAAGGTCAACCTTACGTTGTCCTTGGCAACGTTGATATTTAAGTAGTGAGTAATTTCTGAAAGTTTTTTCTACCTCTACATGTGCAATCTTAATAATGAATTTACGATTTTTCTGTGCGAATAATTATCCAATTCAAGGATTAATGAAGAAAAATTGATGAAATTGTTCATATCGGAGACAGAAAATGCAGAAAAGCACGTAGAGATGCTTGGCAAAAATGTAATGGTCCGTAATGACGCCCGTAAGCCTTCCGCGATAAATTCTCCTTAAGGATAAGATAAATGTTGCGGACTTCTTGCAGACATCAGGGCGTACGCGCTTAGTCATCCTGCATCCTGGATATTCCCTCCATCTACGACTGTGTGCATTAAAGATCCAGTCGTTAATGTCATATTTGACCGTGGAAGCAGGTAAACGTAAGGCGGGTTCAGGTCCTGAGAAACTCTCCTCTGAGCCCCTTCTAGCGAATGCATCAGACATCTCGTTTCCTGGGATCCCAGAGTGACCTGGGACCCATACAAGCCTAAGTGAATGTAGTCTTCCGACTTTGTTCGAAAAGGTCTTGAGTTAATGCACTAATATGGAGTTGGATAGAGGGTTGGACACAGCTTTGAGTGCAGCTTGGCTGTCACTGCACCTGTGTTTTTTTTCCCCTGCACCTGTGTTTCACAACATAGTGCATGGTCATTAGGATTGCGTAAATCTCCGATTGAAAGACAGACGCATATTTTCCTAACGAGAAGTGCAGTCGAATGTTTTTGCGCTCAAAGAAACTCCAGCGCCGGATCCCTGCCTAGTCCTGGAGCCATCTGTGAAAATGCGAAGACATTCCATTCCAGGTTCAGTGTCTGGCCAAAGCCAGTCCTAAGATGGCAGATGTCATTGCGTCAGAAGACATATCCATGAGACAGGGGTCGTAGGATATTTCTCCCGCAAGTACACTTTCACTCCAATGCGAGTTGTACTTAAGACCATTTCCCTTTAGCCGAGAAATGGCTTTCAGTGCACACCCCTGATATATATGTCAAGGGGTGGAATATTCATCATAGCATCTAGAGCAGCTCCCGGTGGGCTGGGGAAAGCCCCCGTGCAGCTGAGACAGACCGCTCTTTGGAGTTTGGTGAATGAAGCCACAGCGTTTTTGCGTGTTAGCCTGTTCCACCAAACAACCGATGCATATGAGATTATCGGTCATATAATTGCCGTGTAGATCCAAAGGACCTTTTTCGGCGGTAAGCCCCATGTTCTGCTAAAGGCACCTTTGCATTGCCAAAAAGCTGACAGCGCTTTGGTGGTCTTGGACTCAACATGCTTTGACCAAAGAAGCTTGCTATCTAGGATGACTCCTTAGCTTCCTTGGATATCGGGATGGGAATGCAATTTAGAACCAGCTGAGTAATGCCAGTATTTTTCCTCCTTCTCGTGAAGAGAACGACATCAGTCTTAAGAGGATTAACCGACAGCCCATTTCTCGTGCACCAGTCTTCGATCACATCTAGCACCGCCTGCGCTTTGAGACGGACATTCGCTAAGCCTGACCCGACAGAGAACAGGAACATCATCCGCATAGGCCTGGGCATAGATTCCAGAGGCATTGAGAGCATCGAGCAGAGAGTCGACCACCATGCACCATAACAGCGGAGACAAGACCCCACCTTGCGCGCAGCCCCTGTTTACTCCAGACTTGACACATTGTTCGAGGCCTGCATCAGCGATCAGCATTGTTTCGATCCACAAAACCAGTGCTTCATCTACGCCATGCCGTTTAGCAGCGTTACACATGCTGTCGAAAGTAGCGTTATCAAAAGCTCCCTCAATGTCGACGAAAATGCCTAGTACGTATTCTTTCCTTTCGAGAGCGCAGTCAATTCTCCCAACTAGGTTTTGAAGCGCAGCATGTGGCATGTCCGAGAGAGGATTCGAGCATTCGAAGGGCAACTTTGCGCACGTGCAACTCTACTAATCTCTCCATGCTTTTCAGCAAGAAGTATGTTAGACTGATTGGTCTTAAACCCTTGGCGAGTGAGTAATCTTCTTTCCCTATTTTGGGAACAAAGACCACCAAGGAATAGGTATGTAAGCAAGTGCTAGGCTAGCAGTGAACATTCTTTTCAGAGTAGGAAGCAGCTGTCTTATACCTTTTTGCAGCATAACAGGGTATATCCCATCAGTGCCCGGCGACTTAAAACCATCGAAAGATGCCACAGCAAATTCAATGGCCTCAGTAGTTGCAACGCGTGACGCAACATTCCAGCTACGCCGAGTTGTTTTCATCGTTTCAGTCGCAGTTTCCAATGAGGGAGTGTGCATGACAGTCTGATTTCCCGGGAAATGGGTTTGCAACAGTAAACTAAGAGTTTCTGCTTTAGACTCGGTGAAGGTACCATCAGACTTTCTGAGTACATCCAGCTTTGTCGATTTTCCTCGTTTGAGAACATTAACCAACTTGCTGGTCGCGCTCAGGGATTTGATCTCTTCGCAGAAGGACTTAGGAATCATTCTTCGATTTACGAATAAGCTTCTTATATTCCTTCTGCTTCGATCGATATCTATTCCAGTCATCTTCCAAGTTCGATTTAGGCGATCTATTCAGGAGAATTCTGACTGCCCTGCGAAGACATTGGAGATCAGCGTTCCACCAGGATACCGGCTTCCTGCTGGGAGGTTTTTTAACAGGACATGCGAGTTCGAAACAGTTGGTGATGGCGCTGCTCAGGTTATGAACGGCATCCTCCACCAATTGCTATGTTTTGAGCTTGGGCAGGGCTTGAGTGTTTTTTTCAAGCTCCTCCTTGAATCGCACCCAGTCCGTCCTTCTCGGATTCCGCGAGTGGGAGATCCCACACTTCAATTGGAATTCGATATATTTGTGCTTGCATTTTATTATTTTTTGTGTTTGGCGATTTTGTGCTATTGAAAAAATGGATCAGTGAATCTGTATTAAATTTTGTGCGAAAAATAAGATTAAGTGATCCAAAGTACTTGAAATGCTGACTGTCGCACTTCGCGAGTCTACATTGAACAAAAAAAAATGTTAACAAGGTTTATAAGTGGCACAAGCTTTTTCGAGATGGCCGAAGGAAGCACTTCATCAACGGCTGAAAACGTTGAAGCAGAGTAGAAAATTGTCGAATCACTATCAAAGAAGTTGCCGGGAATATTGGTATTTCAATTGGCTTATGCCAAATCTTTTCAGATGTTTTGGGCGTGAAACGTGTGTCGGCGGCGTAAGTTCCGAAATTGCAAGATTTTTACTACAAGAATCGTCACATGAACATCACTCAGGAGCTGCTTAATGGCGATCAAAAGTCGTTCAGTGATGTCGAAATCAAAACTTAATCATCCCAATGGAAGCGACCAGAACAGCCAAGACCGAAAAGAACACGCCAAGTTCGGTCCAAAGAGAAGGTTTTGGTCACTTTTTGATGGTTCATCATGACTTCCTGCCGGAGAGTGATACTGCCAATAAGGAATCTTATTTTGAATTGATGTGCCATTAGCGTGAAGCGATACGAAGAAAGCTTTCGAATTTGTGAAAAAAAAAAAAAATTCATTACTGTTGCATCACGATAATGCCCCTGCTCACTCATCGTTGCAGGTACATATTTGTTTGGTCAAAAACGATGCTTCAAACACCAATTCACCGGATTTTGACTCTGCGACTTTTTCTCCTTCCCAAAACTGAAAGATTCATGAAAGAACGGAGATTTACACGATTGAGGACATAAGGACCGGTTTGAAGAGTTCATGGTAGGGAAAAGTGCTGGCGTAAATGCATTATATGGAGGGAGACTACTTTGAAGGAGACAAAATAAGTTTTTTGAATGAATAAATATTTTTCGAAAAAATTAGGAAAACACCTAATTTTTTGAACACACCTTGTATGTGTCACGGGAAAAATAAATTCACGAATGCTCACAAATCTTCATGGAAACGGCAGATTTTAACTCTGGAACCCTAAAAACTTGGAGATATATAGAAAAAAAATGTTGATCGTGATAAGCGATATGTAAACTCGTTGACAGCGGAAATTCATGTTTAGAGAAATGTTTCGCTTCAGACATATCTAATAACCAGCCAGCTTCAACCCAACAGGGTGCAAATATAAAACATAAAATTTTAATGTTATTAATAACCAAAGTTTGCCCAATCTATAAGAAAGGGGACCCCTATAAATTCGCCAACTATAGAGGAATAAGTCTCCTCAACATGGCGTACAAGATCTTCTCTGCCGTACTGTGTGAACGCCTTAAAGCCAATCTGATAGGTTGCTATCAGTGTAGTTTTAGGCCAGATAATTCCACAATAGATAATTTTTTCACACTGCGGCAGATCTTGGAAAAGACCCAAGAATTCCAAACCGACACACACCATCTTTTTTTTTAAAGCCGCGTATGACAGTGTGCATAGGAACGAGCTATACCGAGCCATGGCTAGTTTTCATATCCCTGCCAAACTCGTCCGATTGTGCAGGATGACAATGGAGAATTTTCGCTACTCTATTAAGGTCGGTAGCGAATTAACCGAGACCTTCGATGTTAAAACACCAGCATTTGATTGGCCTCAGCGATGAAGTAATCCTAAACCGGGAAGCCTGCAGCTACTTTCTGAGGCCAAACCGGCGGACCCCACAAGCGGACCAGTAGGAATGCAGTTAAGTGGGAAGGTTATGGTCCTACACTTCTGACCATAACAACGCCGGAAAAAGGAAAAGAAGAAGAAGAAGAATAAGTGACCAGCGAAAACGACACCAGCGCTGAGATGAAACGCAGAATTACTGTTGCCAACCGCTGCTTCTTTGGGCTCAAGAGGTAATGGAAAAGTAGAGACCTCTCTCTAAATCACTGATAATCCCAGTCTTCCTTTACGAAAACGGATGAAGATGCTTCTGGTCGCTTCGAGAGGAAAGTTCTGCATTCAATCTATGGTCTCGTTTATGTAAATGGAGAGTAGAGAAGAAGATACAACGACGAACTGTGCGGGCTGTACAGCAACATCGGTCTTGTACGACGTCTCTGGATCCAACATCTAAGATTGCTAGGCCATGTAGAGCGAATGGACAACACAGCTCCGGCCCGAAGAGTCTTCGAATCAAACCCTGAGGGACGAAGCAGCAGAGGACGACCGAATCTAAGGTGGCGCACATAGATGGAAGGGGACCTAAACCAGGGAATGCGGCCCTGGAAACAACTGGCAGAAAATCGTGCCAGCTGGAGACGCTTGTTGGTTGAAGCCCAGGTTTGGCCATCGTTACCGCGGACTTTTACCAATCATACTTGCATGTAATTGGCCAAGACCACTGCTCGGCAAGCCAATTTTTCACTTCTTCCTAAAAATGGAAGTGCTCTATCGAAAGTCCCTGCTGTATTTATCGAAACAAGTAGTAATCACAAAAAAATCAAATCTGGTAATAACCGGATAGCAAGCAAAATCTCTGAAATAATTTTCCAATATCCCGATTATAGATATAACAAGGAACTAATTTTCCTCTTTTTCCTTCAATCTATTCCAGGACTAGTAAAAATTTGGAAACATAAAAAAGGTACGATTATCTTTAAATGCTTCTGCTAGCTGTTGTCGAGTCTTCGTCAAATAATGATTACAATTCTCCATGTTTGATTTTTTCTCTGGTCTTTCACTGTCTTTGTTGTTGATGACAAAATCAAACAATTAAAATTAAAATAAGTCTCTTGAGTTGGAGACACAATAAGTAGTAATAAAACTGCCTCCAAATGGTCCTTATCTAGCACAAAATTCAACGTTTGCAAGGCCCTAAAAAAAAGTTGATTGTACAATTATTAGAATCTATAAGATCTTGAATTCTATTGATAGATGTTTACAGAATAACATATCAAATTTGTTATTTTTGGCAGATTTCATATGAAGTCATATAATTCCTGTTTCTTTTTGACCACATTCAAATAATACTTACATATGTTAGCTGTCGACATCTCAGCGAACAGAATTTTTCAAAAGTGTACAGTAAAGCCCTTTTTTATTCTTAGACATTGGAAATTTTACACAAGTCATGGGAGTCCTTGTCTCTACGGCTTATTGCGTCAACCCCCATATTACTCTTTGCTAACTGCTTTAGTCTTTTGCCATCTGTAGTATAGCGCTATCCATTACCAAATCAGCTCTACTAAAAACATGGCTCCAGGGCACGGTCCAATCCATCGTATATGCTTTTACATTATCCTATTCAAGTTATAGTATATACGAATACAGGTTCCTAGGTGACTTCTTCCATCTCATTTATAGGCGTTTACTCTTCTACCCTTGCACGGCAAAGGAAACTCTAACTTCCCTTCAGTGACTTCCATCGAAAAAAAAAATTTTTCAGCTATTAAGTCAGATCCATGCACCCCTGTCCATTAAGCATGCATGCAATTAAGATTGACACCATTCACCGGCTCATTCAGCCGACAACACACCGCACTCTCAGTGGGTTATCCTTTCAATCGCTCCGAATCCCTTTGATTAAAGCACATAAAAACAACAAAAAACGTCAACCAGCAATTAGAGAGGCGCACCTCTTCTACCCCATTGACCGCAAGGTTCCTGTCCGGTGCTAGTTCTTTTTTGCTTTGTCTTTCTTCTTGCTTTTTATGGTTTCGTTTTGTTTTGTTCTGTCTTTCCTTTTTCCCTATAATGATCTACCTGCCATCACAAAGTGCACCATAAAAGGATAAGAATAGTCCCGAGGGCAAAAAATAAGGAAAAAAAAACAAAACTTTACGAAGAAATGAAAAAAAAAGAAATTTTCCTAAAACGTGAGCATTTTTTTTCGTTTTCCTCTTATTCTCGTACGGAGGGGGTGGTGTGTAGACACAAAACAGTTAGAAAAAGAAACCACTGACCTATTTTTATAGTAAAAAAAAAGTTGAAAATGAAAAACAAATAAAAAGGAATGCCGCGTCTATAAACGGGCACAAAGGCGACTCTTCGGCTAAAGCCGAAAAGAGACTCGACAAGAAGGAGGAAAATCAACTGCAGCCCAGGAAAGGATGCGATGACGAAAAAAAGGTGCAAAGCAAAAGACTTAACGCATTTCAAAGGATTTAAACAAAATGATAATAATAGAGCTACCAAAAAGAAAAAGAAATAAAAAAAACTAAAAAAAAGGATTATAATTCTATTTAAGGATATTATTCAATTGGAATATTCGATGTGATAAGGGGTGACTCGGTTTTGTCCGCTTAATCTGTCTTTCTTAAAGAAATTTATGCAGAAAAGGGTTTATTCCCTCATCATCATCATCATCATTATTATCATTGTCGAAGGCAGAGACGGAAATCCTTTGTCGTGCGCTGAACACCAATAGCCAATGGCAGAGGCAACCAGTCTCTCATATGTACCCTGACAATCGCGACAATCATGACAATCAATGGCATTTATCGATGGTGGTGCAAAGGATATACACGTAGTGGATAAAAAGGCTCCAACCAATCAACCCTTCTTTCTTGGAGCATTGGCTTCAGCTGAATGTCACAAACGTCATCTATCCCCCATCAATTCGATTCGTTTGTAGTATTCTTCTGTATTCCTTTTTCATTTTATTTATTTTATTTTTTTACTCTTCTCTCGGATTGGGATCCCGATGAAGAAGCAGTCCCGAGTCCTTTTGCACAATTTCGAACTATGTGCACATATATCCTTTTTTTTTATTTTTTCTTCCTCGAGATGTGCACACAATACAAATGAAATTGCTATCTGCTGTTGCCGTTGCTGCTCCACCCTTTTCTGATTCGTCGTCGTCATGTGGTGTCTCCGTTGATGGGGGGTAACAGGGGCTGAGTTGCGAAAAGGATATCAGTTGGAAAAATGTACGAGATATACATATGTTTTTATGTATCTATGGATGGACGGATTTTTTTGCACGCTCATCCCTCCTTTATACCTACGAGCATTCCATACACACACTCGTACAGAAGCTTTCTACGACTGTATTTCATTATTATTGTCACATCCACACCGAATGTGTGCAGCAGGAGGAATGACAGCCCATCCCTGTGTGTGGGAATTCCTCCGGATTCATATGTACAAATGCGAAGGACTCTTTTTTTTTTCATTTTTCTATAGCGCCTGGTAGGTATCTGGTGCTTACGCTCGTGTTGTCATATCCCTTGGATGAAGTACGTACACAAGAGCAACGTGTGGTAGATGGATACACATTGGGGAGGAAGCTTTTATGTTTCGTTTTTTTGTTTACATTACCCATGACGGAGATGGGGACATTCGGGGGTGCTTTCGCAACGAATCAGAAATGGTTATTTCATGTACTAAAAGTCGTACATGCTCGTATGAGCGTTACGGCGCACATACGAGCACGAGTACGTATGGATGTCGGAAGGTTTGGGTTTTATGTATTCCGGTTATGTAGGACGATTTGTGGAGGAGTTGAATGTGCAAAAACGAATCAAATGTTTGCAAAATGTCGACAAGGATATTGCTGGTGTGGATGAGGATTTGGGAAATTTAATCTTGCTTGGATAGCTAGAGGAAAATGCCTTGATGCGACGTGAATGGGTAAATATCCTGAGGTAGATGCAACAAATTTGCATATTAGAAGATATGAGGAGGCTATAGAGCTTATAAGGGCTTTTAGGGTGAGTTTTGACAAAGTTGCTGTAAAATATATACGAGTATGTATAAGAATTTTCCAAATTATAGAGCAGTATTTGCTGGATTAGGTGGTCCTAAATTGTGCTTGTATGCGGTAGAAATGTAAAATATTGTCACAGATGTTACAGCATCATTTTGAAATCGAGTTTTGAGTAGTTAGAGAGGACGGGCTCTTTATCAAGTTCGACAAAAACCTATAAGGGCTGAATGCATACAAATAGCAGCTGGTTTGCAGCCAGTATTATCGTTGTAACGAGTATACTGGATGTCACAGAGGACTGTGATAAAATATGTGTCAGACCAATCCTTCGTCCCGAAAGATACTTGGGTGTTTGGGACGGAAATTGCCAGAAATCTTTCTTCTTTGACACTTTTTTGCTTTTTTGCTAACTGATAAAAAACACCCCAAAATACAATTTCAATGAATTGGCTACCTCAGCATCCGAACATTTTGTCATCGGTCTCAAAACCAGTAGGCGAGTCAATGTACAATATCTATCCGTGTAGAGCGGAATATCTTAGATGATCGATAGCATGCTGCTTGTTACGTGTGAGGCCCCTAGATAATATGAGGAAAGAATGGGCTATCAAAACTTCTGGGACGAACTTATTGGTTGTGGGGCTGCTACTTGTACAGTCCAGGGTGTACCCGGACCTCAACCAACAAGTATTTGCAGGCGACATCATTTTTAGGCAGTTGAGATCCAGAACCGAAAGCCTGCCTAAAATGTGGTCGTTGTCTGTTTAAGTTTAAGTCAAATGCTTTTCGGAAAGGAGAAGTAGTGTCCATTTGCTCGTTATAGCCCAGCCATCTTAAACGTTGAATACGTAGACACCCGATGTAACCAATGTCGCTCTACAGCCCGTACAGCTCTGGTTTGTATCTCCCCCTCGGCTCTCTATTTCCAACATAGAGGACAAAAGAATACACGAATAATCCTTTTGAAACGGTCAAGAGCCTCATCAGCCACTTCGATAGACAGAGCTCTACCTTTCAATTGACTTTTGGGCAGTGTATTAGCTTTGCAACGGTTGGTTTCGACTGACCTCAGCGCTGGTTAGGCTCTATCACAACTTGTTACTAGTGAACCAACGTAGGCGAAATCCTTGACCGCTTCAAAGTTATAACTTCCAACGGTGATGCTTCAGCCAAGACGCCGGATATGTGCGGATCAGAAAATTTATATTGAAATTTGAATTATTCATTCGTAGCGTTTTACCAGAGATAGCAAAGTATTTTTATAAGACAGTTGTCAATAGCCATTTGTTTGGAGAGCGACAAGCAAAATTTTATTTCGGACATCACTAGGCCCATACCCTATAAGAATTTCAGTGAAAGACTTACACATGTTCCCGTACAAAGTGCAAACAGTACATCAGTTAATGCCTGCTGACCGTCAGTCGCGTCAGTGTGGGGGTGGTCGTGGTGCAATGGTAATCATCATCATCATCATCATCAAGGTCTGCGGTTCAAGTCCGTCCATAGTCAAAGAATAATTTCTATACGGAAAAACTGTGCAACAACACTAGTTGTGAATGAGAGATTATTAAAAAGTGCTGACGAAGGCAGCACCCTGTGTGTGCATTTACAATATAACACCTTAATTACATGGAAACAAAAGAGTTACTGTGAACTACAAACAACGCGACAAATTCAGTCGAATCTCTCAAATCCTATCCAGGACAACCACCCCCGAGAGTGGTGAACGAACATGTTCGACACAAACCATCTGCACCCGTTCAGGTTGTGTGACAATCACCATAAGAGCGTACACTGTGAACCTGCACGAATCATAAAAAAAAAAGTACTGTCAAGTAATTCTTAATCTCAACAATGAAGAGAATGATTTTGTCTTGAAAATCATCATGAGCGATGAGGCGCATTTCCACTTAAGCGGTTACGTCAGTAAGCAAAATCTTCATTTCTGGGGTCATTACATCCATTCAAAGTCACTGTGTGGCGTGGCGTTCACGCGGGAGGAGTGATTGGGTCGCATTTTTTTGAGAATGTCATCGGCAATACGGTCACTGTTACTGGCGAATGCTACAGGGCCATGATAAACGACTTCTTACTGCCGGTATTGGATGAGCGGGGCTTGATGAACATGTGGTTTCAACAAGACGGTGCAACCGCATGCCCAGCACGAGCCACAATGGATATTGGAAGGAAGCGTTTTCTGGTCACGTAATCCCTGTTTTGACGGTTTGGCCAGCAAGATCGTTCGACTTATCCATCCCAGACTTTTTTCTTTGGCGCTACTTGAAGTCGCGGGCTTATGCCAACAAGCCTCAGACAATCGTAGCACCGGAAATATTGCGGAAAGTCATGGAAAGTGCGATAAAACGGATATAAATGTGTTTCAACACTGGCACAGCCACTCGACGGGTGTTATCTTTTCAATTTAACAAAAAAAATTGTAAGGTCCATCACTCAAAACAATTTTTTTTATTTAGTAAGATTAATTTTGCGCCAGATTGTATTTGTGGAAGCTTATGTCAATGATTTAGCTCAGTAAACGAGTGGGAAGTGGTTCACACGTTTCCAAGTATGACTTGGAAAGAAAGAAACGATGTGCATGGCTGCAAAAGTTCGAAGATGAGAAACTGAGAAGAAAAACAAAAATTGTCTGAATTGTTGGGAGTTGACGTGCCTTGAAAACATCTATACGAAATGGTCCAAAAGAAGGTAAAGTGGAGCGGAACCCAAGGGCGGTCGAAGGGTGTTTTCATTTGCGAAGAGCTTCTTCGATGGCAGCATAGAGAACAAATTTTCCATCGAATTATCACTAGGAATGAAAAGTGAATCCAGTACGACCCATTCCCAAGCACCGAAAGTAATGGGTTAGGCTCTGCAAACCATTAATATCAACGGTGAAGCCAAATATCCTTGGACCCATCCTTTGTATTTGGTAAAATTGAAAGGAAGTTGTCTATTATGAGCTGTTTAAACCAAATGAATCCGACATAATTAATGCGCTTGAGTTTAAGACGAAACGGCCGGAATACTCTGAAAGATAAGAAAAAGTGATTTTGTAGCAGAACAATGATAGGTGTCACGTCGAAAAGCAGGTAAAAAAATACTTGAAAACGCTTAAATGGAAAGTCCTTCCCCATCTAATTATCATTCGTTCCATCATGGCGTGTCCGAGCAGAAACTTAGTATTTATGAGGATTGCAAAAATGTGTATTGGACACTATATTCTTTATTAAGGGCGGATAGAAATTTCTGGTTTTCATTTTAATTAATTTTTGTTAATCTTACTTAGAACAATTTCATGTTGGAGAAACATGGTTTTAAATTGTCTTCTTTAAATATTTTAACTAACTTGAGAAATGCCAAACTTTACTTTATTTAAAAAGTTCGGCATGCAGGCCTTAACTACAAACTTAGATGTATCCTGCCAAAACAATACGCTGCATTCTTATAATCATACCTTCTTCTTTTCCTTTTTCCGGCGCCGTTATGGTCAGAAGTGTAGGACCATAACCTTCCCACTTAACTGCATTCCTACTGGTCCGCTTGTGGGGTCCGCCTCAGAAAGTTTGACCTCAGAAAGTAGCGGCAGGCTTCCCGGTTTGGGATTACTTCATCGCTGAGGCCAATCAAATGCTGGTGTTTTTGCATTTGTTTGCACCAATTGTTTTTCGGCCTGCCGTTTTTTTTTTTTTGTTGTGACACGGGCGTGCTCCAGATTTTTTTGTTTGATCTTACTCTTACAACACCGGTGATCTCCAGTCGTGTCAACCCACTGATTTGCATGTACACTTGTGGGGCAGTTTAATGGTGGTATATGTGTCCCTAGGCTCACCTTGGTGTTTTCTAAATTGCCTAGATGTGATTTTTATTTACCTTTGTTTTAGTCGCCTTTTACGACAAGCGAGAGGTATCGCTGCAGGGATATTCTTAACCCGTCCCTGCACGGAGCTCTTAGAATCATACCTAAGCGGAAGATATTTTAGAATAAAGCAGGAAGAATCGTACTCCGAACTAAAGGTAATTAAAGCAGGAGTCCCACAAGGCAGTGTACTGGGCCCGATCCTGTATCTTCTATATACATGCGATATCCCCGAACTAGCACATTGCACATTGGCTACTTTTGCCGATGATACAGCAATCCTTGCGGTGGGAAAGGATAACGCAGAATCAACACAGAAGCTGCAAACAGCTATAAACAAAATTTTTAATTGGACAGTAAAATGGCGAATCAAGCTTAACGAGAGTAAATCAGTTCACGTGAACTTTACTAACAAAGCAATAGCACATATCCCGATTACTATCAACCAAAAAATAGTACCGTTTGCGAACACAGCAAAATATCTTGGAATGACATTGGATGCTAAACTAAGATGGAAAGAGCATGTCAAAAAGAAAAAGGAGGAATTAGAAATAAAATACAGGAAAATATATTGGCTGATAGGAAAGAAATCACCACTATCAGTGTATAACAAGCTCTTATTATACAAGCAGTCAATAAAGCCAATATGGATATATGGTAGTCAACTATGGGGTTGTACCAAAAAGAGCAATGTAGAAATCATTCAAAGATTTCAAAACAAAGTGTTAAGAAATATCGTAAACGCACCATGGTACATAAGAAACAAAGATCTTCACAGGGACCTGGGAGTGAAATTCGTCGCGGATGGCATTAAAAAAAATGCGCAAAGGCACGAATTAAGATTACACGTACACTCAAACACCGAGATAGTACAACTCTTAGACAACGCAAACATCGTGAGAAGGCTCAAAAGGACAAAGCCATTCGAATTGGTATAGATAAAAGAACCATTCTTACTAAGAAATGCAAATGTAGTACATCACATCATCTGTCAAAAGACGCTAATGTGCGGAACTTTTGGAACGAAAAAATACCATATATCAGCTTAAAATTGCTTCAAGTGACTAGATTGCAATCATGTGGGAGGCGGCTTTAGTCGGTAAAAACCCGGCATACTGATTACTCGGATCATCAGTATCTTTTTTAAGATTTCCCCTTCCTCTAAAAAAAAAAAAAAAAAAAAAAACTTGAGAAATCTTGCTGACACTGTGCGGACCTCTAAGATAAAATGCACATTTTTTCCCGATGTCTTTCGGCTATTTATATATATTTATTTATTTAATTTTACAACAACGGCAGTTCCACGGCGAATATTCTCTTGCAGGGCCTGAATTGTTCGAGGATTGTTATTGTAAGCCTTTGATCCCCAAAGAAAAAGGTGAATGGTGTGAGGCCCGGAGGGCAAGATGGCCAGGTTATGTCTCCATACTTGCTGATCAACTTGTTCGACTAACTTCCAAGCCTTCTTTGATGGTACAAGACATGGATTTTCGCGAAATTTTCATTTCCCGCGACAAAATCTTTGCTTTTTCAGTGTTTTGTGACTGATTCGAGCCTGCACTTTAATTTTCACGAGCACGGATCTTTAATTTTCACGTACTCCACTAGCATCTTCAAATAATTTAATACTGCGATAAACAAAATAGCCAAAATCACTTTTCACGATATTACACTTGAATAAGCCGATCATATCGAAATGTTTTTAAATATTACACCCTTATATCATCGTAAACGACCAAAAACCAACATTTTTTTTCCGACAAAGAATCTTAAAAGAAAGGGTTTAATGACATGTACCTGTCACATGAAAAGATTGCAATTGGTACATTATTTGAAATGGTTGCCCACCATCCACATTGATTTATGGTGAGTAGTGGCTTCGAATCATTTTTATTAGAAAATCGTCCACTCGTAAAAGCCCTATTGCATAGGACCTCGCTGGGCTAAAATGTCGTGTACTCAGATCAAGTATTCTATATAATCGAAAAATTATTGTCCTGAATTATTGTCTCTTACAACTCGAATTTTAAGCTGGCTATCAAATTGAACCACCCGGAATATCCATAGGCAATCATGAGCCTCATTAATGCCAGGTAGCAGATTACCTTTTCTCTAGAATCAAGCTGGATGCTAACTTCTCAGAGTGACAATGCTCAAAACCCTGTCAAAGCACAGATATTGATCCAACCAAATTACAAACCTTTTTTTTGATGAAAAAAAAACGCTACGAATTAATTCCAACTCCAAATAAAATTTGGTTCGAATAACGAGACAAACTGCAGAAAGCCTACGAAAAGATAAATACTCTCTTGATTAGTCTGTCCAGGCTTACGGGTCTTCAGGATAATAACGAAAACACTTACGAGGCGCCTGGACGTGGAAATGGGAAGAATGAAATGAAATCATGAAATTTTTTCGGATGTTTTGGATGTGGCACGTGACAGCTACAATTCTCAAAACCCTAAATGAAGTCAATAAAAATATAGAACCCGGAGTCATGGATTTGACATCAAAACTAAAGTACAGTCAAGACTTAATAAGATTGGAAAAGTGCGGTTGGATATGATTATCGCGCTCTCTGGGTGTTTAGATATTAGCTGTATAGTCAAACGGTCAATAATTCGGCAATTCGGCTTAGGTAAAAATATCGAAAAACAAACGCGCAGGAAAAGCTCACCACTATTAATCGAAACTGTAGTTCAATGATGCATCAGCTGCCATACCCACCAGACGGACAATAAGAGAGTTAAATTCTATTCCAAAGATCCATTTCTAAAAGTTTTGCGGAGATAGAAAGAAGCGCTGGCAGAGGTGTATAATATTTAATGGAAACTATTAAAGAAAAAAAATTGTTATGGATGTATTCGAATAAATAAAATTCTTATTATTTTTTGAACACATCTCGTATGTCCTAACTTAATTGAGCTGTACTATTGTATTATAAAACATATTTGCACTCGGCCAATAGGCATTAACGTCTCATGTCAACTTAGTACAAAAGATGAGAAGGCATTTCAGATTCCAACAATAAGGCAAGCAGCTTTCACGCCCACTTAAACCCGAGGCATTAAGGGTTGTGACTTCTAGTGGCTGGGGTACTATTTAATTGGAGTCTTTTATTACACGAACATTTAATGATTTTAAAGGGCAAGAATTGACCTTTTTAACGTAAATGTAAAAGGTCTGCTAGGTTTGCCAGATGCTTTGATTACTGTCATATTGGTTTAGGTAATTTTTTTTAGGATACATACTTTGAATATTGAAAGATTTTTGTTTCCCAAAAGTTAGACAAAGGCAAAAAAGTGAATTCGACGCATATGCAGAGGACAACCCTTCTCAAAATGATGTCTATTGTTATAAAATCAAAGATGTATATCAGGTAAACCATGAATCACTAAAATTCCAATTGATTCAAATGTTCCGGACTTACATCGCATTTAATTGCAAGTTTTACCTGGACTTAATCTAATGACGATCTGTCAAAGCATGTTGGTATCTTAGTTGCTCTCCAAATTGATTGTTAGCCATACCATCGTCCTGATTGCATGCACCGAAGGAACTCTGTTCCTTTTTATTCTACATCAGATTTTTTTGCTATTTCTTCACAAAGTAAGAGAAAAGAAGGGACGAAGGAGAATGGGAAAAAACGCGTACTCCTGAAAGAGTTATTTGAGTTGCTGGAGACTACCGTTGATGCTGATGATGCCTAGATGCTAACCATGGTTGTTTTGATTATAATGACGATAGTGAATGTCCACAAGGACGAACTCGAAAACGACGACATCAACGTTAACGTTAGCGACAGCATCGCGCCGGCAACGATGGAAATGGGGATTGCGACGACAACCATGTTGCTGTTGATGATTTTCATGATAATTATACGAAAGGAAAAAAAACCAAAAAAAAAACATAGGAAAAGCGGAGAAAAATATCGAAAACGAAGCAAGACATCAAGACGCAGTGATGAAGAAAACCCCGCCTAAATATAATGACTTTTTCTTCGTCATCTTCTACTTTTTCTTCATCGTTGCTGACTACCATTTTCCCTGTCGTTTCGAAAGATTCCTCACCCCAGCATCAGTGGCGAAACCAACTTGTGCCGGGAATACTTGTACTTTTGCGGTAGAGGTTTGCCGTTTCTTTTTAGCTTTTCCACTGGTCGTCTTGCCCATTTTTTACTACAGTCCGTACAAGTGCAAATGGGTAAGAAAGGGGTTGACTAACTGAGAACGCCTCAACACAAGTTGACACTTCTACCCAACCCATCACATCGCTGTCCTTCCTTTCAGAACATCAAGAAGTTTTTTTTTTCCTTTTTTATTGCTCTCCTCGCCTCCTTCCCAGTTGTAAGCCAGTCCCAGCTAACAGTCAAACGTAAATAACAACAAAATTTCAACAACAAAACAAAAAATAGTTGAGGAAAAACAAAGTTGAAAAATGGAAATAAAAAAAAAATTAGGATGGGAACGGAGCAAGAGGGAAAATGTTCTGTGCAAACCAAAGGATACTACTTCTAATGAATATGCCATTGGATTGCATGAGAGGAGTAGTGTATGACCGGGAGGAGATGTAGGATCTAGGGAGTGGGTTGTGAATAGGAATATAAATTTACTGGGGAGTATATAGAAAAGTCGGTGGTTGAAGGCAAGCCAGGATCGGTGCTGGCACAGAAGTTAGGAGCGATGGAGAAATGGAGAAGTGAATAACAAACGTAAATTGTGAACGAGTTGTTGGAATGCTGCCTTCATAGCATGTACAAGTGCCTCCGTTTGATGTACACGTTCGTGTAGCAGTACATACTTGTGTTATATGTACATATACGCACACATCTCTATTCAGAGATGTATGTAAGGAGGCACTTATGTTATCGGAGGTGAATTGGATTGAATTATCAGCGTGAAAATGACAAATGATAGGCCGGGAATGAAAAATATTATGTTGTTATTCAAAAACAATTAATAAAGTCGAAACTGGAGAATTTGCAATAAATCGACGGTTAGAAAATATTTGTCAGTAACGAAAAAAAAATTTGCCATAATTGGTTCATTTTTTGGCGTTGCTTCTCGGTGGTGTCTAAAAAAAATATAATTCGCATCGTAAATCGAGAATTTCTGATAATAGAGGTAACTGTAAGAGAAGTAGGGTTGACATTGACCTTTTCAATGGAGATAGACGGATCTTCTAGCAGGACTGTACTCCAATGCATAAAGCCAAATTTAGCATGAGTGGCCCAGGATAATTATTTGTTTAATAGCCAGTTTTCGGGAAGGAACTCATAAATATTTCCGTTTATGTGCTTTAAAAATAAAAATCACCATAGTTTTTCTTTTTGTTAAAATTAAAATTGTACATTTGTTTATGATAGATAAGTAGTGGAAACATTTTAATTTTTTTATAATGTTTCTTGTCCATATGTTCATATGTATGTACATCGATGGTAAAGGCTGATTTGAATTTCTTCTTAATTTCGAATCAATCCCATATTATTTCTTTACTTTATAGTTGCTGATAAAAAGCTAAAAATAAGAAAATAAAAAATAACACTCCACTGAATGAGAAAACTAAATTTAATTATTTCTCAGTGTTTATTAACAATTTAGAGTCGATTTTTTATAGAGTGGACAAAGGCTTTCGAAATGCTTGATGAGATGTTTCACAATTTTTCGTTCCTGGACGTTAGATATATGAAGGATTCGATGAGTTCTGCCCAGACTGTCCACAGATATATGATGGCGTTTAGAACAGGGGAACTGTTTTAACAGGGTAGGCAAGTTGCTTACCGGTCCAGAGGTAGATTTGTAGGCAATACTGGATTAACATGTCAAACGCAACAACAGTTTACATGTTCATTGGTCGTAACTCGGTAGGAGTGGTACAAAAGCAAAGAATTTAAGTGCCATTAGAGTTGAAACTAATTATTGAGGCCACCAACCTCTCGGCTATGGTGTTCCCCGTCTGAGTTGTAACCATGTTTTGTCGAAGCTGGTGTTTGTTTCAAATACAAATGTATCCTCTGCCTTTCATATAGGAGGGTAAGGTGAAAAGTTTTCGCCCTGAAACAATGATAGCGTTCCAATCAGCAAAAAAGTATGTTTCCTGCCAGGGTGCACGTGTCAGTAGTTCGTATGACAAGTTTCAACTTATTCTCTCAAGAATTTAGACATTAAATGGGTAATCTTGAATATCGTAAGGCCATACAATTCTTCGCTCATCATCACTCTGCTCCTTTGATGTCAGCCATTAATGAAGTTAAACGTCGTCGCACATCCTCTAAGCACGACCTCCGTGAAGGACGCCCAAAAATTGCAGCCACTCCGGAAACCATCGAAAAAGTGCATGATACCGTGTTGGACGATAGGCGAGTGAAGGTGAGTAAGATACCTGAGGCTGGGAGAATGTTGGAAGGAAACATGCGAAACATCTTGCTCGAAGAATCAAAGAATTGAAAGGTTTGTCCAAGATGCGTGCTGCATTTGCTGAATGCCGTGGATGGAAGTTTTTAACACAGTGCCAAAGAATATGAAGTCGATCGCTTTTACCGGAAAGGTCATGGCCAGTGTGTTTTGAGATGCGGAAATGATCCTGTTCTTTGATTACCTTGCAAAAGGCAGAACAATTACAGACGAATATTACTCAAACCATCTTGACCAGCTGGGTGCAAAAATTCGCCAGACTTGAAGAAAAAAATCATCGCCCACCGGGACAATGCATTTATACATATGGGTGCGTTCGCGATGGGAAAACGGTGGGACTTAGAGTTCTCTCTTTCGGGAAGGAATACTGATGTTGGAGAAACACTGGAGCAAGTTTGTTGATGTCAAGGAAGATTATGTAAAGAAAATAAAATAACTTTTAACATTTTACCCTCGGATATTGCACTCAAGGACGACATAATCTCGCATGTTAATCAGTACTATTGGGAACTTTTAGCACAGTTCGGAAGTCTTCAATATTCTTCCAATAACTGGGAATAGTACTTTAACAGTGTTACTATGCCTTTATGGCTTATTAAAGTGAATAAAAAAAGAAAAACTAATTGGGGGAAATTTTGCTTGATTTTTCATATTTTGGAAGAGGAATATGCTTGTCTAGAAAATTTTGGAGATTTCAATGTCGTCGATTTTATTATTTTCAAAAATATTTAACTGAAATATTATTGTATTTAATAATAAATTTTAATGATCTCATCAGAATCTTCTTGAAAATTAAAAGCAGCAATCCCGTCTGTATAACTTTCCTGCTGTTTCTATTTTTTATTTCCTGATGCTGTGCATGAAATAAGTAAAGTCATATTAACATACTATATGAAAGCTATATAAAGACTAAACAATTGTTCGAGGTTACATTACAAAATTCATCAAGAAACATAATATTTCAAAAATACATTAAATACATCATTAATGTATAATCTCAAATCTTTTGAATAACAAAATTCAGGAGTGGAGGTATCGCAATCACCTTTGTAATTTATTTGACATGAAAACCTCGATTTTTTGTCGAAGATGTTTGTTCACGACTCTCCGGAGGTGGTTGTCCTAGATAGGATGTAAGAGATTCGACTGAATTTGCGTTGGCTAACTTGAATGAAACGTAATCCAATTTTCGACAAATTTATCTACCAACTAGGGCTGTATATCAGCAACAACACGGCGAATGTTGACTTCAAGATCGTCCAACGTTTCTGGTTTGTCGGCTGACTTCACATATCAATAAAGAAAGGTGTGAGACCATAGGATCGTGGAGGCCAGTTCACAAGTCAATTACGCGAAATTATGCGCTCGGCAAATATCCCCTGCAATAAATTGACGGTGTCGCGCGCCGTGTGGCATGTTGCGCCACCTTGTTTAAACCAAAGCTCTGTCACGTTAATGCCATTTACCTGAGGAACGAAGATGTCGGAGATCATGATTCTATAGGGTTCTCCATTGACGGTAATATTCTGGCCGGCGTCGTCCTTAAAGAAAGATGGATCGACCAAACAGTGAGTTTTAATGGTTGTAAATTCGTCTCGACAAGGATTTATGGGTTTTGTCCACTACGAATTCGACAATTTTGCTTGTTTACTAATCCTTTTATCCAAAAATTATCCAAAATAGGCCTCGTCTGAAAACAAAATTTTGCGTTGAAAATGAGAATCAAAGGGAATCCCATTTGGCCCATTCACCGAACCTACTACGCGTTCCAACTCTTGCACAAGCTGGATTTAATATGCCAAGATCTTTCCGTAAAATTTTCCACAAAGTGGATGGGCGTTGCTGCAATTGCTGTGCAAGATGTCGAATCGACTCATCAATACTGCGCTTTACAACGGCAATAACTTCTTCTCTTCGCCTGTTTGTCGTCTTTGGGGATGCGTATTATTCACTAGTGTGTACGTAGCGCGAAAACCGAACCATGGTTTTCAAAATAACCACCACAAAACAACTTTCAACTGACAAATTGACAACCTGTAGAAGAAGTGTTGCTAGTTTAAAAACCATACCTCTAAAAAAATGCCCTTTATAAGCTTAGTGACCCAAGTTACCCTAGAGATTCACCAATGAATTTAGATCGGGACTTAGATCCAACAAATTTAGATCGGGATGCTCTATTTATTAGTCATTTAGGCATTTAAGGAACTCTTTGATAATTGTGTGTTCGACTGGTGTGTCCTGCTGAAAAGTAAAAATATTTCCTAATATATTTTCTTCAAAGCTAGTCAATTTAAGAGTGGAATACATTATTCATCTCTGAATTAATATTGTTGAATATAAAACACCCTGTGGAGTTCGAAGGTCAAATGCGTACCAAACATTTTTTTCATTAATATTAGGGTCTAAGTTCTCGTTCAAGCAAGCTATATTTCATTCAAAGTATCGTCTATCGCCAAATCAACCATCATCTTCTTTGCAACATACAAATTTCTCGTCAAAAAATATTTCACTTTTGCGAAACGATAAAATTGTTGGTTTCTTTTTCCAAAGACCGGGAAAGATGCTCAGCCAAACCATACGTCATTGATCGGAGCAGGTGGCACTTGGAAAGGACAATGTTTTAAAAATAAAAGTTTTAAAAATGTTTTAGGGCGGGTAGGGTGAAATGTTACATTAGCGATTTGGTCGTTCGTCAAGTTGGGTCATCTACTTATATCTACTGATATTACAAGTTCATCTAGCAATTAACATGAATTTTATTGAAGTAATGCCTTCAATTCTTCGTCGTCAAACTTTTTCGGTGTTACCGAACTTTTCCATCTCCAACTTTAAAATGATTATTATGGAAACGGCGAGAGAGTAAATCTTCACAAGAATTCTTTGTGCATCCGCTGCAGATTTTTCTAAATAAAATAGTTCAATAAAATACCCACAAATATCCTTTTTGGCAGAATCTTAACACATTAAAAAACACTTTATTTTATATTTCACGCAAAATTCAAAACTGATTTTTCATTCGATTTTTAATGACAAAAAATCGTCCAGCATATCAAAACAGTTTGAAGAACAAACTAAATATTAAAAATAGTTGGCAGCATCAGTCTATGTGTACATGTGTAGCAACATAACAGAAAAAGGGTAAATCGAAAATATAATGAACCCGCGAAATTCAAAAAAGTCACCTTATTTCTTGAACAAACTTTAATTTGCATGTGTAGTTCTTGTAACGACACTTGTTGGAATGCAGCGATAATTTATTCAAGGTCCTAATTTTTTGCATGCTCGGTCCCACACGTTTACAAAATTTATTTATTTTATGCTGTGAAAAGCTTACATAAGTCCGTATATACCGATCCCTTTCCAATGTTTTCAGTTGGTATCACTATTTAAAATCCATTATATTCATATTCTCGTTATGGGCAGAGCAAATCCAAATCTGCTTAATCTTTTATTACCTGCACATCTCCCTTGTTGTTAGCGGCAGACAGTTTTTACTTTCCTGCATTTCTGGATATTTTTTCAGCACAATTCTCAACAACAATTTTAACACCTTCTATAATGGTTATGGTTTTTCTGTTGCTAGTTCTAGGCATACCTTTATAAAGCACCGAGTACATAATAAATACTAACCACTCAAATGCTTTTTATTGCGTTTAATAAAAAAAAATCCTTCACTAAAGGCTTTCGAACTTGTTTTACACAATGCTTAATTGCTAAAAAAAGATTTTGCTCTGTTGTACGCTATGCTTATTTCGTATACGTGTTAAGAATAATTTCACCCAACGTTTTAAGTCCCTCGAAATAAAACTCTAGGAGAGAGAGAGAGTCTATGAAAACTTCCCCATTCGGCTTAACTGACAGTGAGCAGAACTGTAATTGCTTTTTTTCTCAAAACAATATTTTTTAAGTTGGCAGCCACGATTTCTCAAAAATTAAAACACAACTCTTATTCTACTTCTGTAAACTTGTTCTGGATAAAATGGAATAAAAACGATTTTTTAATCACATCCTTTCTTAAGGCGATATATAGTCTAGATTTCAGCCATAATGTTTGCAGCTTTACATATGCTTAGAACTTGAATAAAATATTTATAACAAATATATCAGGGAAAATAGGTTTTTGGCCTTACAAAACGCCTCAAAGCCAGTGAATCTATTTCGTTTATTGTTTTATTGCAGAGGCGTTTTTTTTGGAAATTCCCCCCAATTTAATTTAAGACTTGAAGGTTAAAGAAAAGTCCTGTTCTCCAGCACAAAAATCGCCATGAACTGACGTTAAAAAGTAAAGAACCATGATGCAACCTCCAATCCATGGGTCAGCTATTCCCTCCTATGGCATTAGCAATGAATTATGTCATCGCTATAATTTGACTTCTTTACAAATCCTTCACATCAATTCCAAGCATGAAGCAAAATCCCATTCATCCAAAAATCAACAATTCCCGGACCGGCCTACAGCCCAATTAGCAGAGAAATCGAGAAAACAAAACACGAAAAATGCCCTTGTCGACCCCTTGCAGCAAAAAACAAGTAAACATAACCAACAACCGTGGAATGCATTAATTGACGTCCATAAAACCGAAACACACCAGATCATGACCTAGACAACGGTGTGAAGGAACAACAACCGCAACAACAGCTACAGACCAGTTACCCATGATAAGGGTCATTGAATGTCCACCCCACCCGGGCCGTCGTCCGAGCGGTATGAGTCCGAGAAGCAGCAAAAAAACGAAAGAAACATAACGAGGGAATAGAGAGTGAGAGTGAAGTGAATGAAAATATTAAATCCCTCTTTAAGCCGAGGGTTTTTTTCTTCATGCCTGACTTCTCCTTGAATTCCTTAGCAAGGACGATGGCGACGCCGCCAAAAGTGAACCGGAAAATAAAATGAGAAAAAAGGCAAAAACAAAAAAAAAAACAACAACCAACGATGACCCAAGGCCAGGACATCGACACCACCAGCAGCTAAAAGTCCACCTTTAATGTCCAAGTTATTCTTTCTCCCTCCACTGTCGTCATCGTTGGTATTTCTTACTACTTACTGTTTCTCGTCGAGGGAAATGCGGGAAAAGGGAGGCGAAAAAGAAACAAGGAACGTGCCGCCGCCGTTTATACTCTGACCTTATCCTGTTGCTTCGCTCTACAGCCACTGAGACATCACCATAAGGGATAATTGAATGAAAACGGCGAATAATTTATATAACTGTACTGGATATAAAGGACGATGGACAGGGTGGGCAACAAAATCGCAATACAACAGACAGACACCGAGCAAATTGGCACAAACAGGACGTACGACATAAAAAAACAAAAAAGTATGTATAAAACGACAAGGACGAAGGATGCCAGTCCATTTTCGCAAAGCCGCCAATCCTAGTCTCCTCCGTTGTCTCAACGCCAAGACCAACAGACAGGGGAACGAGATCGGGTGACGGGAAATTAGGGCTAAAGGCCAGCAAGGAAGTACGGATGAAAATAAAATGAAAAAGAAAAGCGGAGCAATAAAATTCCGGATTTTATGCGAACATAGTCCTAATTCCCACAATTTGTTATCCCCGGGCTGCCTTTCCTTCCCAAAGCCAGCTGAAAGAAATGAAAGAAAACCAACTCCGGAAAACGCTTCCATCCATTGAAGACAACCTGTTGCGTTCGCCGGCTTACCGACTCTCCAGCTGCACGCACCATCGCCGACTAGATGAATGGCACAATAAATGACGGACGAATCCTCATCTGACTGACCTTCAACCTCTTGCCACTGGTTAATCCAGACACTCCACTACTGCAACAATGCCACAAAAGAAGATGAAAGCCCGAACGCATCAAATTCGGAAACAGTCAATCCCCCAGCCCCTTGCAATCGCCCGGTGGTAATGTTTTCATTGGATTTTATGTTTCCCCTGTTGCTGTCATCATACAACATCCATCCCTTGAGGGTGTGGATGGATGGATACTCGTCGTCGATACCGGGTACTTGACAACGCACCGTGTTGCAAACGATGCAGAAAATAGGACGAACGAGATAAAAAAAATTGGCAACCACCAATAAACCAAAAAAAAAAAACAAAACCACCCCGTCGGCCGTATTGTGCGCTGGTATGTTTACAAATGGCATTATTGCTGTTTTGGTGGTTTCGCAAAAGTATCTTTCAATATCTATTGTATGAGCGTGCAAAAAACATGAACTATCGAGGTGGATTATACAATATTTACCGACAGTTACCACCCGAAAAGGATAACATCCCACATCCACCCCGACTGCGTGGCATGTAACATAGCTCTGCCGCCAATTGCTGATGGAAAATCGGAGGAAACCAAGGACGAAGGGTTTTGTTCCTCCGTTTAGCTGGCAAATTGGCAAATGTGATTTCATACCAAAGGGCACCCCCAGCCCGAACCGGTGGTGAAGTGAAAGTACAACCCGCAAGAGGGGTGCATTTGCACAAAATTTCGCACAAGACACAATGACAATGGCAGCAGCCCGCCAACACCCACCCTCCATCGTGACAAGAAAGATGTTGTACGAGGGTGTGCCTGACGGACGACCAGCGATAGAGTGGAGACCGTTTAGTTGATCAGTGTTTTCCTTATCCTTACGTCGTGTTGTTGTTATCCTTTCAAGAAAATTGGGTAATAAATAAATTTGCCAAATCGCTGACATGTCATCGATGGATTGGGTGAGGGCTCACCCTCTATCATTCTTTCATCGGTGCAAAAATCGAAAACTAAAGGGCAAACGAGCGTCGTCAAGTGGCGGCAGGATGGGCGGTTTGTTTTGATAATACGATTGCAATTTTCCATGTGATTGGATGTAATTTCAGCGAATTTGTCATATGCCGTTCGGTGTCAAGTGGTTGCGGTAACCCGTCACTAGCAGACGACAGCATGATGGTGGAGTGACATGGCATACCGAAATCCGGCGGCATTCCCACGATTATCGTAGATCGGCTAATTTCGCAGAGGTGATGCGCCCCCATCCATGAGTCGATTTACGTCCCCCCATCTTCTGCTCTTCCTTGCAATTACCCCTAGAGTATATTGTACAAATCAGCCAGCTGTTATTATCGACTCAATGGCACTTAAAAGGGCATAATTCATGGGTAATAAATTGATTGCAACTAGGATTGCAGTCTGGACGTGGAGCTGGGCGAAGATCTGGACGGGGGTCGGTACGACCCCAACTCGACCGGTATGGATGGCGAATCGCAACAATCTTCTTTCGTCGTGGATTCTTGGTTGCATAGCTAGGTGGCTGGGTTGTTGGATCTTGTTCGGACCTGGTTCGGTTTATCACCGATTAATTAGAGTTTGATAAATATACACGCCGTGAGTAAATAAATCAAAAGGAAGCTATCCTGCTCTGGCGTGCGGCTGCTGTAGCGGAACGTTGCACGCTTCGGAGAGGCATTTATTTTATTGAGGGAGTATTTTTCCTGGTCTAAGTACGCGGATCATGTATCTAAATTTACACACACGAATAGTTGCCTTTTTTCATAGTTTTTTTTTCTGGAATTCTCGTTGTTATTTGGGTGTACGGTAGATTGGCAGTTTGTGTTGTCTCGGATGGAATATGACTGGAGGATTGAGTGAGATGCGATCTTTATTCGAGGTGGTTGCATGAAATGTAAACGTTTTGGATTATGTTCAGGTGCCGGACCGTTTGGGTGGACGTTGGACGGTGAGCATGGGACACGGATAATGCACATATTGCGCAGAAAGCGTGCATGTAAAAGTCGGTTTCTGGACTTGTGTTATTCTGAGAAGGAGGTGTGCAGCGTGGATGTGAAAAACAAGAATATGAGACGCGTTGGAGATTTACGTGGTTGTTGGAATTTATTCGATTAAAATTCGTCTTAATCGGTGAATGTACAGTTGTAGCCAAAAAAATATTCAAGTGTCTTTGAATGAAAAGGGTTAATAGCTATAACCAAGTAATTTGGTTGAATTCAACTTAGAATTAATCTCACATCCTTTTATTACGGCTTCGACAGGTTTAGGCATTGTGTCCAATAAAGCTTGGTATTTTTTGATAATACATTTCTCACACGAATCGCCATCTTTTACGAATCGCCATCGAGAACTCAAGATATTCTACCGTATTCAGCCCCAAACAATGTCCGAATAATAAAATCGTGAAGACTAAAATGAGCATGACACGTGAAACGAATGGACAGTGGACGGAGAGTCAAACAATAGTGGCAAACCCATGGGAACAATATAAGGATGAACCTAGAATAAATGAAACAGAATAATCAAACATGGAAGGAACACACACATGACAGGGAGGCTTGGTAAAGCTTTGTAAACGAGGCTTTGGGCTATAAAATAGCACACAGCAATACAACAGGATTGGTAGAAGGCGAGTTTTCGCCAACAAGAGTGGGGATAAAATAAAAATATTTGGCAACCCAGGTAGCACGAAGTCCACCATAAACCTTGCCAACAATAGCATTTATAATAAGTTTGTAGACCACGTAAGGGGTTGAATCAGGATCAGGCCAAGGAGTTTGGCGGAATCAACATCCTCTTTTGGGGTTTGTGCTTATTTGATTGATGAGGAATAAGTTAGATCCAATATCCTTTTTTGTTTTACAAGCGCATTTAACTTCTGAGCATTTAAGCGGAGATCACTCTTAGCTGACCATAGAATATGCGCTGGAGGTCTTCACTTACCAGAATAGCGGCTTCGTTTACACGATTCAGGGGACAACGCAAGTGAATTTGTCATCAGCAAACAATTAGATTTATGCTGAATTATTCTGGGAAATTCATTGAAATAGTGTACATGAAGAATAGTAGTGGACCAACAATCGATCCTTGCGGCACTCCACACTTTACCAGCATACGAATGCGAAACATTAATATGTCTGGGTTTTAAAAGAAATACGAAGTCTGTTGTGACAGGCTTTACCCTGAACGAAACGAGAAAAACCCCTAATGACTCAACTCGAAAGCGTCATCATCTCGATTTCTAAGAAACTCAAATATATGGGAGTCAACCTAGATATTAAGGTACTTTGCTTAAAACACGCGGAATTAATTCAGCCTAAAGAGTCATCGATCTTTGTAGCTTTTATTAGGTTATCCAATTTCTGGGTCCAAAAGTAAACTAAGATAAAACAAATACCATGTGCGGTTCTGCTACTAGCAGCCGTTACTGTCTCCCTTACTAAATAGTAGGAACTCAAAAGCCTCGTCGAGGACATTGAAAAATTATAATATTTATTAAGTTTTAAGCAAATAAAGGATTACTTAAATCGAACGCTCACGAAAAATAGAGCAATGTTGAGATTTTGGCATGATTTTCATCAACAGATTTCCTGATTACATCAACGAAACAATTTTATAGCTCTGTTTTAAAGATTGATTTTCGCACAGAATTATTTTTTATGGGAAAAATATTTTTGCACTTTAAATAAGAAGTCTCCATAGGGGTTTCATGTCGGGTTACTGAGAGGCTCTTTCTAAAATTTGAAGCTTTTTTTTCTTCAATAATTTTTACGTACAATCTGCGGAATGCTTGTGGATGTCGTTTTATTGGAATCGCCTATTGTGTGATTTATTATCTTTTATTTTTTTATTATATATTTGGTGGCGCTACAGTCCGATGTGAATCTGGGCCTCAACCAACAAACGTCTCCAGCCAGCACGGTCTTTGGTTAAGTTTCCCTTCCACCTGTGTGAGCCAGATGCGTCGTTCCTTCGGGTTGGATTCGAAGACTCTCCGGGCCGGAACTGCGTTGTCCATGCGCTCTACATAGCCCAGCCATCTTAGACGCTGGTTCCAAAGGCGAGGTACGAGGCCGATGTCGCTGTACAGCCCGTACAATTCTTCGTTGGATCTTCTCCTACAAACTCCGTTTATACAAACGGGAGCGTAGATTAAACGCAGAATTTCCTTCTCGAAACGACCAAGGACTTACTCATTGATTTGTGATTTTTTTGTATAGCGCAATCTCAGGGCTCTACCTCTCAATTACCTATTGAGCCCAAAGAAGCAGCGGTTGGCAAGAGTAGTTCTACTTTTTACCTCAGCGTTGGTATCGTGAGGCTTTGAAATTATAGCTGCCAAAAGTGACGTTTTGGCCAAGATGTCGTCTTTTTAATGACAGGATATATTTGGATCATTGACTTTTCGCTTCCGCCTCAATGCATGTCATCCGCGTACGCAAGCAATTGCGCAGACTTGAAATAGATCGTGGCTGGCCAGTGACTCCTTTGCGATATTTTCAAGGAAGATATTGAAAAAGTTGCATGACAGTGTGTCGCCTTGTTTAAATCCTTTTTTAACATCAAAGGTATCGGTTAGTTCGTTTTCTTAATGGAGCAGCGATAGTTCTCCATTGACCGGACATTCTCCATTGTACGGCCGGACGAGTTTGTCAGGGAAGTTAAAACTAAGTATGGCTCCGTATTGCTCATCTCTGTCATACGCGGCTTTAAAATCAACAAAAAGGCAATGGGTGTCGATTTTGAGTTCTTAGACCTTCTCCAATATCGGCCACGGTATGATTTATTGTGGACTTGCCTGGCCTGACGCCGCATTCATCAGGTTATCCACAAAAGGCTTCAGGCGTTTACACAGATCTTGTATGCAATGTTAAGAAGATTTAGCCCCTGTAATTGCCGCAATTATGGGGGTCTCCTTTCTTAAGGACCGAGTAAACGATGCTGAGATTCCATTCATGGTCCGACCATATGTTACAAATAAGTTTGTGCACGTGAATTACCAATTACTAGGTTGGGTGGACGGCATTCTAACAACAAAAACAAAGAAAGACTAGCCAAGCTTACCCTGTAGGAATCGATATGTGCATATACGAGTACATCCAAGATCCTCAATCTCGCAACTTATTTCAGATAAACAATGTTCGGAACAGTTTGAATATAATTTTAGATTTAATAATCTTAAATAACGAAATTAATTTTAATAAAGGGTCCGCCAAATAATTTTTTTTTTTTTTGAAAATGCTATAAAAAAAACTACTGAATATTTTCTCAAATTTCTTTTTTTATTTGAAAGTACAACCTTCCGGTGAATAATGGAAAATAATTTCATTCAAATGGCTGCCTCGGCTGGCCATGCAGTAACCTACACGATCGGTCCAATTTTTAAGCACATTATCGATTGTGTGCAGCTGTATTTCACCAATGGCTTCACGAATATTGTCCTTTAAAGCGTCAATTGTCTCTGGCTTGTCGGCGTAACACTTATCTTTGACGGCACCCCACAAATAATAGTCCAACGGTGTCAAATCGCAGCTCCGAGGTGGCCAAACGACATCAGCTGCATCAGCAACATGGCCCGATAACGATCGCCATTGACTTTAACGGCCACTCCTTGCTCATTTTCGAAGAAAAATGGCCCAATTATGCCTCTGGACCAAAATCCGCACCAAACAGTGGCTCGTTTTGGGTGCACCGGCTTTTCAATGTATGCGTGCGGGTTTTCTATGCCCCAAATGCGACAATTTTGCTTGTTTACATACCCGCCAAAATCAAAATGAGCTTCATCTGAAAAGATGATTTTTTTGGCAAAATCGGCATCTTCTGTAAGTCGATCGCAGGCCCACTTAGCGAAGCGAAAACGCATTGGATGGTCAGTTGGCTTCAACTCCTGAACAAATTGGACTTTGTATGGCGTCATACCAAGGTCTTTATGCAAAATTCGTCTCAATGATGTCTCCGAAATGTTCAATTGTTGAGAACGACGGTGAATTGATGTTGATGGCGCTTCACGCACACTTTCTGCCGCAGCAGCAATATTCCCGGGTGTACGCACTGTTTTTGGCTTTTCACGCTTTGGTTTATCGATGAGGGTGCCAGTTTCTTTCACTTTTTTCACAAGATAACGAACATACGGAGCTGACGGTGCTTCTCTTCTTCCAAAATCCGTACGCAATTTTCGCACACATTCTGCAACATTACCATGATTTTCAAAGTAATGTCGCAATATTTCCCAGCGTTGTTCAAGCGTATACACAACCATATTCGTTCAGCGGAAGGATAAAACTAATTATCTGTCAAATCAGACATGAGCTATGTAAGTGTTACCATTCACGAAATAAGCACTACTTGAAAAAAAAAACGTTAGATGGCGGAACCTTTATTTCAGAAGCTTTAGACCTTATTGATTCCAATAAAATACATCACAAAGCTTATTATTTGAATTTAAGTTTTTTTAATTACTCTAACCAAAGTAATAATGTAAGTAATGTTGACGCGTTAGTTTATAAATTTGCTAAAACCAATTTCGTTTCACTTACGGAATATATAAACAGCTTTGATTGGGATACACTACTGAACACCTCCAATTTAAAAGGTAATTACGATGTATTTATGGGAAAAACTAATTCTGGTCTTGAGTTAAAACGCGTCAAATTTACCGCTACAGAATTCCGTGGTCGAATAAGTGATTAGTAAATATCCGAACTGTAAAAAGAAAAGCATACTCGGCTTATATTTGAAATAAAACGAACTCTAACCGTGAACTTTTTTTAAGATTCAGAAATGAATATGAGTTCTTGAATAGATTTTTAGATAGGCAGTACATCATGTCAGTAGAGTCATCAGTAAAGAATAATGGTAAATAATTTTGGAATTACATTACCACAAAAAGAAATACCTCAGGCTTGCCTCCATCAGGTGATGGAATTTGATAATGCAATTTCAACAGATTTGAATGGAACTTGTGAGTTATTTGCCAACTTCTTCGAGTCGGTATATACATACATATATATAAATATATATTTTATATATATTATATATAAATATATCTTTTTTTTTTGGTTTTAATATACATATTTATACTTTTTTTGGTTTTTAATAATTTTTTTTTGTTCTATCCTACCCTAACCTACTCTACCCTACCCTACCCTACCCAATATAAGCTTGCCATTGGTGTTAGGCAAGCCCTGCCTTGAAGAGGCTGAAGCCATTGAAATGTCCACTGTCGCAGCTCCCTCCAGCTACCAAAAGCGTTGATCCTGGTGGACTACGTCTCCTCGATCCCGGCGTGAGACCGATCTACAGAACCTGAGGCGCTCGGGCTCACTGAGCGCGACATCGGGTCCGTAGAGGAATCGCCGTTCCACGGAATTGCGACCCCCGTGGAAGATTGACGGCACCGCCAATCTATCCTGGATCAGCCCACATCTATCTAAATAGAGGAATGCTTCTGGCGGGACAAAGCCGTTAAGGCGCACTGTGATATAAATCATTGGGGTAGTAAGCTCCGGAGATTAGGCTATTGACCGAAGTCATTGCTCTTGCCCGAATCCTTTCCATTAAGCTGGCTCTCACATTGAACCAGACGGGCATCCATGGGCCTGATTAAGGCCATGTAGCAGATTACCTTCACCCTGGGATTGAGTTGGCTGCAATGAAACAGCCATCTTGTCAGAGCAAAAGCGCCTCGGGCCCTTCCAAGAGCAACATCTACATGTGTGTCAAAATATAGATACTGGTCTAGCCAGATCCCAAGGTATCTGACTACACTTTATTTCGCCAGTGGGCGCCCTGTCCAAGAATTGAGAACCCGCACCAATTTTTCCTAGTGTCTCGAGAGGCCCTAGACAAAGGCGTTCTGAACAAAATAGTTTCTGATTTCTGGCAGTTGATTTTCAACTTCCAGTCATCACAATACTGTTGAATTTTTTCGAAGTCACGCTGCAAGCGAGTGACAATGACGTCGATCGTTGGACCTGATCTGTACGCGATTAGATCGTCCGCATACGCTATTGAATGGTGAAGAGAAGCTATCAAATCACTGAAGTAAATGCTGAAAAGGATCGGCGAGTTCACCGTACCCTGTTGCAGTCCGTTGTTAATATCATATGTTTGGGTAGAAGTCACGTTGGCAATTTTCACTACGAACTTTCTACCTGTTAACATGTCAAAAATCATATATAGCAGTGGTTTACTTATTGAGCCGATTGAGCTTGTAATAAAGACCTTCTAGCCATACGGTGTCGAAGGCTTTTTCCAAGTCGATCAGACAGGCACCCGTGCATTGGTTCTTGCATTTATTCCATTGGATATCGGACACGAGTTTCGACGCGGCATGAATGTCATGCCCCGCTCTGAAACCCAATTGGTTATCCGGGATGATTTTATTGTCCTCGGCCCATTTAGACAGGGCTCTATGGACCACCTTCTCGAAGACCTTGCTAACACGCGGAAGGAGACTTATCGACCGGAGATTTGCCGGGTTAGAGGTGTTCTGATCCCTCTTGGGGATTGGTAGCACCACCGCTGTCTTCCAGTGCACTGGATAATATGCATTATTCAGTGCATTGTTGAACAGGATGGTGTACCTCTCTACAGCCACTGGTGGAAGGTGCCTAAGCACAACATTGGATATACCGTCGATACCCGCGGATTTTTTCCTTTTCAATGACCGAAAGATCATCTGGAGATCTTCCGTCGAAATGAACAGGGTATTAGCCCCTTCATTGGTGACGGCATTATTTGCCATGAAATCGTCATCGAACCTGGTAAAACCAAGATTCTCGGATCGCCAATGATCGATATCATTTCTAAGGTAGGAGTGATGAAGTAGAACTCTGTTTTCCAATTCGTTATTTGGGCGAATGCTATCATTCACTTTATACACTTCCTGGAAAACAGCTCCCACTGCCGCTACCTTCTCCTGAGGATCCTCGATCACGAAGAAGTCATCATCCAGGATGGCGCCCTCTGGATCGATGCTAACTGTTCGTAGCAAACGTTCATTTTCTGACGTTCTCGGAAGCTTTAGATCCTGAATGTCATTCTGATTGTTTCTCCGAAATATTTTATTTATTTGCGGGAACATACTCGCGCTGTTGGATTTTACAGCACGAATTCTGTTGTTCCAATGCAAACTTACAGATATTCTGTAATTTTCCTTGATTAACTGTTGGATATTTTTAATCAGTGACTTCAGTGTCCTGACCTCCGAGTTTTGTCTGTCGGTAAACCGCCTGTACAAGAGTTGGAGTCTTGTCAGGAGTCTACTTTTTTGTATGTGCAGTGCGTCGATTGTCGCGTTTCGGTATACGTTTGTGGTATCGTGCTGTCTTTGGCTTGGTATTGTACTGTCCATCGTCTGCTTAATTATATCGTCCATTTGTTTCAGGTACCTGTCAATCTCGTAGTTTGACAGGTTCCTATTAGACGGTGGGAAGGAGGCGCTCGAAGTGAGCGCTCTCGTCAGGGAATTGGCGAAGCGTGGCCAACGCGCCCTACTGTAATCGTAGGGGTGCGTGTGGACATACTCTGCCATTTCCGCGAACTCGTCAGGTACTGTGATCACGGCACATAGTCCGCAATGGTCACTGTCGTATACAATGGTCCGTAGACAGTTATTAGACCATTCGTTCGTGTCTGCCAGTCTCAGTCGAGAATCTATCAGCATGAGATCCAGATAGGAGCCGCTCCTAGGATACGACGGACTATCGGTTGCGAGCAATTTGATCCTATATTCAATGTTGCGAAGAACCCACCAATGGCTTAGTAGGCTTCCCCTAGTGTTGGGTATGTTATTTCCCCAATCACTATGTTTGGCATTTAAATCGCCGGCCAGAATGTAGAAGTTTTCTACCGAGTTCAAGCGCAGAGATCGAAAGAGTGTCTCAAGCTCTGCGACAAAAATATTGGGTTGAGGTGCTTCAGGTGCATAGGCTGATACAATGTACATTCGCTTTCCATTTCGGAGAGGAATGCACACAATACAGGCCTCTAGCACCTGGAACCTCCGCACTTCACCGCTATATATGACCTTATGTTTAAAATTGTTTTTAATAAAGATCGCAACTCCTCCGCCTTGAGTAGCATTGGGTCGGTCCCTTCGAATTATTCTATAAGAACTGTGCCGGATTTTGTGCTTCTGGTTTAGCTTTGTTTCACTAACCAAGAGTACGTTAAAAAGTACGGTTCGTCGCTCAATCCTTATCAGTGAATTCACATTCATCGACAGGATCTTCAAGGGGCTCTCTACCAGCGTACCCATCACGACCTTAGGTGCGTTAGGCCCGGCAGAAGCGAGCAGATACTATCTACTCGGGTCGCCGTCTCATGGATCTGTTTTTGGAGCTGCCCAATCTGCCCTTGGATTGCGAGCAAGATCGAACAGATATCCACCTCCACCTCCGGTGCCTTAGAGACAGGCACTGGGGCTTTAGGAACAGCCATGGGCTTTTGTACCGTCTTTCCCGAGCCTGCCGCAATTTGGGCGTAGGTCAACTGGGATGTGACGGCTGGTGTTTGTAAGCGGCCCGAGGGATGTTTTCCCTCGACCTTCTGCTTACGGGCCAGGTTTCCTTTCTTGATGTCCTGGAACTTAGGACATCCCCGATAGTTTGCAGGGTGTCCTCGGTTCCTGCACAAGACACACTCGAGCTGATCTCTGTCCGCCACCTTGTCTTTCCCAAGGTCGCATTCCTCGTTCCTGTGGTTCTTTGCGCACTTAACGCATCGAGGCTGCATTTCGCAGTTCGACGCGGCATGCCCGAACCTTTGGCAGTGGATACATTGTAAAATGTTTCCGCTCCTCTTTAATTTTTCCCATTTGACAGTCTGGGATGCTATGGAAGAATGCACCAAGAAGAAGGGTATCACTCGCTTGAACTCTTTGAGCTCTGAGAGCATTTCCTCGGGGTCTGCAATCGACTCCACGCCTTTGAGGAGCATCGTCTGCAACCTTTCGGCCTTTGGCGTAAAGGAGAAAAACTCCGTCGTAGACTCTTTCAATAGGCTTTTAATCCGCTAGCATGGCTTTGTTCGCGGTAGGTTATGTACTACAAATTTAGCTTTATTAACAAATTATATTTTTGATAGTTTTGAAAATCATTTACAAGTAGATATACTCTACACTGAATTTACGAAAGCTTTTGATAGAGTACATCACACTTTAGTATTATCCGTGCAGGGACGGGTTAAGAATATCCCTGCAGCGATACCTCTCGCTTGTCGTAAAAGGCGACTAAAACAAAGGTAAATAAAAATCACATCTAGGCAATTTTGAAAACACCAAGGTGAGCCTAGGGACACATATACCACCATTAAACTGCCCCACAAGTATACATGCAAATCAGTGGGCTGACACGACTGGAGATCACCGGTGTTGTAAAAGTGGGATCAAACAAAAAAAAAATCAGGAGCATGTAAGTGTCACAAAAAAAAAAAAAAAAAAAAAGCCAGGCCGAAAAACAATTGGTGCAAACAAATGCAAAAACACCAGCATTTGATTGGCCTCAGCGATGAAGTAATCCTAAACCGGGAAGCCTGCCGCTACTTTCTGAGGTCAAACCGGCGGACCCCACAAGGGGACCAGTAGGAATGCAGTTAAGTGGGAAGGTTATGGTCCTACACTTCTGACCATAACAACGCCGGAAAAAGGAAAAGAAGAAGAAAGAAGAAGAAGACATCACACTTTAGTATTGGCTAAACTACAATCGCTGGGTTTCCACTCTTCTATGCTGATGTGGCTTTCAAATTATTTATGTAATAGAAAGCAATTGGTAAAGATTAATAGTTTTACATCTCGTGTAATAGAAGTAACTTCCAGCCTTCCCAAGGGTAGTCATCTCGGCCCGTTGTTGTTTATTTTGTTCTTAAATGATGTTCACGAAATATTTAATTTCTGCGAAGTTTCAACATTCGCGGACGACTTAAAACTGTTTGCACGCATCAATAATATTACAGACTGTATCCGTTTTCAACTAGATATACATATATAAACTGTCGGAATGGTGTAAGCATAATGCATTACAGCTTAATATTTCTAAATGTAAGATATTTACAGCGCACCGTATTGTAGCGCCGATCTTATATAGTTATTTTATGAACGATTTTATGCTCATTCGTCTTGACGAAGTTAAGGATCTAGATATTTGACACTAAACTAAATTTTACATTACACTATGATTACGCCATATCTAAATCTAACTCCTTGTTCGGATTTCTTAAAAGGAATAGCAAAGACTGCCAAATTGTTTATAGCCTTAAGACTTTATTCACCTCGTTGGTTAGACCTTATTTAGAATATTCTTGGATTTTCGCCATATAATGCTCAAGAGCTTAGATTAGAAAGAGTTCAAAAGAATTTTACGAGATATGCTATTCGTAAATTAAACATGTTTGACGAACTTCTTCCTTATGACGCAAGATGTAAGTTAATTGGCTTGCAAACCTTGAGTTTTAGGCGGAAGGCATCTTCAGTCATGTTTATTATGAGCTTTGCAACGAAATTGATTTCAGCTTTCTGATTTTAATTTAGTAATATTGTTTGTCTGAGTAATCTATGAGATGCAAAATCGGTAGATGATCCTTAGTCGCGCAACAAACATCTGTTGAGTAAAGCGATACTGAGAGTATACGTTAGAGAACGGATTAATAAAACAACTCCTTCAAGTCTCTTTTAAGAGTGATGTATGATTTGGCCTCAAAATGCCCCTCATATTTCATAATCACTTCTTCACTAGTTCCTAATCTCTTCTCTGGTGCATTTTTTTTTTAATCTGCAAAACAGGTTTTAGTCGCTGGAAGCCAAATCCGGACAATACGATGGATGGGGAAGCAATTCAGGGTGCACATTTCCCATTGTTGGGATCGACTTGCGAACCTGTTTATTGTCTTAAAGAAAGAGCACTTTGCTATATTTCATTTACGGTCGTTTTCTTATCAATAACGCCATACAAATTTCGTTAAAAAATACGGTGCGCATTCCGACCAAGACCCTGCCAACTGACATTTGCATTTTTGTTCACTTTAGATGGTTTTCATACCTTGTTGTCTATTGAGCTGATTGCCATTCTCATCCGTTATCACATATCGATTGAATCAATTGTTGTTATTGCACGGAAACAGCTTCAAACAGCCCTCTGAATCGCCAGCGTGTCGTAGTTTTTCATCGGCTTTAAACATATTCAGTACCCAATCCGAACAGAGCTTCCTCATAGTCAAACGTCAGAGCAACTGCCGATTTTGAGTGACCAGAGCATTGAGCATCACAGATGGTAGTACGGAAGCTTTTAAAATCAGTGAACCACTTTCCAATAATTTGTCTCCACGGAGTCGGGTCCAAGTAACACTTGAGCTTTGCCTAAACTTCATATTGTCGTAAAAGTTTGATCGGTTCTTTTTACAAAGCATATGGGGACACCAATAGTGATGCCATCTATACACCATCTTACGAACCTGTTAAGTATTGGATTACTTATTGGAATCTTCTTACAGCCTCCTAACTTCATTTTTATTTCAAATCAGACAAAATGGGTACAATTTTCAGAGTGTAAAATCTCCTTCTAATTTTTCCTGTTTCCTGGTGATAGATGATTTGAAAGAAAGGCAGATTTTGATATTGACAAAGCTCTAAAATATAATAACTTTTAAGGGCGTCAGCATACTATTAAAATAACAACCCTTTATGGAACCCTTTATGGAATCCATAGTTCTATTCTATGGTTCTATTCTAACTAACACAGGGGGTTGTCAGTCCATCTTTAACGTTAGTAGTCATGGTAAAATGACTTCGGTATATACCTATGTAAATCTTTGATCTTCAAAGGAATTTTTAACGACATTGATGTCTACCTATCCTTTAGACTATCCATACGCAGTCTAATTGAGCCCAAAAAATATTCTCTCAACATTTTTAGATGCTTCCTTCTTCAGATAAGGGTGCTTAGAATTTTAAAAATTGGGAAAAGGATTCCGAGATATTTTCAAAATGTCGTATTTCGTAATTTTACAAGTTGTTTTAGTCAAATCCTTGCAATTTGTTTGTTGTGGGTCACATATCTACAAAGCGTCTATATTAAGCTAGCCTAGGCATTTGCTGTCAGCATTTGCCCTAATCAGATATTCGAACGAGAGTTCAATACTTCCAGTGATGACATTTACCATGACCGACAAAGACTCGACGGGGCAAGCGATTGTGAAGGTCATGCTCGCGGCGTCGGGAAAATCGCCCACATTTGTCGCGAATACTTTTATGAATTTTTCGCTACGAAATTCCACCAGTTCACACTTTGTTGGTTGTTCTTAAATACGGGCTTATGGTGTAGAAGTAGAAGTTGGCTGTTAGTTACTATTTGACAGATGTCGAATACAGTCTTTGGCAATTTTAGTCAAGGAGTCACTAATCATGTAACGACGCTTTAAGAAAATGGGTGATCAGTAAAAATTAAATTTCGTCTTGAGTCCTGACGATTTTTTACTTTAGGCTTTAAGGCCAACTGCGATATTCGAATTCTTGTCTCGCACTTGGGACTTTTACTCTTATTTTCAAAATTATTTAAAACCAATTTAAAGTATCATCAGACTCACCCGATCTATGTCTAGGGCAGTTTAAGAAGCTATCAGCCCATATCCATGCAGAAAACCAAACAGCCTTAAAGAGTTCTCAAGTAAATCTCCTTATGTAGGTCCGCCAGCAAGGCAATTTAGACACCGGAAAACGATGAAATTGACAGCTTAAACGTTATACACCCGCCAGCCAACTACCACCATTACAAGTCAACCATCAGCAGCCGTGTCTCCGTAGTGCAGCAGCACTCAGCACACAACAGCAGCAGAAGCACCCAAACTTATAGAACGCATTCGCAGCAGCCGTATTTCCCCCAAATAGCCAGACTGCGCTACACCTCGACGCCTCCCAATGCATCGTCATCGTCCATCACAGTGCCCAGAAACAATATTCTGCTCTCCTAGTTCATAGTTAGGAAACATAAGCCGAATCCTCCCACTTGCATGAATAATTCACATCCTCATCGGGTTCTATGCGAATGGACGCTGCTGCCTGCATGCATGCGCCAGATCAAAAGCGGTCGCTAAATTACACACTAAACGAGATTGTGATAATTCCATCCATCCGACCAAGTGGCCGATGGACGATGAACTAGTGCTGGCACTAGCACCACTGTAGATCCTTTGCGCACTCGAAATCCCGATACCGGAACGGAGTATTTGTGCAAATATACATCATTTAGCGAAGTGAAAGAGTGTGAATGCCGCAAATGATGATGGATACGAAAGGAAACGGCCCGAATCGAGCTGTACTCGTACACCATGTATGCTCGTTCGCCTGCTGTCTGAGGCATCATACAACAACAAATTATGGTGATCGAAATGAAATGAATTACTACTTTGGAATTCGAGAGCGATCGGTGGCTTCGCGGCTAACACTGAACTTGGAGTTTGGAAAAAGCTAAAGATGTTCGCCTAACCATCGACATCATCATCGGCGGCTCATACTCGTTCAGTTCAGCTCCCACACGGAACGACTCCCCTGTCCATCGATCACTGATCGTGTGTCGATTGGTGATCTTTGGGGGCCAACAACGACCAAACGTGGTGTTGTGGTTCTTCATGTGTACACATCGTTCGGAGAACCGTGCCGAGTGTAGTCTTGTAGCACGCACTCTTGGTTAACTAAACTAAACTGCTGCCATGGCCTGCAGATATATGTGGCCTAATCTGTATGTTTAACGCCAGTCGCAGTTTACTTCGTGATCCGCAACATTACACTCTCGCGGGCCTCGTTACATTCTTGTTCGTTTTCGTCTTGCATTGATCTTGGACTTCCCTTATTAATAGACATTTTTAGACATGGATTCAGTGGTAGTCGGTCTATGGAACGAACGTAGTCTTGTTATTGAACTTTTATTGAGTGCAAGTCAGGTTAATAGGATGGCAATTAGGTGTTGCGGGAGACTTTCGAAACGCAATCCGCTCGCGACACCGGTAATTTCCTTTCACGTCATCATCATCATCAGCGTCGGTTGCATCTGAGTGGATGCATCTCACTCAATCGATCGATCGTTATCACTAAATCAGGGGTTAATAGAACTAGTGGCAGCCGATCGCGATCATGGGGCCGGTATTGGTGTTAGGGCAACGAGGATCTTAATATAGCACCGTAGTGTCGGTCGACTATGCCACTCGAGATGATTACACTTCGGTCGGGTTCGATACGCCTGGTGGCTGCAACTGTCTTGCTTTAATAGGGCAACAACACAATGGATAACGGTGCAAATTGAAATTGTTATCTACATTATCGGGTGTGGAAGCGTAGCGGGACCGCTTATCCTTTTCCTCGCAAGGGTATTTAAACTGACGTTCACACTTTTCAATCGGCTGTAGGCAGTTGGTTGTTTGGTTGCCTTTTGTCTGCTGGTGTGACGTGTGCCAATCATCGCGATCAGCGGGTACTTTCCAATTACTCCCGATAAGGTGGCTATCATGTTTCGGTTTTTACTTTATGGTTTGATGATGGATAGCGAAGGGCGATTTGGCGATTGGGCGGCGTAGTTGATTGGACGGAAATTTACCGTAAAATCAATTTGGGCAAAACTATTCACCTAACATTGAATTTGAAACGATGTGCAGGGGGCTTATAGAGCTTCAGTAGATAAAAACACTTATAGTCACAAAGATGTGGCACATGTGGAATAAAAAGTACAATATACGAGTGAAAGGAAAACAGTCTTCAGACTTCCATAAATACTGAAAGTGTGCTCAAATACATTGGTAGTCTTCGAAATAAGATGACGGTACTGAACATTGATATCGATTAGAGTTTCTAAATGGGATTCAAAAATACCAGTTCTTACTTAAGCAATATAAACCAGATCACTTAATCTGATAAGATGTCTTCAGCAGTCACGCACTAAAATTATTGTGGTGATTGAGGTAACGGTTTCCATTTTCCTTACTTAGTGGGCTTGAAAGAAAATGGCCAATAAAAAAAGTAACCCCAGATATAGCTCCAAATTAGTCGCTAGCTCTGTTTGACCATTCATTAAATTTTTAATGCTAGAGTCAACATCTGTGATCGCCTATATCCCCCAGCTATAGTTACCTGTCTAGTTGACTGATGATCTGCAATTATAGCTGCCTGTTATCACCCTGATAGTCGACAGCTATAGTCGTCTACTATGATCTTAGGGCATCTGATGGTTGACAACTACATACATATATGTATGTGCCTGTGATCACTTTTATTTGCCCAGCGAATTAGAACTAAAATGTTGATAGTGATCTACGAGTATATTCGCTAGGTGGAAACTATAGCAGTATATGATCACCTATGTTCGACTGGTGGCCGTAGGCGCCTACGACCATTTATGCCTCAGCTAATGAGAGCTATGGTATAGCTTTCTATTACTTATGATCGCCTAATGTCTGCTATTTGTAGACACCTACGACTCTTTATGTTCGCATGGTGATTTCCAGTTATAGCTGCCTATAATCGTCCATGATCGCCTGGCAATTGGGTGCTATAGCCGTCAGCGATCATACATGTTCGTCGGTTGATCAGAAGCTATTGAGATCGTGAATAAGTTCTCACTATTTTTTTGTAAAAATTAATGCTTAATTTAAAGTACGTCGTAATAAACATGCAGCCCGAAAATTAATCGCTAGCTTCTGTCGATCTTTCTGGCAACATACGAATTCCACGCTACAAAACTGCACGATTGAATTGATTTGAATATTTCTTGTAAGACGGGCCATGTCTCATCGCAGGTGGTAATCACAAGAGGCCGTCTCAGGATTTTCAGGTAGATTTAACAAGCAAAATGCGAACGAGCATTGACATGTGACAAATTCACTCTGCTGGCATAGTAGCCGTCTTTCCTTCAATGCTGAGCTCTATTGCAGATGATAGCGATCTTCTGTGATAATTTCGTGCGATTAGAGTTCATTCAAATGCAGAACAGAACCTTCGAACTATTGATATTTGATACACGAACCTTTTCCATATAAGATGGCGCAACATTAAACCACACCGGACACCCATACGCGGTGATGGGCCTTATTAGAGCCACGTAGCATATGATTTTTAGCCTGCGGTTAGGTTGACTGGTTCTTGCTTCGGCAGAACATGTACTAAAATTTGAACGATACAGAGAAGATTAGCATGGCCTCTGCACATAATTTCGTTGTTTTTTTGTGTGTTTTTTTTAAATTCGGTTTTTAAACTGGCAACACTGTTTCTACCAATTATCGATTTGACAGTTGAAAGTTGAATTGTAGTTAGTACATTTTGCCATTTTACGGTAAATGGATAAATGCTGCAAATTATGCAAACTTATTTTTAAAATCATAGTTAAGTTCGCCAAACTTATCATGCGCTACTTCCATTTTACGGTCGACATAATCGTTATTATGGAACACGATTAATCGTTTTCGCACCACATACACTCTAGTGGATAATACGCATCCCCAAAGATGACAAACAGTGCAAAGGGAAGAAGTTATTGCCTTTGTGGAACGAAGTGTTGAGGAGAATCTGTTCCCCATCGTGCACGGCAATTAAAGGTGGAAGATTTTATGGAAAGATCTTAGCTTAAAAGCTTGTAACATCCAGCTTGTGAAAGAGTTGTGACCGCGTGACCATTATACGCGCCGTAGGTTCGGTGAGTGGGACAAAAACATGATTCAGCTTGGTCCTCATTTTCAACGAAATATTTCGTACTCCAGTGAGTCCCAAGTTTGGTTAAATGGACATGTAAACAAGCAAAATTGCCGAATTTGAATTGGACAAAACCCAGACCCCTATGCCGAGACACCCTTACAACCATTAAAACTCGCTGTTTGGCTTTATGGGATGGTAGTATCATCGGTCCATATTTCTTTAAGGACAATGCCGGCCAATCGAGAGCGCTATAAGAACATAATTTCTGACTTCTTCGTTCTTCAGTTCAATGGCAGATCTTTGGTTTCAAGAAAATCGCGCAACATGCCACACGGCGCACGACACCATTGCGTGAAACATTGGCTGAGTGCATAATTTCGCGTAATGGACCTCTGAACTGGTCTCTACGATCCTGTGATCTCACACCTTAAAATTACTTTCCTTGAGAGTATGAGGAGTCACTAGTCTATGCTCATAAGCCAGAGAGGTTGGACAATTTGGAAGTCAACACTCGCCGCTGATATACATATGGCCCAAGTTGCTCGATACAACGAAAATTGGACCCCACGATTGCGCTTCATTCGAGCTGGCCGTGGCCTGAAATCATATTTAAGCACTAATGGCATACAACTAATATCAGAGACATTAACATCGGCTTCGAATGTCATATTTCATATTGAATTTGTATACCTCTAAGAAAACATATTTTATACGTTCTCTATACAGGGTGTCCCACGAGCAGTGTGCCAAAAAGCTAGAGCGTGTAGGTCTGGTCAAGACAAGAAAAAAATCGTATGGGAGGGGAGGGTCTACCCCCCCCCCCCCGTTTAGCCGGGAGGGGCAATTTTCTAAAAAATTGACTTAATTCGGAAAAAAAAATATTAAAAATCAATAGTTACATCCACAATGCCGTGATATACTTACTATATACTTACCGTACTAAGGGAGGGATTACGTCGGACCAAATCCAAAATTCTTTCATCTAAGATTCCTGATCCATCTGTAACTGATCTTTCGCTTCTTCGATGCCCTAGCACTCCGTGCTCTCGCAGACGTCGATGGATTCTTGAAAACATGCTACGACTGGGACACCTCCGATTGGGATATCTTTCAGCGTAGAGTCTTTCGGCTTCACGATCTCGACCATTAGCTAAACCGTAGCAGAAGTGCATGTCCGTTAATTCTTCTCGAGAGTATGAGTTTGACATCGTAATGTGTTGATGAGTTAACATCCAATTTGGAAAATTGAAATGGTTTTTTATTAAAAATGCGATGCCTTTTATTTACATTTGGGTTGCAAATATTTTGTTTTTCAATAAAGAAAAATTGCGGTTTTATTGTGTTAAGGTCCTAGCGGGTAGAACCCATCGGCGGCGGGCGGACCCGGACGAAATTGGCAGGTCAGTATTCAGGCGTTATCAATGAAAAAAAAGGATTAATCCAGGGTTATTCCAATACTGTGTCACTTTATTGTATCCTCATAAAACTCCGATTTTTTTAAAAATAATAAAAAAGAGGTCAATGTTTCATACATTAATTTGCCTACAAGTCAAGCCGCGTTAAAACCAAAAAAAAGGTTTTTCTTAGAAAAAAGTGGTTCGGGTTATTTTTTTAATTTCTCAAAAACTACAGGACATTTTTGCATCCGGTTTTCTGTTTTTAACTAAAAACTAATAAGAGAATTGAATTTTTGAAAAAAAATTAGTAGTTAATTACATACAATTTTGAAAAAAAATAGTTCGAAATTTTTTTTTCTCATTTTTTTTTTAAAAATTTTGAGTTTGAAAATTAATTTCTCAAAAACTATTCCTTAAAACAGCTTCGTTTAAAAACAAGATGAAAGAAAAGGTTTCTGGCTTTACAAAAAAGTATATCACGGCATTGTGGATGTAACTGTTGATTTTTAATATTTTTTTTTTCCAAATTAAGTCAATTTTTTAGAAAATTTCCCCTCCCGGCTAAACGGGGGGGAATAGACCCCCCCTCCCATACGATTTTTTTCTTGTCTTGACCAGACCTACACGCTCTTTGGCACACTGCTCGTGGGACACCCTGTATACATTTTCTTCCCTGCTTTCCCGTTTTCATCCGTTGTTGACGTGCTGGGACGTTCAGGCCGGGCATAATCATTTGCATCTTTTTATGAAGTGCTTATAACAGAAGAAAACATTTTTTTTCCCGCACTAAACTCACCACGTCCCAACATTCAAAGTACGTTGGAATACTTAATTTTATTTTTCACACAAATTTTAATACAGATTCTTAGATAGACACATAGATAGATAGATAGATAGATATTTATTCCGTTACAATATTTTTACATTGATTTTAGTTATCGCACAGTATTTTATTAGAGAGATGATAATAAAATAATAATGTAGTTATTTTTGTTTATTTTAGTTTGTCAACAAATAGGTAAATATACAATAGGAAAATATTTATATCACAGAAAAGAAATGAATTCTAAATAAATAAACAAATAATTAAATAAATAAAAATAAATAAATAAATTAACAAATAAAAAAGTGGTGTAGGTGTGAACCGTAAGGTCCACACGACTAATTTCCCAGTGAAAAGAATGAAATAACAATTTTTTTTTTGTATTATTATTTATTATTATTATAATTTTAAATTTATTTAAATTATTTTTTTTTTCATAATTTTAACCGTGGAAGCTTTGGTAAAGGTAAACACCTCCGCCACCTTTACCAAAGCCCCGACCTCCTTGCCATACTGTTCCGTGATTGCCTCCACCTCTTCCTCGGCTTCCTCCACCTCTTCCTCGGCTTCCTCCACCCCTTCCTCGGCTTCCTCCACCTCTGCCCCGAAATCCACCACGGCCGCCACCTCGTCCCTGTTTTCGGACGTGGCCACCATTTCCCCGGTAACCTTTGTTTTGATCCCTTCCTTTTCTGTCCTCATCTTTTTTCTTTTTTTTCTTCATCTTCTTTTTTTTCATTTTTTTCTTTATGACAAGACTATTTTTTTTCTTTATGAATTGTCCACCTACATCGATACCAGTTTGTTAATCATATCCGCAAGAATTTTATTATCTCCAAAAAACATGTTCGTAGTGGCTTGTTGAAAAAAAAAATGGAAACAATCAATGAGGATCTTATGACATCAGTCATCCTTAACATAACGTAAGACGTATCAGAATATGAAATAACAATATTTTTTAAGTCTAATTCAATTATGACTATAAAACAAAAAAACCATAGCTTCACCAAAAGCTATTTTACTGTTAACAACTTCTACTTACAACCGGGCCTTCAGTCATCGTTTATTTCTCAATTACTAAACGTGCATCATAATAGTAGTTTCCGACTGTTCTTTTCACACATTTTCTTGTATGAATTACATAATAATAAATCAACCTTTACTTGCAAAAAGATTGTTAAATTTTTTGTATCCTACGATATCATTACAGACACTTTATTTGAACTATTAAAACTTTATCGACACTATTCTCTAAACGTTATCAACAATATCCAACTGTTACAAACAATATTACATTTTTTTCAACTATATTCAATTATTATTCACAATATTCGATTGTTATTTACAAAATTCAATTGTTATTAACAATATTCAATTGTTATCAACAATATTTAATTGTTATTAACAATATTCAATTCATTTTAAAAGCCTTACCGATGCTATACTTCCAAACCTGATATATGTAAGTTTAGAGTTGTTGTAGAAAAAAAGTGTTTTTTTTTTATAACTTTCGTTAATGACATTTTTCACAACTAAGACTGCATTTTTGCTAAAATACTCAATCATAACAATGTGAATATGAAGGTATCTAAAATCTGTGCACTTCATTCATTTTAAAATTCAGCTTGTTTACCTTTTTTCTTGGTTTTATCGTTTAAAATAAAAAACGACTGGACCGATTTCGCTGAAAATTCTTTCAGTTCAGTGTTATGTAATTACGCGTCTAATGTATCTAGTCCCATGTTAAATCATCTTTGGTTCTCAAGATAATCGAGACGAAAAATGATTATGAACACACATACACACATAAACCCATACACACATACGCACATACGTACATACACACACACAGCCATCTCTATAAAAACGTTGGATTTGGATTCTGGTGACCTTGAAACGTGGAGATATGTCAAAATTTGGGATTCACAAAATCGGTCCCATTACAAAAACTTCCCACTGGGAAGTTAATTAATAAATAAAAATAAATAATATATATACGTATATATGTATATAAATAATATGCTCTATACATATGGAAATATGTATGCCTGCAGTCAGGTCATTGACTAGAGGATTGTTAGCAAAAACGCGGGAATTTATAAACCTATTCGCCAGTTTCAATATTCTTGTAGAAACCTGATCAATACCCGCTCTTTTGTGGAGTTTTAAGGTGGAATAATCTCGTGGTACGTCCAACAGTATTTTTCATATTTTATTTTGGGCTATTTGTAACTTTTTAATGTGGCACAGTGCGGAATTCCCCCATATTCGACAACTGTAAAGGATTATAGCTTGAAATAGCTTTAGTATAATTACTTTGTTAGGTAAAGACAAAACTGATTTTCTATTAATGAAGGGTAAAGAATTTTTTTTTGCGATATTAATTTTGTTAAGGCAAATTGATGAAAAGTAAATTTGCTGTCGAGATATATACCAAAGTATTTTACGGAGCTCTTCCACTCAACGTTTATTCCATTTACCCGCAAGCAAGAGTTAGGCAGAAAACAAGCTTTTCTTTTTCGAGTGAAATAGATAGCTTGTAATTTATCCATATTTAGCTTTATCTTCCATTTATCACAGTCTCTAGAATTAATTTCCACGCATATTTAAGATTGCTCTCAATGTTGAGAGCTAACTCATGTGATGAAAAATAGCTGTGTCATCAGCAAAGATAGCTGTGTCATCAGCAAAGATAGCTGTTTCACAATCGGGTAACTCTGGAAAATCTGAGTTATATAAATTGTAAAGAATTGGCCCTATGACAGACCCTTGTGGTACACCTGCCTTAAAAAGTATCAAATCAGATACGCCACTATTGACATGCACTTTACTGCACAAATAAGGTCGAAATTGTCAATTTTAAAGATCAGATCATTATGCCAAACGGTATCAAAGGCCTTCTCTATATCAAGTAAAATCATTCCAGCTTATTTTCCAACTGCACGATTAGTTTTTATACGATTACAAATTCTCTTTACTTGATGAGAAGTGTTAAGATAGCGCCTAAAGTCGAACTGCACTATGGGAAAAATGTGCCTATCATCTACAATTTTCATTATCTTTTCTTTGAGAACCTTTTTATAAATTTTGCTCAAGCTGCTAAGCAAACTAATTGGGCGGTAACTATCAGGATTATCTGGGGGCTTACCAGCTCTTAGAATAGGTGTTACCTTAGCAAATTTCCATTTGACTTGAAAGTTTTGCATTTTCAAACAAGCATTCACAACATATGCCACCATTTTGATCCAAATTTTCGGTAGTTCTTTCAGATACTTATTTCGTATTAAATGTAGCCCCCCCCCCCCCGATTTTTTAGTTACTAGATTGTTGATAAAGAATTTAATATCATTTTAATTTTGCATATTCGTTAGCAGATTCTTTGATCAATTTTTTTCAGTAGCAAAAATACGCCAGCACAAAAAACACATCTAAGCATTATATCTATAAAAAACAAATTAAAAACCCAAAATGACTATCAATGTCAACATATGTATCAACGTAACAAGAACAAATATAATTAGCGTGAGGAATTCAAAAAGTCACCTTATTTTTTGAAGAACCACCATATTTTTTTTTTTTTTTTTTTTTCTTTTTATTTTTTTATTCATATAGTGATTGTCAGCTGCTATGGCGCCTCTTATGACTCTCTCCTTTACATTGTTGAGTTTTCCCTGGTGATTTGATTTAATTCGTAAGCACTATGCTGACGCCATGGTAAACGGAACGAAGTGCTATTAATCAGCAATCAAGATGATATTGCCCACAATGAGAAGGAAACTATTTGGCTAAATAGACGAAGGCCGTTAGTGTATTGAAAGCCATATTGTCAATTTTCTTTCGCGTTAAAACTCGCACAGAATATTACATGTTGCAAGACGCAATTTATGATAAGCTCATTATTACCTTATTAGGTAAACGTCTTTCTTTACAAAAATACATTTTTGACCCGCCAAGAGACCCTTGGATCATAGTTTAAGTCTTATCCTGACCCTCTATAGGCCATAACCTTAGCAAAGGCAGTATTAAAATTATATCCTGTACTAAATTGTTGTCAATGGGAATAAGCAAAACCAGATCACATGTAAAAATATGGACAAAAAATTGAAGCTGAGTGGTATTTAACAATTTCCCAAAAAGCTGGAGTTCATCGTTCTCATCATTTGCCATTCATAGGTGGATTCTAAACGTGCGATTAGGTGGCCCAATGCAATTTTCTCTTGGCACATCAGCTGATCGTATCAACCTTTGACTTCTAACTTTAGACAAGTACAAATAAGACTTTGCTTTTTCTTCATTTTCCTCAAAGAACTTGTCAGTTTAATGAAAAACCCTTTTTTCAGGTTGTAGTTCTGCAAAATTTGCATAGTCAAAAGACCTTAGTGCGGAAAGGCTCTTTCAAGCTACAATTTCTTATTGACTTGTTAAAATCGGGACGACGAACTTGTTTCCACTAGGTATCATCAAAGGAAGTGTATGTCATTCGAAATATCGAAAAACTTTGCCGTTGCCTTTCAACATCTCAAAGGTGAAAATGGAAATTACCATCAAACTCATCACATTTGTATCTAAAGTACATTCTCTCCCAAGTGCATCCATCTACCACACGATACTGCAAAAAAATACATTTTCCTCGTATCGTCTTCGTCCTTCTCTCTTTTATTATTTTAATCACCCAAACACTTTCTTTTTCTTCGTTTTTTTTTTTTTTTTTTTTCACTTCGAAGATGAGTAAGGGAAAAACAACAACGATGGAGAACTACTCAGGCTAACGAGAAGTTAACCCAAACCTACCAAGTAAGCCATCGAAGACGAAGGAAGAAACTGGCAAAAAGAAAATCATTAATGAGTAAATGAACTAAAAGTGAAGTTCGAATGAGAACCGGCAATGATGATAATGATAACGACGACCATGATGATGACGATCGTCCAGGACATAGACGTGGGTGTAGGCGAATGGTGGTTTAGTAAAAGTTTGAAATTACACCCTGAGGGGGTGAAAAGGATTGGTTGCTATCTAGCACTACATTACTTGTACATAAATGCACTACAAAATAATGATTGTGTGTACATACTCGTATACCTCCAAGGATGAAGAGGTGGAGGACAAATCGCCATCCACTCATTTGCTTTCTTATCTATTTGTTCTTTGCTTTATTTTTATATCTGTCTTGTGTGTCTACTACAGCAGTTGATTTTGAGAAATACTTCTTCGAGACAAGAATAAATTAAAAGAATAGGAGAGAGGAAACGGAAGATAGAACGAACGGAGGGGCAGTCGCCTAGTGATTAAAAGGAATCCATAGAAGTCCTTCTCCCGTTCACTACTTTCTTGTGACTTCCTGTTTTCCTTTTAGTCTTACATTTCTCGTTTACTATATAAGGTTAATGGCTTCATTTTAGAGTCTATTGCGTCATTAAGTATAGAAATATTCGAGATGCGTAAATGATTCCTAAATTAAATCGGAGTAACATATATCGGTTTTTTTGACACACCGAAGGTGTATAGCGATCAGATCAGAGCCAGTTTGATGAGTTCAAAACCGGAACTCAATTTCAAATTAAAAGGTAAGCGCAAGTAAACCACGAAATCAAATTTACAGCTGTCTCGAGTGCCACACGCTCAGTTGGCTGAAATCCCATTTTACTTGTGTGTGCCACCTTGGTGCCAGCCTCTTTCTTTCTTTGTCCTCGGCTGTCCATTCTTCACGAGGATCGGGAAGATCAGGGACTTGTAAGAAATTATCCGGATTTTTAAAAAAAAGGATTTTTCTCCTCAAATGCATTTTGAATCCAAAGAAGCAAGAATTATTTTTCGTCGAAACTCTGATGTCGTCACTGCAATCAAGATTGTAGTCGCCAAAGGTGGTTTCCTGACCAAACGGACGTTGTTGGCTTTTATGGACAGCATACGAGTATATATATTCTCATTTACTCTCAGACCCCCTTTAGCCATTTCTGCTTCTATGCTCTTGAACGCTTCGTCGAGGTATCATTGCGTCCATCCAATCACGTCAATATCATTTGTATATGCAAATAAAGAATAGCAAATATCGTGCTTTTATATTGGCTAGTGGGTTCCTTTGCCTTGTTTATCACCTTGCAAAGCTGAGAGACTATATATGACTTTAAGGTAGACAAAAAGATGGTGCATGCCGACTTGAAACTTGCCAGTTTTCTCCAAAGACCTGCCTTGGTGTGAATATTTGGTTCATTGTGGATTTTTCACATTGATAGAAACCTGTCAGCTTGTTCCCAAAAGTTTTCAGACGCTTACATGACACGGCGGAGAAAATCTGGTAAGCTTCACAGATTTATGGGTATGCATTCTCGGGCATCGGATGTGATTCCATTTTTTGGGCATGTTTTCCTCCGACAATATCTTACGGAAAATTTGGTGTGCGTTTGCAACCAAGTCATTTCCAGCTGCCTTAAGCGGCTTAACGGATAGTCCGTCTGTGCCAGTAGCTTTGCTAGACTTCAGTCTCAATACAACAAGTTGATCATGTTCGACCTGGCAGACTTCCTCTTTGGTTGCATAGCCTTAGCATGTTCTTTTTATTTTTGGTAACATTTCTGAAAGTCATTCTTAAAGGATGATTTTTTTGTTGCGTGGATTTTTCTAATCCATTTCTGACAACAATACAATATGTTAAAGTTAATCATATTTAGCTAATATTGCCATTTTGCCGTGAAAAGATTTACATTGGAATAGGGCTTATCAGTTACTGAATTTTATTATCGAAATTCGTACACTGTGAAAAATGTTTTCGTTCACTTCGACCATTTTACGGTCGTCATAATCGACTTGCTGAAGAAACAAAATAAGCCATAGTGACCATATTTCGCGCCAAATTCACGTTAGTGGACATTAAGCTCCATGCCCGCCTGCGTAGAGTGCGTTCAGAAGAAAATATAGCTTCGTATCCGCCAGTGTTAATGAAGACCGCGATTTGTCCATTCGTTGCCGTTCGCAGCGATTGACATTGTTACTCGACTACAAGGATCTGAGCTAAGGAGCGTTTATCGAAAAACTGTCTTAAGCGACGAAGCTGATTTTTGGTTGAATGAATGAGCAATCTCGGCAATAAAAGAGAGTTGCCATTGCACCCGGAAAAATTAAATGTTTAGTGGGGTTTATGTTCCGGCGGAATCATTGCTCCGTATTTTTTCCAAAAACGACCGTGAGAACATGGTTACTGTCAATGGCGCCAGCTATTGTTGAATAATTTCAAACTCTTTCGCCCAAAATGCACGAGCTGAACCTGGTCAACATGCTACACTGCTCGCGAATTGGACCAATTGAAAGATAAATTTGGTGAACAATTTATATTTCGTTTTGGACCGATGCGATGGTGCCATTTGAAAAGTTTAGACTATTTTTTTCTGGCAATATGTTGAATCACTCGTCCATGCTGACAAGCCATAGTGGATTACAGCCTTGGAAGACAAGCAAGATACTAGCCAATTTACTCAAACAAGTAATTCAAATAGGAATCTTCATATGGACCATTTTAAACGTAGTCGTGCTCAAAGTAATCTTTAAAGGGTAAATGGCAGGCATGGATTTCTCAACTGAAGTAAAAATTTAATACTTTTTTGGAATTTTCCTGTATTTTTTTGACAATTGGAAATCAAACGCTAAGAAAATCACATATTAAGCATCACTCAATCTCCGCTTCCTTCTTTTTACTTTCCACAAAGCTCATGCCCAGCTCCCATCCGTCGAAGGAGCTTAGCCATGTATGTATGTCTTTCCTTACTCTTCATCAAATCAGAGGTTTTTTATAGCTGGTGAGCTGAAACCGAGCGCATCAGTTACGGCTGACGACGACTCTATTGCTATTCTATGGTGGTTGCATCAAGTCTTGAGGGAGACATGATCGGCAAAGGCCATTATCGTATCTTGTGATAATTCTATTGGTTCCGCCAAACCCCCTTTCATTCCTTGTCTGTAGCAAGGAATTGATCCGAGTTGATGTTGGCTTCTGGAAAAATTCAGACGCAAAAATGACTGACGTCGTATGCAATGTGATCAATTTTGTTGATCATCAATTGTTCCAGGAACCACTAGGTCTGCTTACGGATGTTAAGATATGGAGATCATCTGTTAGCTCCTAAGAGATTACGTCCCGTCACTGATATGGTGCTATGAAGCGTTTGCTCAATTGCTGGAAGGCTCAATTTTTTCCTAAGTCTATCTCGAATCTCAAATGAAAGCTTAATTAGCTGTTCTTCCTTTTCTTTCCATTGCTGCATCCAATAATCTTATAAAGGGGTATACCCGATTAATCGTTGAAGTATTAGGCAATAAGGAGTTAAGGTGCGGAGTTGAGAGTAACAGTTGGTAGACAGAGGCTTATATTTCGACCTTTCATGTAATGAACATTTTAAGAAATTTTGTGAAGCTGGGCGTATACTGGTGGTAACAAGGGGCTATTGAACTCATTATTTATCCTATTTCCTGAATTTTCATCAGTCAACATATTTAGGTACCTAGTTTAGTCAAAAATATTGACACAAAGAAAAACGTATCAAAGACTCAGTATTTCGGAGATGAGTAGAGCAGGCCATTCCATCTAAAAACGACCCACAGCCTATATCTCAAAGATTTGAAGTCCAGATTGCCAGCTGGCCAATCATCCGGAGTGTTTTTCGCCCTGTGGGTTGGAGCACTATGTTATTGAAATGTCCGGCGTCTGTTTACGAACATTGTTCGGTTTTGAGGTTTAACGACACCCTCTCAAATAATGATTTGGTAAACTTTCGCCCGAATCTGGACTCTTATCACATAAAGAGGGACATTAGTAATGCCATTTGCATAATGGTGGTCTCTTTCAACCATTGGAATAAGTTCTTAAGCCTCTTTTGATATCCATCATTTTGTTTTAACTTTTCCAACGATAAACATTTTGGTTTTTGCTTCAGTCTTTTGACTTAGTGCCTAGTCCCAAATGTTGGGACTTTGCGTCTGATTCCAGCCTGCACGGCTTTGATGGATCTTTGACGGTCACGTACTCCATAAGTATCCTCGAATAATTTTGTAGTAGGTATGATAATCATAACAGCGAGTGATTTTAAACGTTCGGAAGGTTTTAAAAAAATCACCTGTTCGTATACTAAATTTATATAAGCAAAATACAAGACTAGCGGTGTTCAAAAAGTAACAAGAATCGTATGTTTTCGAGGTTTTTAGGGACCGATTTTGTGTATATGCATGTTTGTATTTAAATATTCGCGAAGAAAGCCTTGGGAACATACGAAAAAGTCATCGAAAATCATCGAAATCTGTATTATCTGTAGCGGAGCTAAGATTTCTGAATGGTTTAGTCACTCCACTCGAATCTCTGACTAATAAAAATAAAATTAAAAATTTTAAGTAACTCCCGACACAAAAAAAAAACTCTAAAAAGTAAAAAAAAATAAAAATGTTCCCTTAAAAGAACCTATCAATATTTTTAAGAAAAGCGCCGCCTCGCCGGGGAAGCCAATGGGATGGGAGTTGATGGGAGTCGACGGATTCTAGGATTGGTGTTAAGGGGAATCATTTAAAGCGGTGAGAGGCAGTCAATGTCACCAGTAATTATGTCTACGATCTTGCGTCGTGTACCTTCAGGTTGTAGGTTGAATCTTGATCGATAAGTTACAGTAAAATGTATCATGAAAACTTGACTACGGAACCACCACAAGAAAATTTGCGTCGGCTCGTTACATCAATTGCTATTCTGATATGTAAAAAATGGTGTAAGCCTATAGGCTAGGGAATATTAACTTCGGAGCTCTAAATCAAATAGCCGAGAACATACATAACTCGGTACAAGTTAGTCTCATATTTGCAAGCCCTGTCAGCCTTCGCTCAGTTGAAAAACATTGGTTCCATCACACTAGACGAAATACAAACATATGTCATAAAACCCACATTTTGCATGGTTTCATGGGGATTATCCTACACGGCGGCTCTTTTCCTTGGGTTATTGCAGATGGTGTTCATATATCTCACCTCTTGCAAAAACCACCTTGTCGAAAACAGTGGACCGTTTTGAAAGCCCATGGAACAGAAAAATTAAACATGGAAGAAATACACTCATGACAGGGAAGCCTGACGAAGGGTTATCAACGAATCTTTGAACGATATATAAATATTAAAAAACACTCTTCACAAGATTTTTTGAAAAGGTTTCAGAACCATCAGCACCCACACAAAAACCCATCAAAATTATTACAACAAGAAAGGCTACTAAATCTCTGTATTCATATATTATTTCAAGTCGTGAAATGAGTGGAGAACGTGTTCGAATATTTTAATCAACATCTGTGTCGACCCGCTACTCTCAAGTTCCCCGATTTGCCATCACATTCGGTCACATGCGAGATTCCGACAATCGCTCAGTACGCTCCCACACTTACGAAAAAAGTCTGAAGTAAGTCAGTATAAGTCAATATACATATGAAAAAGTGATTGTCTGACAATGTCACACATGCCCTCCTCGATGTGTAAAACCTCTCAATATAGCGTTCTTTTGAATCATTTAACTCAGCTAAATCTCGCTTGCAACCAACCAGCGCACAGAATCTCTTCCAATCTGGGTTTAAATCTGCCGCCTGCGAAGAAAAAAAGGGTTTATGAGTGCCGCCAATAGGTGCCGACACTGGCCGTAAAATGAAATCGAATTGTAAATTTCATTTTTTGCCAACGAAATCCATGAAAACAGTGACTCCATACATGATTTCCAACAAATCCCTTAAAATCCCGTCGACGCTCTATGCGCTATGCGTTGCTTCATAGTGAATTGGCAAAGTTTGGTATCAGGCGATCATAATATGTAGCAGGTATCGCTCAATTTATGTGAAAATCGGCAACGTCGCGCAGAGGCAGTTGAGTGTTTTCATACCATTTATGTGAAAAGTGACTACATCACAAGTGGAGATGATTTCTAAATAGAAATTTTACCCAAGCGCGAAAGTGATGCATGATTACCTCTTTAAGAAGTCCAACTCAGTCACAGTTGTTGCAAAAAATATTGCGTCCCACGCGATTTATTTCTTAAAACTTTAAAAAAAAAAAAATTTTACTTGTGGAAGGATGTCTTGCAGCATAGGGGTACATACCTGTTGCTGCACAACAAAACACCAATCAACACAAACACCTTGCACATCTGGCATGGCGGCAGAATGCTATACCAAAAGGTAAAACGCACATGCCCACCTCAATTTAACACATCTCACAAACAATCACATGTTAATTAAATATAAAAAACACAAAATATAAAAATTAAAACACTTCAACTCTCACACCACATGACACTTGTAAACAAAAACATAAACTGTCAAATGTGCAAGGTAAATTTACAATCCACATCGCCAAACAAAGTCCACAACTGCAGCCTTGTCAACATCAAGCTGCAGCAACATTGAATTGTATAGAGTCACTAGGGATATGGGTCATCAACCCAATCCAAACACATAATGTTTCCCAACATACTTTGTACATAACAAAGCTGGAAACCAGCTGACCGAAGGTTTGCATCAAGCAGCCCTAGGTACAATAAATCATTATTACACGAACAGCCAACAAAGGCACATTTATAACGTGGTGAAGTAATTACAAAAAGAATCGAACATCACATCTAAATTGTTTTACATATAACACACATAAAATATCAAAAACAAGAACATTGCACAGCAAGTGGTTTTGCATATAACCAAAGAGGACAATCAGCTACAATTAGTTCGCATACAACTAATAAGGTACAATAAAGAATAAACATCGACCAGCATATAACATAGAACAAAGGTGCGTTTTATCTTTTCATTATACATATATACGATTAAAAACCACTTTCTCGTTCGAGCATAACGCCGCGAACATTGGTCCTTCGAGCCCCGAAACATTGGGGGTTTTTTATCGGTTTTTCATCGGGTTCAGTGGTTAAAAGTGTGAAATAAAAAAATAAAAAAAAAAAGTGAAAAACACGAAACATTTCAACAAATAACTTAAACAACATTGAACAAAGGAGAACGGAGAACACTTAGCCAACGGAACCAGCATCAACGGAACCAGCATCAACGGAACCAGCATCAACGGCTTCAGCATCAACCGCTCCAGCTTAACGATCCAGCGCCAACGGTGCAGCTCCAACGGTGCAGCTTCAACGGCACAGAACAAAGGATATATATATATAAGGACAAAGTGGAGAACAAAGACATAAGTATCGAACATTTTTTTACTTTTATATACACATATACATTTTATCCTATATATACATTTAAATATAAAAGTGCATTACTGAAAGTGTTATTAAATAAAAGAAAAGTGCAACCGTTTAATTAACATTTAACATTTAAACATAGCAATTATCTGTTGTACATAGAGTGTACAGTGACTCTAACACTTTTCCGTACACACATTTTTTTTTTTTTTTTTACATTGACATATTTAATAATATTTTCCAATTTTAACATTTTAAAATTTAATTTTCATTTTAATTTCATTTAAACATTTTTCAACTTTTTATTTAACTTTATTGTGTGTCTTTTTTGTGTGCCCCTCTCAACATACCTCAGTGCCCATCTAAACATTTGTGCGTGCCCCTGAAAAAAAAAAAAAAATACCATTTTTCTGACATTTATCAAGGTTATTAAAAAGCTTATAACCTCCGACTATTCAATTCGCGTGCGGTTCCCATTACCAATCGTCATTCAACACAATGTCGAAACTATTAAAATCGATCGAGTCTCAAGATATTCTTTTAAAGGAACTCCAAGGAGACTTGGAGGAACTCCAGAGAGACTCCGCGTCGCGACAGTCAAGGGGGTACGTGACTGCCTACCTATCGGACGTAGAAGATATGTTCAAACGAGCTAAAAAGGAACATTCTTCTATAGTTGGTAGTTCCGCGGACCCTTTAAAGGACAAATATTTAAGTGACGAAACATACTCGAAAATCAAAAAAATATACTTCACTCTCGTCGGTGTACTTCGCGATGATCTTGACAAATTCGAAGAAGCACCCAGTCGCATATTTGATTCTTCTCGTCTGAATCAAACTCGATCTTCGAATTCAGACATTCGACTTCCGCGCATCCAAATTAAGCCCTTTTCGGGAAAATTTGAAGAATGGTGTGAGTTCCAAAACTTATTCCACAATATGATAGATCAAAATCCAGATCTTTCAGATATTCAAAAGCTCCAGTTCCTTAAGAGCTTCGTCTCCAATGAAGCCTCTCGGTTAATTCAACATCTTCCAATTGATGGTAAAAACTATACATCAGCTTGGGAAATTCTAACCGAAAGGTTTCAAAATAAAAGAAAATTAGTAAGCACGCAACTCCGTATACTGATGGAGCAAAATAAACTCACCCATGAATCCGCAGCGAATCTGAAATCATTGCACGATACCAGCACCGAATGCATTCACGCACTCGCCAACCTCGGTGTTCCCATCGAAACTTGGGATGCAATTCTCATTTACATAATTTTCAAAAAACTCCCAACTCAAACCCAGATAGATTGGGAAGGTAGTTTAGGAAACTCCAAGGCACTCCCTGACCTGAAGACTTTCCTTGCCTTTATCGAAGGTCGTTTTAGCTCACTCGAGAACATACTCGAGCTGAGCAAACCACAACATCAACCACAAGAACAACTACCATCACAAAAACAACAACAGCAAATACAATTACAATTACCAAAACAACCACGGCCAACATTCCGTAAAACTAACACTTATCACACGAAGCCCAAATCATCCACACAATTTCTTTGCCGGCTTTGTGGAGGTGCGCACGCTATCCGCCTATGCAAAAAGTTCCTCAACATGGACATAAAATCTCGTAATGATCTGATAAGAAAAAACGCAACATGCGCGAACTGCCTCGGCTACGATCATCATTCGTCAAGCTGTAGCAGTAGCAATCGCTGTCGTAAATGTGGTCTTAAGCATCACACTTTACTACACATAGAAATGCAAAACAAAACCAACACGCCTCATCAAGGTCAATATCAACAACAAGCGCAAACCACATCACAAATAAACACTGCAAATCATCTCATCCAGAATACTACGTCATTGAATCCCGCAGCCAATCCATTCAATGGTGCACCGATTTCTGATGTCACCTTCAACACTCATTTCAATCAAACGAAGACTAACATACTACTTGCAACCGCGCTAGTCAAAATAGCAGCATCCAACGGATCACATCACACCTTTAGAGCCTTAATCGACCCAGGCTCCGAAGCTTCATTCATCACCGAGCACGCAACACAACAGCTCAAACTCAAAAAACAAAGGACGTTTGCCAGGGTAACCGGATTGGGACAGACATCAACAGGAACCACCCAATTTCAAACACAATTTACCCTATTCTCAAATACAAACACATTTTTCCATACAAATGTTAGGGCATACGTCTTTCCTCATTTAACTTCCCTATTACCAACCCAACAACTACAAAAATACAATTGGGATCATTTATCCAATTTACCCTTAGCAGATCCATCCTTCCATACTCCTGGTAAAATTGATCTCTTACTAGGTGCTGATGTATACTCATCAATCATCTTAGAAGGATTATTAAAGGGTCACCATGGATCAACAGTCGCACAGCAGACTCAACTCGGGTGGATCCTTACAGGAACTACTGACACCAACCAACAACCACCTAAAACTATCATACAGAACCACCACAGCTCGCTTAGAATCAACTCACCGAGATCCAGGAACTTACATACATCGCAATCTTCATGGAAACATGTGGGAAATAGGAAAATCCCGCCGACATCGCTTTACAAGGTCTACACCAAAATACATCATCAACAACAGGATGTCGGGGCATGGGCCGAATTTCTACACACCAAGTCATCCACAGCTAAATATGCCAGCAGAAACAAACCTGGAACTAAAGAAAAAAAAATAATAAAAACTCAAATCGTTTGTCATCATGCAAGTCTCAACAAGAACTCATACAACGATTTTGAACATTAAAACACCATCTCCGACGAACTCCAAATGAACATTTGAGGAGTACACCACGCTTCTTACACATATTGAAGCATGCTTAAACTCCAGACCACTCTGTCCAATAACGCAAGATCCAAACGATCTGACCGTACTAACGCCGGGACACTTCTTAATTGGAGAACCAATTCGCGCACCACCGGACAGAAACGTACAAGAGAAAAACATAAACACTTTAGAAAAATGGAAGTACATACAACGACTTACTCAGGAATTCTGGAGGCAATGGAGTTCAACATATCTTCATCAACTACAGCATCGACCTAAATGGAAACAAGAACAACAAAACATCAAAATTGGAGACATCGTCATAGTAAAAGAAGACAACTTACCACCAACAGCATGGGTCTTAGCGCGAGTGCTGGAACTACATCCGGGTACAGATGGTCTTACGCGCGTGGTGACCATAAAAACCGCCAAAACAACATTAAAACGTCCGATAACAAAAATATCCCCCTTGCCAATTTCGTCACCTACGAGTATAACTACGCAAGAACTCTCGCAAAGAACTTAAATAAAAAATCAACAAAAATAAATCAAATAAAACCAAATAACACCCCTTAGCCCCTTTCTCTGATAAACAAAACAAATAAAATAAACAAACTCACCTGAAAATCAATGTTGTGTCCATTGGTTGTCCCTACATGTTATGTGTTATTTTTCGAACATCTACTAATACACAATTTTCGATTTATTTATTTTTTTTTACAAAACAAAACATAATATCACATTCAAACACATGAGATGGGCCACCAACAACACACCAAGAACGAAGCAGCAACAACAACACACCAAAGACTAAGATGTAACAACAACAACATACCAAGGCCGAAGATGTAACAACACCAACTACACACGAAAGATGAAACCATAACCCAACAACACATCTAAAATGAAATTACACATCCGCCAGTCACCGAAGAAACACATCGAGCCTACAAACTCCAAAAAACGATCGCAGAAAACATTAAACACAGCAATTAAACAATTCATCAATCCACCCATCCATCCTTGGGCCGGGAGCATGTTGCTGCACAACAAAACACCAATCAACACAAACACCTTGCACATCTGAAGTATATGTTTGGAAATATATAAATTGAGGTGGCATGGCGGCAGAATGCTATACCAAAAGGTAAAACGCACATGCCCACCTCAATTTAACACATCTCACAAACAATCACATGTTAATTAAATATAAAAAACACAAAATATAAAAATTAAAACACTTCAACTCTCACACCACATGACACTTGTAAACAAAAACATAAACTGTCAAATGTGCAAGGTAAATTTACAATCCACATCGCCAAACAAAGTCCACAACTGCAGCCTTGTCAACATCAAGCTGCAGCAACATTGAATTGTATAGAGTCACTAGGGATATGGGTCATCAACCCAATCCAAACACATAATGTTTCCCAACATACTTTGTACATAACAAAGCTGGAAACCAGCTGACCGAAGGTTTGCATCAAGCAGCCCTAGGTACAATAAATCATTATTACACGAACAGCCAACAAAGGCACATTTATAACGTGGTGAAGTAATTACAAAAAGAATCGAACATCACATCTAAATTGTTTTACATATAACACACATAAAATATCAAAAACAAGAACATTGCACAGCAAGTGGTTTTGCATATAACCAAAGAGGACAATCAGCTACAATTAGTTCGCATACAACTAATAAGGTACAATAAAGAATAAACATCGACCAGCATATAACATAGAACAAAGGTGCGTTTTATCTTTTCATTATACATATATACGATTAAAAACCACTTTCTCGTTCGAGCATAACGCCGCGAACAATACCCAAATATTAAATGGCAGTCGATATAGAAGAAAAAACCACTATCAAGGCAGATTGTAGAAAACTCTGTTCAAGGATTGCATAGTGCTATCATCTCCGAGATCTGGCACGTACATATGTGGTAAATCTCTTCGCGAATCCAAGCACAGAAAATACAAAAGCTATATATTAAAAGCTATACATTAGTGAACCTAAAGAAATCAAATTGCAGAACCTTATATGTATGTAACCTTTCCTTTATGAAAAGAAGTAAAATACAGCAATGACTCAGCCGCTGCTAAAAGAAGCTCAGAATCATCGTTACTTGATAACTGATGTGCTGTAGTCAAAAATGGTCAAAGTGTTTTTGGTGTTCTGGCTATACAGGCTCATCTAGCAGGAAGTTGTTGATGTTTATTCATTTTAAAAATTCCGCCTATCGCAATTATGCATGGAACCGACCAATGTTTATGTGACCACCATTGCTTTTCTTCTATCCATCATCCGAGGGTCAAAATTATTTATGACTTTTGGAAGTACAAGATGGTTCAAAATTAATCATCCAATTTTGTTTTTGAATTATTTTTTACTAAATAAAAAGAATATAATTTTGAGTAATGGAGATCTTTATTTGGATCTCTACAATTTTTATCTGTTAAGTGGTAAGCCCGCGACTTCAAGTACCCCCAAGGAAAGAAGTCTGGTGTGGTCAAATCGGGCGATCTTGCTAGCCATGCCAAATCGTCATAACGAGAGATTACGTAACCAGAAAACGATTCCTTCACAATATCTATTGTGGTTCGTGCTGTGTGTATGTTGCAGCGTCCTGTGGAAATCACATATTCAATCCAATTTCGGCAGTAAGAAATCGTTTATCATGGCCCTGTAGCGTTCGCCAGTAACAGTGGCCGTATTGCCGATGGAGTCCTCAAGAAAATACGGCCGAATCACTCCTCCCGCGTGAATGGCGCACTACACAGTGGCTTTGAGTGGATGTAATGGCTTTTCGTGCATCACACGCGAATGTTTAGGGCCTTAGAAATGAAGATTTTGCTTATTGACGTAACCGCTTAAGTGGAAATGCGCCTCGTCGCTTATGATTTTCGACACAAAATCGTCCTTTTCGTTGTTGAGATTAAGAGTTAAATGATAGGTCATTTTAGGAAAATAAAAAAATATAATAATTTATTTTTATTTCCCTTCTTTATTGTACCGAATCTTCCTTAAGACTGATTTACATTTTTTATTTTCTTACCGCCTAACTTACGAACAAGTTTGATTTTCTTTGACTCAGGTGCACAAGCGGTTGCAAGCAATTCCGCGAATAATATGGGACGACGGATATTCGTTCTTAGAATTTTAGGTTGCGACAGTATTTGCTGTGTGTAACATTGTGAATTCGTGAAATTGCCACTCAGCTGGAGCACCTGCGTCAGTGTTGCTAAATGATGTTTGCTTTTGCCGTGGGAAGGTTCTGAGTTTTTACTATTAAATTCACACGCGATTGACGGTCAGTAGGCATTAATTGATAAACTGTTTGCACTTTGTACTGGATTACGTGCGAGTCCTTCACTAAAATTCGCTGGAGGGTCCGTCTGATGATGCTCTATTGAGTGGCCCATCGTCTGGTTGATGTTTCTTCGTTCTCAGAGACATCGGCAGCCGCAGCCGCAATATTTTCAGCCGAAAGATCAGTCCGGTAATGGCCACGCTCTGCATGGTCTCCTGTGGTTCTAATCTGTTCGATTAAGCGCCGGAATGTTTGCCCAGTTGGCTTGACACGATTAGGGAATCCACGTCGAACTTCACGCTGCGCTAACACCACCGACCCATCATTGGTAAAAAAAATCGACACAATTATTACACGCTCTAGCAAAGTATAGCGCTCCATTGCTTGTCTATTTGTAAACTGCAACTAGTCTAGTTCGCAAATGTCAAATATGATTGAGGTACGACGCCATGTGCCGAAAATTACGTCAGATAGAGTGATTAATTTTGCGCCACCTTGTATAATAACAATTTGTATAAACCTACGTTATGTTTTTTTGTAATGTTGTGCTACAATAACGTACTTCATAAGCGACAATGTACATATACATATAGGCCCATACTCGATAGTCATCAGGAGAAATGAACTGGTTAAGACGAATCTAATGAGTCCAAACTTGATGGGTTTTCTAAAGGACGATTCAAGATTTCGTCTACTACCTTCGAATTCCATAATCAGAGTAGCCCAGAGGTACCAGCATACATTGGTCTAAAATCCAAACCGCTGCTAACAAAAAGAGCTGATGACCTTGAAACGACTGGACAGATCTTCATAAATTGTAGCTAAGAACCATTTCGATCACAGTAGCTGCTTTCAAACAAAAAAAAACATCAAATTCGATCCAGCGCACAGCCACGTAAACTTATAACAATCATCTTTTTGCGTCGGGGGTTAAAACCTCCTCTAAAAGGGATGTTGCCAATTTTCCCCTAAATCACCCTGAAAATATGCAACGGTTTTCATTTCAAATTTAGTGAAATCTACTACGTTTCATGATCGTCTGTTACCAATCCCTGCATATTGTAGATCAAGTATTACCGATCCGGGGTGTGGATGTGATGCGACCAATCAAACAAAGTACTTTCTTGAAAACAGTGCGAAAGAAGCTATTCCTAGGGCATGTCCTAAATAGCATCAAATAAAATGATGTCTCCTTGCCTGCAACGACTCCTTTCTGTATATTAATTACTTGAAGACTTCCATTTCCCAAGGAGACTTTCTTCAACCGTACACCTCGTGGACATTTTAATCTCTTCTATCAAAGAGGACGAATCACTAAATGCCTTCACTCCGACACACAACAAAGGACAATCACCAGAGGACGGCAAGAGAAGAGTAATGAAAACAACTAAGAAGCAAAAGGCAAAAGACAGAAACGAATCAGAAGAAAAATGTCGTTTCCACTCATTAGTTACACACAAAGATTTTTTTCTCGAAATTAAAAACAATCTCAATGTGAATCCCATCCTCCAATGTCCCATTCCAATCCTACTGCTAGGGTATGTACATACGTACGTCTTACGTATAATACATTTTGCACACATACTAGTAACTGAACGACTGACAACTGGCTTCACAGGGATTTGTTCAAAACAACAGACGAGTAAGATGAACAAAACAAGGAAGAAAATAAAAATTAATATGGTTGGACTACCCAACTCCTCGACCACAGTCAAAAAGCATCAACCACCCACCCGTACTAATGCCCCACCGGCTCAAAGTCGCATCGTTCCAATCTGCCACCATGGTCACCCCCATCCATGGCAACATGTAAATTCTTTCTCCTCCTTCTTCTTTATTTCGAATTTTTTTTCTATTTTGTCCTGCCGCCTCTTGAAGGATTTAGCCTGTCTACTTACCCGTACTAGATGCCAAATGGGGTGCGTGATTCTCTCCCCATATCCATATCCAAATGCGTTTGAAACAAAGGACAAAGTCAAGCCTCGATTTCGAAGAGAATAAAAAAAAGGATACGCCGTAGAAGAAGGAGGATATCTTCTTCTTCTTCGTAGGGAAGGATCAGGATGAGAGTCGTTTCCTCTCGAAATTAGTCCGCGGACTTTATACCATCTTAGTCTCTAAGTCCCTCTCGTCTTTCGTCCTGATATACCAGTTGGTGGTTCCGTGTGTTTGTTGTGGCAGCTTCTTACACATCTAGGAGGGGTTGGTTTCTTCAATTGCTACTGTTCGTTATTGTTCGCCATGGCCGTTGTACCGTGTGCGTCGTGTTGGTGGGCTTAGTCGTTGGAAAAGTTTCTTAATGTCCCTTGGTCGAAGGGGAGAATATAATCCTCCAACCCCAATGCCACCCACTTAATCATCCCTTTGTATGAGAGGGTAATTTGAAGACTTTTTTTTCCATTGAAGGGATGTAGAGTCCACAGAGGATATTTGAATATGTGCGAGATCCTCGAACACACAATGTCCCTTTTTACTGTTAATTTTTATTGGACACGACGGCTAGATGGATAGAGAGCGCGACGAAGTGGGGTAGTTGCGTCTAAATAATGCCACAGGGGATGAAATAACATCTAATAATGCTGCCGGGATGAGTTGGATGCGAGGTAAAAAGGTGTCCAGGTTTTTCTGTTCCCTGGGGTTCCATACCACGAAATTGGAATGCAGAGCTGTCAGACAAAAGCATTTATTGTCTGTAAACTATAGGCTGTCTTCAAAGTTTAACGGGAGTAAGCTTTTGTTAGGTTTTATTCACCAATTCGAGAATTACGTTTGGGCGGCTATTCGAATGCAACCTGGATGTATCTGGTCCGTCAACTCCATCGTGATGAATAGTCAGGTGTGAGTTGGTTTGCCGCTATTTTCGAATTCAAATTCAATCATGGAAGGGAAGTTTCCTCGGGCGAACTGACATCTTTTCAGTTTTGTTATTTTTGTTTGCTTTTATCCTTACTGTTCACTTTTTTTTGTTCTTCATTCCTGGCTTGTCAAGTCGAAATGTCAGACCAACAGAAGATTCGTGAAAGGACGGAATGGGATATGAAAAGCACGTGAAGAAGTCGACGAGTTAGCGGACATTTTTAAGTGGATTTTGTTTTTTCAGAAGCATCCTTTCCACACACACCGGCATCCCTTAAGCCGACGCCTTCAATTTTATATACTTTGTATCCGTTCTTTTTTCTACGCTTAACCTGTCAATGTGTATCCGAATGGGAAGAAACAAAAACGAAATTGATTTTTTCCCTCCTCAGGGGGAGGTAGGGTGAAAATTAAAATCATCATCAGCATGCGCCTCCTTTTACACTTTTTTATTCAGTTTTTTTTCCTTTTTTTCGTCCCTTTTTCTATCGATGCCAATACACTCCCACACTACTTGCCGTAGCATATACGCGCACATGCCCAAGCCTTTCAAGGATGCGAGGGGATAGAGGAGAAGAAATGAAAATAAAATTCGATTGCGAATGAGAAATGAGAGTCGTACACATAAAAATTGGAAAAATATCGTATACATGCCCCCACATCCTTAGACTGATGTTGTACTGTGCGCCGAACTGTGTCCAATCGGGCAAGGGACTTTGCTGTTACGAAAGCATTCGATATGTATATTGATTCTAATCGATGGATAAGACAAAGGGACCGCGCTTCATAGGCTAACCGCACGCCGATCTAGAAATGTTCAATTAAAGTGCAATCACGACTTTTTGGACGCTCGCGGGATATGGTTTCGATGGTGGATGGTGTACTACGGGATGAGATCGTACTTGTGGAGCAAGTGTTCTAATGCATGCGTTTGGGATGCTAAGAGGAGTGCTATGCGCCACGGGGAGAGGCGGGAAAATCAATCAACTTGGGTGACTTGTGAACTTATGGAAATTGCAGTGAAGAGTTGGAGGCGGTGGGGGTTTGTTAGGGCCGATCGTCTTGCGCGCAATTACGTGATGAGTGAGCAATTAATTACAAGAACTAGCCAGGATGATGGTGCAGAGAATGGGGGCTTGATAATGGCACATTTCGAAAAAGTTAATGTTAGTGCAAGATAGGATACTCATTTGCAAGGTGCGTCCTTTTGCAATCTCAGTTTACTTTGTTGTACCTCAGTTGCATTGCGTCTAACCTGATAGTAAGATCCTTCGAACAAGCCTGGCTATTGAATGCCTCGGTTATTAGATCCAAAACGTACATACTTCGAACTCAAACAGTTTTAATGTAGTTCTTCCTCATTTCAAGGACTATATTTCACAAGACAATGCAAAGTGGCAATTGATTTCCAAGCTTTCATTTAGTGCGGCTCAACAACAAGTTGTGTACATACTTTACTATCAGAAGTTTCATACCCAACACATTGGAGTTAAAATCCTTATAGTTTTTTTTTTGGAATAACTTAAACAATGGCTTTCTCTTAGCAAAGTTACAAGGGAGGGCGTCCAAGTTGCTTTGAGCTTAAGCAGAGGCAACAAACCACCTCGGGAACGGATAGATTATATATTGGTGACTTCCGCAAAGTCATAAACGTTTCGGTTTCATTCCTAGACTGTTATGTCCTTTAACGGGCCAGCCGCGACATTTTAACAACCATAAGGGTGGTACGCGCCGTGACTATCAGGCAATTATACTCAACTATGGTAGAGAGAAGACTTAACAACGTCCTTAGTTAACAGGGTCGAAGTGGAAAGATGTATCCTTCGAAAAAGAGGCTTTCGAGGAAATGTTAAATGTCGACTTCTTATCCAGCAACGGATCAGCGGACAACCTGATTCACACCAACTGATCCAAATAATCGCGGCAGGGTGCGCAGCAGCGATGTCCAGGAGATCAGCTAGCAGAAAGGGTGAACCTTGCTACTGGTGGAATGTTGAAAAGGCCATCAAAGAGAGCAAGGCAAGTTGCTTTAAGCAACTCTGCAACGAAGCAGACCTAGATCCCTGGGGGCTGGCATATAGGATAGTGTCGAAGAAGCCAAGGGGCAGTAGGTCCAATCAAATATCCTGCCCAACAATAGTAGAGCATGTATTTCCCCAAAGACTATCTACGAGGGTGGTCCGATAAGTACTTAGGCTCATCGCCAGATGGCGCCAGTATCGCAAGACCAACTTACTATCATGTAGTACATTCTAGTAGACGGCTACTGTCGAAATTTCAGCCGGATCGGAATCGTAGTTTTATTTTGACCGCGTGGGGAAGCGGGAGTGTCCGCGGATTTAAAAAAAAATGGAAAAAGAGCAATATCGGTCGGTGATTCGATTCTTGTTTTTGGAAGGGAAATCGCGCAGCGAAATCAAAGAGCGTTTGGATGCTGTGTACGGTGACTCTTCTCCTTCGATAGCGACCATCAAAAATTGGTTTAACGGGTTTCAACGTGGTCACACATCGGTTTTTGATTAGCCACGTCCAGGTGCCCCGAAAACGGCTACCACGGAGGATAACGTGATAAAAATCCACGATCTCGTATTGGTAGACCGCCGATTGAAGGTGCGCGAGATAGCTGAGACAGTAGGCATTTCAAAAAATCGCGTGGGTCATATCCTGCATGAAATTTTGTGCATGAGAAAGCTGTCGGCGCGATGGGTGTCGCGTTTTCTCACTACGGACAACAAGCGCAACCGTGAGACCACTTCAGAGCAGTGTTTGACACTGTTTAAGCGCAATCCGAAGGAGTTTCTGCGTCGTTTCGTGACAGTCGACGAAACATGGATCCACCGGTACACACCAGAGACCAAGGAAAAGTCGAAACAGTGGACTTACCCGTGCTACGAAGAAGGCGAAGACTGTCCCATTGGCCGGAAAGGTGATGGCCACCGTTTTCTGGGATTCACAAGGTGTGATCCACATCGACTACCTGGAGAAGGGCAAAACGGTCACAGGGCTGTACTATGCCAAATAATTGGGCCGATTCAACGCCGAATTGAAGAAAAAACGGCCCCACTTGGTGAAGAAAAAAGTGCTCTTCCACCATGATAACGCACCGGCTCACACCTCCGCCCTCGCCACGGGCAAATTTTTTTTTTTTTTTTTTTAAGATTTTTTCTGTTTTCTTTATTGTTTCTTATTTGTACATAATAAATAAAACATTTTACAGTTCTTTAAGAAAAAGAAGATGGTATCATTCTGTAGCCCATAAGGGACTAGAGGCGAATGATCCTTCTATTTAATATTATATAAATCAATATCAATAAGATGAAATGTGGGGTAAAGCCAGAAAGATATAAATAAATGGAAAGATTATTTTACAAAAATGAGCAACTTATTTTAAAAAAGAGTGAGCAGATTACGAAATTAAATACAAACATAACCAAAAATGAGAAGTGGAAAGGATGATATCAATGTGGGCATTATTTTCTTTTATTTGTTTGTTTAACTGAGAGAGATTTTGACTGTAGAACTATCCATACTGAAAAGGAATTTCCTTAATTCTTTAAGAAATAGGTTGGGTTGATCTATTTGCCTTATTTTAATTAGTAACTTATTGAAGAGTCTAGGAGCTGCCGTGGTGAAGAATTTGAAGCAGCGAGACTTTTTAGAAATCGCCACAGTCGAGATAGTCATGTTGTTAATTCTTAGGTTATATATATTTGAACTCCTAAGGGTCGCAGTATATCCGCTTCGAATAAAGAAAATCTTAAGTACCTTAAAGATGTACAGATGTTGCATTGGAAGTATCCGTAAAGCTAGAAAAAGTGGCCAGCTATGGGAAAATTGGTTTTGCCTGCAAATTAATCTAACTATTTTTTTTTTTTGAGTTACTGCAAGGGCTTCAGTCTACTACTAGCTACTGTAGGCACTACCCCAACTAGCAATACCATATTGTAGTTTAGAGTGCTCAATACCATAGTAGAATATCAGCATTATTTTTTTGGAGCAGTGTTTTCTTAGAAGGTACATTTTACGTGTAACAGATAACATATATTGTTTTAGGTCGTCAATGTGAGCTTTCCAGGTCATATTTCTATCTATTAACAAGCCTAGATACTTGTAGTTTTCAACCCCTTCAATCTTAAAGCAATATGAATTGCACGGTAAGTTTTCGTGGAAGTTATAGTCACCACACGTATGGACAGATAAACACAGTTTTAAACAAGAACTTGCATGAAAAATGGCGTCATAGTCAAGTGGAAAAGATCCTTTTAGACTAAAGATCATAAGTCTAGTTTTGCTGCTGATTAATAAGTAATGTTTGGTAAACCATTGTCGTAATATATTTAAGTCCATATGTAGCTGTATTGCAGAGTCAAGAATAATTTTATTGTCATAAGTTAATGCCATATCGTCAGCAAAAGCAGTAATTTTGGTACAGAGATTTTGATGGAACAGTGAATTAACATATATTAAGAACAGTAGAGGTCCCAAAACTGAACCTTGCGGTACACCACTTTTCAACTGCAACTGGTTACTGAAGATTTCACCCATTTTTACTCTCTGAGTTCTACATGATAAGTATGACGAGAACCATTTGTGAACTGTACCTCTTATCCCAGCCTTGTATAACTTATTTAGTAGAGTGTCATGATTGACCATATCAAAGGCTTTGGTCATATCTATGAACAGTGTCATATTATGGTGGTCATTATTGAAGCTATCGTGAATTTCGGTGCACAGCTTTAGAATAGCATTTTCAGTTGATTTACCTTCTCGAAAACCAAACTGTTCATTTCGTAGAAAGTGATTTTTATTTAGGAATGACACAATACGAACTTTCATCAATTTTTCAAATAATTTAAAAAAAGGTTGGAAGCAGAGAGATAGGCCTATATTGTGTTATTAAATTTCTTCCTTTTTTAAATAGGGGAATGACTTCAGCACTTTTTAACGCAGACGGGTCGAATTGGGCTACGAACTGCTGCCCCATCAACCGTACTTGGCCCGTGCGACTTCTTTTTGTTTCCAAACTTGAAAAAGTCACTCGCCGGGCAGAAATTTCAGTCGAATGAGGAGGTCATCGCCGCCATGGAGGCCTACTTTACAGACCTCGAGAAAACGTATTTTTCAGACGGGTTAAAGAAGTTGGAGCATCGCTGGGTCAAGTGTATCGAGATAAAAGGAGACTATATTGAAAAATAAATCGCTATTTCTCCAAAATTTTTGTTTTTCTTTTGTAGGCTAAGTACTTATCGGACCACCCTCGTAAATAAAAATAAAATAAAAAGTTAAAGAACAAATCTACGCGAGCCAGCATAAAGAAATATCGCACGGTTTGAAATGGCCAGAGAAATTGTGGATGATGTTCAAGAATTCGAGTACCTTGGAAGATCACACGCGACATTAAACGTAGCATATCCACAGCATCAGGCGAGTTTGCTGGGATGTCGCGAGTGTGGTCAAATAAATAGCTCAAAAGGGAATCGGAAATCAATACATATATTTAATACCTGTGGGAAGTCAAGAACAAGAATCTGCAAAATGTTATAGGCTTTTGTTAATAGGTGTCTGCGCCGTATAGTTGGCATTTGGTGGTCACTCGAAAAAGAGATTATGCGTAGAGATTACAAATGATCGGACACACTCTTCGAGCTCTCTAAAAAGTCCACTCGGCTCTGCAATGAAATTCCCAAGGTGCTAGAAATAAGGGGCGGTAAAAAATGATCTGGCGTAGACGCATGAAAAAGGAAATCACAAATTCTTTAATGAATCGAGATTCAATATATTGCTAGAGATCGTGATTGTTGGAAATCCTACGTAGATAAGCTAAGTTCGTAGTTACATCACTAATTTTTAATACGAGTGTGATTTATGTTTTATGTTATTAGCGACAACTTCCACTCCTTCAAAAAGTCTTCGGTGGAGAGTGACAAGTGAAAAGGTTCCAAACGATTTATGTACGTGTCGTGTGCTACCCTTTACTATTTATCTAGCAATTTATTTTTCAGACGCTTTTATCCACGCGGTAATGAAAAAAATCATAAAGATTGGACTAATACAATCCGAGATATATCTAAATTCCCATTACTTTTCGAACCAACCACACCACAATAGCCCCCTTTATGCCATAAAGCATTATTGGCAGCCAAAGCCTTCTTCACCAGTAGTTGCATGCGCTACAACATATCTGTCTTAGAATGCACTTGGAGCCACTGAGTTGATATCGATGGGATAAAGATAGTAAAATTCATGAGAATGAATTCCTACAATTTTATTTTTATATTATTTTTATGGGCATCATTATAGACGCAGAATGTTTTTCGAAGATCCGTAATCCTTTTATATACTCAGGATAACATTTTTATGGGGATTAGTGAGCTCGTGATTTATTTTATTACCAATCTCTCCAATCTGCAGATTAGGTCTCAATTTTCAGCTATCAGCCCTATATCCCTTCCACTTTTTGGAGACAAAACCTTGTGTTTTAATTGCGCCTAAAATACCAACTTTTTTTGCAAAGTTTCACTCTTAGTTCTTCCATATTTCCATCGTATCATTCTACTAAGGCTATGCGTTGAGGGTCTAAAGGGCTTAAATTAATGTCTTCTGATGGCTTATTACTTTCACTGTGTATCACATGGGTACTGGTTTCGTTTCTAAAAAATGATATAATCTAAGTTAATAAATATAATGATCTATTCCTGGGTCTAAGATTCTTAGGGTAGGCATTATATGCTTAGCTAATTTTTTATTCCTTTCAACTTTAGTTAAACTTTTTCGACAGATCTTGAGTTGACAGTCATTTTGCCAGCCGTTAAGTAGTGTTTATATTGCTTGTGAAGTGAATATAGTTTGGATTTCCCTGACAGCCCATAAAGACTGTAGGCTTTGAAAACAGTTCTTTATAAGATGTCTCCTCAGGAATTAAGTTTGATCCATATTGGGAGCTGACTTGGAGGCAGGTTATTCATTTAATAATACTAATGTGATAGAATTTTAGTTAAAAATCTAGATAATATGTTAGGCTTATAAGCCATTAAATTTAAATATCCTTTAAGAAATAATATTCTTCACCCTTTTTACAAGCTTTTTTACTTCCTTTACCTGCCTTATAAGACTGGGTGCCGAAACCCTCTAACCTTTTCAATATACCCCGCTGATTATCTCTACATATCTTGTCTTAAGTAGCGATTAACAGCACTTCTCCTATATGCAACATGCGCCATTTGATCCCCAATCCGCACTCAGGCCACACCAACAACTTGTTCTTCTGTTTAGATATCGAAATTGCATTTCAATGAGCGCCATCAAGTACGCGGTGTGTCTCAAAATTTGTTTATCGCACATGACGATGCACAACTTAAATTCCCACTGAACGACTGTCGATTACATGATCCTATCGCTTCCTCCCTCTTGAGCGCGAAAGCAATGCATCGATCCAAGAAGCCAATACCGCGCTCGATGATCATAAGGACCGTAATGATGATACCGATGCTGCCGATGACGATTTATTGAAGAGAGATTTAATTGCAAACATGTTAGGGCACCCACCGACAACGACGTTGAAACCACATCCACATCCACATCCACCGCTTCATCATCATGATCATGCTCATCATGATCCCGATGCTAGATGTTGATGAGCAAACAATTGAGCGTGTCGGTCGATCACGAACTCCTCGCACACACATCGATCGCGCGATTGCCGACGATCGGCCCCGAGCACCGTGATCGTTTGCAAATATATTGAATATTAGCTTTCGGGTCGGTTTGGAAATATTTCAATTAAACTGAAGACCGCACAGTATCCAGCCGGAGCCCCGTGGTCATCATCACTTGTGTGTGTGATATATTTCAAATTGCTGATATCCAGGCCGGACCGATGGCAACGGTAAGGTAATTGCCGAACGTGCAAAGTACACAATCGAGTTTCGGTCTAATAAGCGCCGACATGCACCAGGCATAGGTATACTACGGCCCACTAACCTAGGCCATACGGAACATATCCGTATGCGTCGTGTTTGCTTGGCAGGATGCCCGGGCTTACAAATCGTCATCATAAGGGAAAACATCGACAAACGGTGATGGTGGTGGTGGTGCGCGCATGTAGTCATTTGTCACAATCGATGTCCGTGTGCCCACGTATACTTACTCCATCATTCTCATGGAGTAACCGTCCCCATTTCCAATGCACGGAGTAGAAAACAAGGATAAAGACATAAACCAAGATTGCGTTCGTAATTAGCTTACTTTGGGGTTAGATTTGTGCCAAAAAACGGACTATCCGCGAAACCTTTTAGCATTAAATTTTCATCTTCCACCAGTGCCTGGGGGTGTTACGAATGAAACAGAAGCTATGACTGGCAACTGGAACGTGTACTGGAGTTTTGGTGGTTCGGTGGTACTGGCACTCGTTGCTTTCGATTCTCTTGTTGGGTGTAGATAAAAATGCATTATTGTTGTACGGTGGAGTATCGTTCGCAGACGATGACAACGATTACGGTGGATACCTTAATCCAGTGTCAAATTTTGTGTGCCATCGGAGACGAGTTTTGTTTATCTACACCCGAGATGGTAAGGGTGAATGCAAGTGGGCGCTGTACTTTATTCTGTAAGATCTGAGGATGGTTTATTTCACTATCCTCCTATTCAACTGGATACATTTTTTTTTAAATATTATAGAAATTATCGTTTTTATAGAGGCCATGTCTTATTTTTCCTCAATTTATTTTTGTACTTACTTTAATAAATTTTTAATTAAGGAAAATCCAAGTGATCCTCTAAATTGGAAACTCATTCGAAGAAGTATGGGAGTTAGATCGTTATGGCCAAATTATTCAAATTACTTCACCAGTATTTGAGACAATCGTACTGATCCAATGATCCACATTCTTCTTCAGTGGCATTACAATAAATTTATCATGCTTGTTATTATGGATCTTTTAGGCCCATATTTTTGTTAATTCAATGTCTTTTTTTATTTTATCCATCTATTCGCTCAAAGGCTAGTTGTGGCTGATTTTTCGTAATCCCTGAGAAAGAATAAAGAATTACGGACTTAATTCATTCGACTTAATAAAGTTTGCAAACCATGGTGGATGGTTTGTTTTTTTTTATAACATAATTAGTTGATATTTCAAAGAAATATTGTGCTCCATGCTGCTATGCTGGGTGTGACCCTGCAGCGGAGTCCACTTGTTTTTTTTTTGACTTGACCATTATAAATAAATGTATGGAGCTAATTTTAATGGACAGCCACCTACATCGGATGAAAAAGGCTGAAGCAGTTGATGAAAGAGCATTTTACGAGTAGGTGGTAGGGTTTGATTTTCAGAATAGAAAAGGACTTTAAATTAATACATTTTTTAAAAATGATTCTTAACTTCTTATTTTTGGGACTTTTTCAGTTGACATAGATATGCGGATTTTTAAATAGCTAGTAAGATGTTATGTTATATGAATTATTAATTATTCCAATAAAATAAGAAACTATTCTTGGCACCAACCTGAATATAGAAGGAACTATTGCGTTTTTTTCGTTGCATTTTGCATTTTTATTTTCGAAGTTCGAAGAAGCCAAGCTAAGCTAAGCTAAGATGAAACTATCTGCCAGAATGCTTCACTATAAGTCGTTCAGGAAAAATAAGTATTGAAAGTGCTCCTCGTTCTGGTCGGCCACTTACTACGGAGGTCGACTAAATAACAGCTTTAATCGATTGCGAACTGCAAACCACAAGGAGATTCAAATTAGTAAATCATCTATATCTGAATATTTAAGCAAACTACATTTACATATGGTTCGTTGCCATACAATTTAACTAATGACAACAAAAAAAAATATTGATAGCATTTCCATCGGAGCGGCGGGTTGCTATACAAACGAAAAAGGCAAAGAGAAGTAAACCGGCATTATCAACTTCGAAGGCCGGTTTACCTCCGAAGAAGGCAAATTGTATAAATTGAGGATAGAAATAAAAAAAAAGTGTCCGGAATTTATCCACAGGAAAAACGTCGTTTTCATCATCGCAACACCAGACTTCATACAAATTTGCAAACTCGCCATAAAATATTGGAGTTTGGCTGGAATGTTTTGCCTGAGCCATCGTATTTCTTCAAGAATGTACCCTCTGATTACTTATTTTAGTCGTTGCAATCCTTGGTTGTTTCATCACGACAATGCATGTCGTGTTGTGCGTAATAATTTTGGTCAAAAATAATGCCGTAATTATATATCAGTCACCAAATTCACCAGCCTTGGCCCCCTGTGACTATTTTCTCTTTCTAAAAATGAAAAGACACATGAAAAAACGGAGCCTTGACACGATTGAGGAGATAAAGGTCGCATCGCCGAAAGAGCTCCAGACAAAGCCAAAAAGCGCGCATCAGGAGAGGATTGAAAAAAACGCTGGCGCACGTGTGAGAACAATAAAAGTCACCTTATTTGTTGAACACACTTATATTTTTGCTGGTATCCTAATTACAGTGACAACAGTGAATAGAAAGACAAAAAAAATTAATAAAGATTTCGTTTACTGTTTACTATATTGTAAATTATCATAATTTTTCTTTTCAAAATTAAATTGTATACAAAAAAGGATATATTAAGTGTATCTATGTTTAAAATTCAAAATTCCAAGTCAAGTCAAGTCAAAAATATATTAAAGTATAGGAAAATATAGTTTTTTAGGCAAAATAAATATCAGTATCAAATTTGTAGATAATAATCAGATACAAGCTTCGCTTAGCATAGATTCGATGAGATTTAAAAAAAAATGAAATCTCTGGATCAACAGAATTCGCTAGAAACCTCTCAAATTCTGAGTATTTTCTCTCATCCTCAAACATTTGTTTTAGTGCATTTTTATTTTCATATTTTTATGTCTTACTTACTTCAGATGAAAGTGTTTAAGCCTAACTTAACTATCTGATCTAATTAAAACTAGCTTCCTGAGCTTGTGCGGGCCCTTTAAAGTCAACCATCCGTTGTTAATACTATGTCTTTCGATTAACTCACTTAAAATCATAAACTTATAAACTTTTCTAGAGAAAAATCCTCAAGGAGCCAGGTAAAACGTTCAAATTGATGTTGAAATTTGTTGTAACTATTCTTGCTTGGTTCATTATATTGCTGAAATATGTATTGTTCAGGAGCTATTGAATCCATGCGGTCATCCAAAATAATTTTTAAAAACTTCATTCACTTTTGGAGGTATATAAAGAGGAGGGTCATTTATATTGAAGAACATTATCTCTACACTAAGTTCTGCTCATTTTAACTCCAAGTCTCGGATTCATCAATACCATCAATTTTTTTAAAACTACAAATATGATGCGTCCGAATGCTGGGCATTAAAAGGTGTTTCTTTAGCCCTTTTTGTTATTTCTTGGGAAGAGTGTCGCGTAGAGTTTCTGTTGTGTTTTTTAATACATTAAAGATCTTTGCCATAATTTCTAAGAACACCGGTGAAAATATGAAAAGTGAACGTAATAATTATCAAAAGTCATCCCCGTCACTTGATTACCCTCACTTCAAATCTTTACCTAAATCATAAATCTTTAATATTTCTTCGGACCCATGGTTAAAACTTTTATTTTCGTAATCGCTCAGCTACCTGATGGCAATCTTGTAAAAATTTTAGGAAGTAAAAAAGAAAACCGCCATTTTCCGAGATATGATATTTCGATTATATCTTTCAACTGAACAATTATTTATGATAACAAATGCTTAACAATGATAATAACCTTTGAAGGAAAACTACGACAAAAACCTTCAATCCAAAAATCAAAAAAATAAAAATAATAATAATAATTATAATAATAAATAAATAAGCAATAAATAATACTTCTATTATTAATAATAAGCAATCAACAATAAATAATAAATGACAACGTAAGAAATTAATAGTGTATTTTCGAATAGATGTGATTTTTAACGAAAGAACTTTCCTTATGCTCTGATTGATTATGATTGATTGATATGATTAAACATTTGACTGGTTTATAAGGGGGTTTTCGGAGATTTCACTATTATGGAGAAACCGTTGAGTGATAAGGAGGAAGATTAAGCATCGTTTTAAAAATTTTATTTTGGGAAACTTGTAATTTTTTAAGATGGCCTTTTGCTGAATATCCCCAAACTTGGCAACCATATAGAAGGATTGATTGAAAAATTACCTTAAAAAATACAATTTTATTGGCATTGTTCAGTTTAGACTTCCTGTTTATACAGTAGTTACAGTAGTAGGTACAGCAGTTTTATCGCAATATTTATTTTATGTATAGTTTTTGTAATATGTTCTTTAAATGTGAGTTTTGTATCAAGTTGAATGCCCAAATATCCTACAGATGGAACCCAGTTGACACCGGTATTATTGACAATTAACTGGTTGCTTGGAAGAAAACAGGCTTTTCGTTTCCTGCTGAAAAAGATCGCCTGCATCTTCTCAGTATTCAGTTTAATTTTCCAGGAATTGAAATACCTTAGCAATAACTGAATCGCACGTTGTAAGTTTGTCTCCACGTTGAGACTAAACTCATGCGAAGAATATATTGGGGTATCAGACACAGAGATATTATAGAGAATTGGTCCCAAAACGGATCCTTGAGGCACACCAGCAACAATAATGTGACAAGCAGAATAACAATAATTAACAAAAACTCTGAAAGAACCCCGGAAAGAAAGCTTAGCACAAGTCTGGTGAGATATGGGGAAAACCGGAGTATCAATAATTTATAGATAAGGCCCAAATGTCATACACAATCGAATGCTTTCTCAATATCCAGCAAAACAAGGCCAGTTTTAATTTTTTATTGCTAATATTTTATAGGTATAAAAGCCTACTTTCTAAAAATCAATATAGAATTTTTTAAATAACGTATCGGAATTTTCACAAAAGCTTCTTCAAAGCCCTTACGAAGACCTACCTTATTTTCAAATTGCCTTCCTTCTGCATTAACTTTCCGCGACAGTCATCCTCAAAAATGTTCGATAACGTTTAGATCGGGAAGAAGAGGCGGTCAATTCAAAACTTCCACATTTTTGCTTGTAAACCACTGTTTTACATATGCTGCTGTGAGAATGGCTGCGTTTTCTTGCTGGCAAGTCCACCGATCAGCAATGGGTCGACGTGACAGAAACATCTCTGATATTCTCAAATCGTGAAAGTAATGCTGAAAGCCATCAGGGCCATCCAAATTCAATTTTTTTTCGTCGGAAAAAATTACGATTTCCTATTCTTTCTTCCAACTTATGTCAGCAAGGCAAAATTCGAATCTATGATCTTTATGGTACTGAAGTATACGTGGTTCATGGACACTCTTCAATCACTCTTTGAACTGTCGGGACCCTGGCCGAAGTTCCAACTTTCTCCTTTATTTTGCGAGCGGTCGCAGCGGAATTTGAAGCTTCGCGTAAAATGGATCTGCGATCTTGTTCTGTTGTCACTCTTGCTGTGCGTCCTCTTCGGTTGTTGCCATCATTTTCTGGATCTCTTAGAAAATTGTTAACTATCCATGAATCTCGACCAACTTTTTTAGTAATTTTCAGGTTAAAACATTTTTTAAAATGCAACTAAAACAAAATCAGTTTTGATAAATAATAAATAGCAATAAAGCAGAACACAGTTTAAAAACAAGTGAAGACACATAGACTGAATCGTCCTGGTAAACCTATTTTAGTACCAAGCAAGTTACGGCTCAAATGTAATAAAAATAATATAACGTAATTTAATGTAAATTATTAACGTATCTGATGTAAACAAATAAATAAAACTCTCTTTGAAAACCGTACATTCCCTAAACTTTTTGAACAAATTCATATAATATTGCATTAACCGAGTAAAGTCGCTGGATATAACTGCACCAGCTTATCTACAAATTAAAATTGAATGATGATTAAGAAAGGATAATCGTTCACAATAACTGTTCTGCGTAGGCGCGTGGAGTCTACAAAAATTGAAGTTCTCCCAATCGTACGAAGTGCGTATCCATCTATAAGCTGGCTTATTGTGGGTAGGATCACGGTAGGATGATGAATCCAACAGTGAAGCCGATGAACTAAACTTGCTTGGAGTACTTCAGAAACTCAAGAAAAGAAGACTTCTAAAAGAGTCTTTTCCATCCCTTTTTTAGTAAAGTAGAGTCATACAAGTGAAAATCTCTTCCAGCACCCAGTAGCATCACAGAAAATATGAATCTACGAACGAGTACGTACCTGGGACTTGAGCGAAAACAAAAGAACTCAAACCTCTCCGGCAAATCCTTACAGGACGAACAATGTACCACATCCTCCTACCACTCAAACCGCTGACACTTTCTCTCCATAAATTTTAGATTTTTCCCAAAAAAAAAGTGCAACCGCCCATCCGAAGGATCTTCTCCACTTCTTCGCAGTCATAATGCTCCCATTTGTTATACGACTCAACCGCTATACTCCTGAATATGCAAAACCGTATCCGTGGAATGGAAAGGAGTTTCACGAAACAGAAGACGAAGAAAAACCAACAACAAAACAAAAAAGTATGAATTGAAAGAAAAGAAAGAAATGTTTACCTAACCGCTGTCTCGTCGGCAATTATTTATATAATTTCATATATCCTGTGTGCTCCGGATGCATTGAATGGAACAGGAGCCAGTCCTAGCCGCTTATCATCACCTCAACCTCAGAATTATAATTTTTTTTTTTGTCGAACTTATTTTTGCATCTCGAGACGGCTGCGGTTGTTTTTACATTTGATTCGAGATGCTCTTAAGATGAGGAGAGAATCAGAGGAGATGCCGGGAGCTCTTATGGTAATTTCCTGAGTTTCCGAGCTTGGGACTGTGTGTAATGCATTGTTGACGTTCCAATGGATTTTAATTTTTCCGTGCGGTTGAGTGGAAACCAAGTGTTTTATTACGTCGGAGCTCATGTGCTGGATCTGGTCTTGTGATGTGGAAAAGTACCAATTTGGTTATGTAGAGTTGGGAGGGGGATGGAATTTGGGTAATTGTGCATTGAATTTCTTGAGTGTTATAGTATGATTATAAATCTTAACGATTTCATCGGGATGGTGCCTACAATTAAAGCTTCCATTGAACCACTTGCATCTCCCCAACATTCTCTCCTCTACACTTTAAAAGCCCATTTGAGAGATCTCCAAACCACTCGAAACCATCAAAGAACTCATATCGCCACTTAGTCTCTAATCTCTGGAAAGAACCAATTCCTCATTCCAACCCATCAATTACTCACACTCTAGTCCTCCGTCATCGTTATTCAAAACCCAACCGTCCCTATCCAAATAAATTATCACCTTCAATCAGGCGTCAGACATGCACTTGTTGCACCCGTCGCTTATTGCCTTTTATCCTTGCATACATTACATCCATCCGACGCTCTGTCCTAGTAAAACAGAGTGACAAAAAAAAAACAATTGCATCCTTTTGAATCCTGCAATTGCACTCAAATGCACTTGCCGTCATAGCCGTCATAGTCGTCACGGGACGCCGCGCTTATAGGACTCTCTTAACATCCCGTAAACGTATGAACAGAGCGCCCACTTAACCCAGCCGCATCATATACCACTTACACTCCGTCCTCCACATTGAGCGACTTCATCGTAGGACCAAAGCTACTCCAGGCATGCTTGATACTCGGCAAAGAAGGATCCCACTTCATCCGATGTATGTAACAAACAAATGCACACACCGGTCTCAACAGGATGGTGAAGTGAACGCCACTTGAAATGATCCTTCTATTCATGTGCAGCCAAATGCAGCCATCAGCTCTCCGGGAGCATATGTTAACTTCAATGCATTTGTTGCATGCTCCTTCATAGCCAGCCTTAAACTGCCATTCATATTCATTCGTCGAAGAAGTATTCTTCGTCCTTCTCTGCATCTTTTTCGGTGTAGAGTACAAGGACGACTATGATGACATACTGCAGTGCAGTAAATAGATACCATGTCATGCCATTCTATATCCATAAAGGATGCAAACACATACATAACCCTTCGGGCCGTGACGACGGAGGGTGCGAAAAACCCAAATTGCAATGTTAAATGCTGGGAAATTTACAAAAGGCTTTCCGTCCCTGCCCGCAACTGACATGAGAGTCAGGATGGGATTTTATTAGGTGCAACGTGCATGCAATGTCAGCCGAGGGGTGGATGCTGATATGTCTATTTGCAAATTTGCAACCCTCCCCGAGGGACTTGGCTCTTATTTGCCACATCCACTGACTTTTTCATGCTGCATAAATTGCAAAAAAGGAAAAAAATGAAAGGACACAAAAGGATGTGTGGCAGGGTGAGGTGATGCAAGGCGGTTTGTTGTGTGTTCGTTTGTTTTGCCATTTTCATGTTGCTCTTGTGATTCTGTGTGTTGGCTTTGAGCGATTTGCATTGTTGCGCATTTGATGTGATTGTGCAACATGCAGCACTTGTTGTTGTTGGCGGTACTGTTGCGTAATTCTATGCAGACAATGGGTGCAATTACGTGATTAGACTCGAATGCGAATAATAATGCGTTGCATTTTTGCAAGGGTGTGTGGCGGTTGTGATTTTATTTTTGGTCGGTCTTTGTGAGAGGGGTTGCAAAATGGACGGATTTAGCGGGGTGTGGAGCGTGTGAAAGTTGATTTGTGGTAATTACTATTCACTGGAATGCATGGTTGTGCATGGGAATTTGCAAAATCATCGAGTTATGCATGAGGATGAAAATAATTGGTTTTTCTTGCAGGATAACGATTGGAGAAAATAGGCAGATAGGTTTTAGCAATATAGAAATTGGATAATTAGGTTAGGTTAGTTGAAGAAGAAATCCACCTACCAAGAAGACTTTTGCTACTTGGACTTGGTACTGCAAAAGTATATATCACCCCAGAAATTTTGAAAGTAATCTTTCCGCTACTCTGATTTTAACTTGAACGGCACGAGAACGTCTTGCTCTTTCGTCTTTGATCAGATTCCGTGCTAGACGAAGTATTCGCGACATTTGCTCTACTTTCCTTTATCTACTCCAAATTAAAGATTCTTACTTTACTCGCCATAGTGACTGCTATGCCTATGAAACCACCAGCTGATGAGGAACGCACGAGAACTGAGAGACAATCACATTTGAAGACGTACATATATACCTATGTACCTATATTTGGATCGCAGACATGCTACGATTATGCTCGATTAGTCGAAGTACCTACCACTCATGCAGCCAAAATCTTCTTCGTGAAAGGACTACAGGAATTCTGCTACGTTTGGGCACGGTGAATGCCTTGTGCAGATTGGATTCTTCTAGCTCGGATTTGTTTAGGAGTCTCTGTTGGTTTCGATGAGGTCCGGAATGGAGCAGATCATATCTTACGGAATGTGAATGAGGTTCGTCTACTTCGTAGTTGGGTGATGACGGTGTTGTTTGGAGTTTGTATAATACAATATCCATGAATCGAGGTGTTATGTTATGCGTCCTGTCATATCGACTTTCACCTGATATTATAAGGAGTGACCGTCGGGGTAAAAGTTTCGAGTTCGTCTATCGCCTTTTCAAAAATCCATAACCATATCACTCTCGGAGATAAAGATAGAGAAGAATCCGCGAAGGGGCTGTGTGAGTAGATGTACGGTGGAATTCCATGGCCTGGCATCAGGGACGGATTAAAGGTGCATGAGGCCCGGGGCTAACACAAATGTGAGCCCCCTCACCCCCCCCCCCCCCCCCCAATTTATTATTCGCAATAAAAATTTAATGTAAAAAGTGGCTTAGATGAAAAATAAGGATAAGATTCAAATATCATTTTATCAACATTCATTTTATTAAATATAATACGATTAAATTAATAATGGGGTCGGCGGACCCCACAAGCGGACCAGTAGGAATGCAGTTAAGTGGGAAGGTTATGGTCCTACACTTCTGACCATAACAACGCCGGAGAAAAAAAGGAAAAGAAGAAGATAATACGATTAAATTAATGTATAGATATATTCCAATTAAATTATACGCATGAAAATAACAAATTCAATTAAACATTTTTTTTTCTTTTTTTTTTTTGAGTTTGACCTCCCTGCGCCCCGGGTTTGTGGGGTAAACAGCTTTGGGGAGATGCTGCTTGGGTTTTTCATGGCATCGTCTCCGAGAGATTGGCCTCGTTGCGCCCCGGGTTCTCTTTTTTACCCAAAAATATATTCTTCACTTCATGAGGCCCCTCTCACAAGTGAGGCCCGGGGCTATAGCCCCTTTAAGCCCCCCCCCCTTAATCCGCCCCTGCCTGGCATGTATTGGTTCACTGTCAGCTGATGGATATCTTGCTCTTCTGGGTCCAGGAAATGTGCAATCGTTCAGTATTCCATCCTAAAGAGGTCGCCTCGAGTCGATCAAATTGGAACCATAGGCAAATACATGACGAAAGTGCTTAACAGATCGACTTTTCCACATTCCACATGTTAGCTGATGAACAGATCAAAGAAGATGTAGTCCCTGAACTTCACTAACAAAATCTTTCAATATAAATGTGGAAACATTTCCTTTGAAATCATCTGTAAGCTGTCGAAATATTCAATTTACTTGTTTTTTTTTTATAGGATTCGTGCGGGTTCAAGAGTGTACGCTCTTATGGTCACACAACCAGAACGGGGTGCGGATGGCTTGTGTCGAAGATGTTCGTTCACTACTCTCCGGGGGTGGTTGTCTTAGATAGGATTTTTTGAGAGATGCGACTGAATTTGTCGCGTTGGTTGTAGTTCACCGTAACTTTTTTGTTTCCATGTCATTAAGGTGATCTTATGCTGCGAGTGTTATGCCTTCGTCAGCATTTTTTGATCATCTTTCATTCCCAGTAAAGGAATTGTTCTTGGCTATGGGCAGACTTGAACTACAGACCTTCCGCCCAATAGTCAATGATGATTACCATTACACCACGACCCCACCAATATTTGCGTCTGAGTGCTCCAACATATTGCAGAAGCCTCCAACAAAAAGAAATATATGTGTCAAAAACTGACTTCGAAGAGATGCAATGTCTCTTCGTGAATGACACATGGACACACATCTTGTTTGTTTATACATCAGTTCACATGGAAATGGGCCTCGTCGCTCATGATGAATCGCGACCTAAAATCGTCCACTTTGTTCGAGAGCGTGGAAGTGTAGCTTAGACGCGATGGACGATTTGAACTTCAGAGAGACGAACGCGTAATGACCAATCAATTCCCCTCGAGACGCCCAGCTCAATCCCTTCGTGTTGGCCAGTCGGCGTGGGGCGCTCGGGAACTAACTAAAATTCACCTATGATTGAAATGCTGTGATATTTGTACGTGACCGCTGACAATTGACAGTTGCGCGAGGCCTAAGTAAAAGAATTTTCCTTTCTGAGTAATATTTTAATATTTTCTTGTAAGAGATGGTCGGTATAGTGATTTAATTTCATTCAGGACCTATGGTTCCAAAACTATTGTATACCACATGCCCCAGAAACAATTCAACTATGTACTTCATGAGTTGTTTTCTGATCGCTCCTCATGTGGTGATTAGTATACCAATAAACACCGACTACGTTTAAAAAGAGAAATTGAACTAAAAAAACTTTAACCAGTCAACAAACATTTCGACAAAAGAATGCATGTGTGGCCCTAATCTGGTTTTCACTAGTGAACTAATGTATGTACTAATGTACTATATGGAAGGTAGGTTGTGCAAGGTGGTGCAAAAATAATCACCCTATCCGAAGATGCTATAATTTTTGCAAATGGCATACGTCAATTATATTTGACATTTATGAACTAGACAGCTGCAGTATACAAACAGACAATGGAGCGTTATACTCCGCAAGAGCGTGGAATAATTATGTCGATTTTTTGACCAATAATTGGTCGGTGGTGTTAGCGCAGCGTAAAGTTCGACGTCGATTTCCTAATCGTGTCGCGCCAACTGGGCAAACAGTCCGGTGCTTAGCTACTCGCCTCGAACAGACAGGAACCACAGGAGCCAATGCAGGGCGTGACGGCCAGCGGACTGGTCGGTCGGCCGTGGCTGTGACTGCCGATGTCGCTGAGAACGACGAAACATCAACCAGACGACGGGCCACGCAATTGGGCATCACCAGACGGACCCTATAGCGAGAGTTACACATGTTCCCGTATAAAGTGCAAACAGTGCATCAGTTAATGTCTGCTGACCGTTAGGCGCGTGTGAATTACTGTCAAGCCATCCTTAATCTTATCAACGAAGAGGACGATTTTTTGTCGAAAATCATCGTGAGCGACGAGGCGTATTTCCACTTAAACGGTTACGTCAATAAACACTGAAAATCCGCGTGTGATACACGAAGAGTCATTTCATACACTCAAAGCCACTGTGTGGTGCGGCGTTCTCGCGGGAGGAGTGATTGGACCGTATTTTTTTGAGGACGCGATCGGCAATACGGCCACTGTTACTGGCGAACGCTACGATAAACGTCTTCTTACTGCCGAAATTGGACGAGCGGGGCTTGGCGAACATGTGATTTCAACAAGACAGTGCAACCGCATATACCTATACAGCTCGAACCACAATGGATATTGTGAAGGAAGCGTTTCCTGGTCGCGGGTTTCCTGTGATTTGGCATGGCCAGCAAGATTACCCGATTTAACCATCCCACACTTCTTTCTTTGGGTCTACTTGAAGCCGCGGGCTTATAACAACAAGCCTCAGACTATCGCATCCCTTATGGAGAATATTCGACAGGAATGCGAACAGTTATCACCGGAAATCTTGCGGAAAGTCATGGAAAATGCGATAAAATTGGTACAAATGTGTATCAACACTGGGGGCTACAACTTGACGGACATCATATTTTCCACCTAACAAAAAAATTGTAAGGCTCCAAATAAAAATGTTCGTCACTCAATTTTTTTTTTGTTTAGTAAAAAAGTAATGCAAAAACAAAATTGGATGATTAATTTTGCCTTGTAGTCGATGTGATTCAGACATCACCCATGTTGGTTAGAAATTGTTGGGGTGTTCAAAGCGGGAAATTGCATGCAGCAAGTGTATTCGCAGAGAAAGTAGTGCCAGTGTTCCTCTAATAGGGTGTAGCCAAACTATTATTCCGTCAAGTTGCCCGTTAGAAAAGTTGCTCAAATGGAAATGTCAGTCCTGAGAAAACCGAGCCCTTCAACTTTTTCCACACAAAAATCCATGTCAAATTCAAGGCGAACTTGCAAGACGGTTAGATGTTATTCACGAAGCAATATCCGTTCAATTGCATGCTGTAGGAAAGATATAAAACAAAGGGAAATGGACAGATTTGACATGGGATTGCTTAACGGCTTAACGCATAGGTTGATCCAGGCTAGCCATTGTACTAGTTGCAAAATGGAACATTCATGCCAAGAAAGTGTTATTGTGGTCTGGTGGGATCGGAAAGAAATCATTCTCTAAAAAAATTGTAAGACTATTACAGATGAAGCTTACCTGGTTCTTCTTCTTTTCCTTTTTTCCGGCGTCGTTATGGTCAGAAGTGTAGGACCACAACCTTCCCACTCAACTGCATTCCTACTGGTGGGGTCCGCCGGTTTGACTTCAGAAAGTAGCGGCAGGCTTCCCGGTTTGGGATTACTTCATCGCTGAGGCCAATCAAATGCTGGTGTTTTTGCATTTGTTTGCACCAATTGTTTTTCGGCCTGCCTTTTTTGCGTGTTGAAATTGGAATGTTGATTGATAACGCCTTTTGGACGGGGTTCAAAGGATCTCTCCTTTGAACATGGCAATACCAACTGAGTCGGTCGCGCTCTATATTTCTTGTGATGGTTTCTTTTACGTGGAGGCTTCCTCGGATCTTTGAACTTCTAATTCTGTCACGCTTTGTTACTCCCGCTGTCATGCGAAGCATCTTCATCTCAGTTGCCGTTAATTTGCTCTCATACTTTTTGTGCATTGTCCAGCATTGTGAACCGTATGTGAGCGCCGGACGTACAACTGAAGTGTAGAGCCTTCCTTTCAGCTTAGGAGGCATTTTTCGATCACAGAAGATGGCGGAGTTTTCCCGCCACTTCATCCACCCTACGCTTACGCGATGGTTGATGTTGTCATCACAAGTTGCTTCTTTATTAATCATAGATCCCAGATATTTAAACTTTTCACACTTGGGAAGCACTCTTCGATTCAAGTAAATGTCTGGAATAGGCTGATGAGGGTCAGAGAACGGGCAGCACAGATACTCTGTCTTCTTTGAACTAATACGATACCCGTGTCCCTCAAAAATGTCCACCCACACATCAAGTGCTCGTTGTAGGGACGCCTGATCATCACTTATAATGGCTCCATCGTCAGCAAAGAAAAGCTGGTGCACATTGGGGTCCGTCACTTTTCCTTCAAGCAAGCACTGCTATAAAGAGCAGTGGGCTGAGGACGCTCCCTTGGTGTACACCGACTTTGATTGCGAACTCTTCGGTGACTCCTGCGGTGCATCTTACTCTTGTCGTTGCTCTATTGTACATGTTCATGATCACTCGCACGTAGGTTTCTGGAACTCCTTTTTGTCTTAGCGCTACCCATAAAAGATCTCTTGGTTGCCGGTCAAAGGCCTTCTCGAAATCAACCAACACCATATGCAAGTCCTTTGACGAATCACGATGCTTTTCCATCATGACCCTTATACTTTGGATTGCATCTGTTGTTGATTTACCCGAGACAAACCCGCACTGGTCATCAGATAGTCGTATTATTTTCCGCAGTCGGCTATCTAATACCCGTTCAACGATCTTCATGGTGTGCGACATCAGCTTGACAGAACGGTAGTTATCACAATTTCGCGTATCACCCTTTCCTTTGTGCAAAGGAAGAAGATAGCTTTCCCTCCATTGATTAGGCATAGTGTCGCCTCTCATAAGTTTTGAGATAAGAATCATGAGCCATCTAGACCCGATGTCTCCCATCTTTTTCCAGAACTCAGAGGGTATCTCGTCCGGCCCAACAGCTTTTCTTTTCTTGGAGTTTTTAACCGCGTACCGAACTTTTTCGACTGTGATGTCGGATATTTTGGCATTATTCGGGGCGGCTCTTGGAAAGTACACTCGGGGAAACTGTTCGTTCAGAAGTTCCTCGCAATACTGTCGCCTTCTGTGGAGAATTTTTTCGTCTTCCGCAAGTTGGCCTTCAGCATTGTTAATAAACTTTGGGAAACGAATCTCCTGAGCATTTCTTCTTCTCTGGGCGGCTATCTTAAAGATATTTGCTCCTTTGTTCAAATTGCTTTGTCGAAGCTCCTGGGTAGCCTGGTTCCTGTCAGACGCGGAAGACGATATTTCTTCCAACTCCTGATAGAGGCCTCCCATGCTTTTCGCTTTGAATTCGGCGCACTTTTTCTTCGCGATACTTTTGCAATATCTATATACCTTTTCACGGCGAGCTTTTTCCTCTCTATTAGTAGAAGAGCACTTTGACCAAGCTTGGAAAGCCATTTTCTCACTGCTTTGGCTTCGTCTGTCCACCACCAGGTATCTTTTGCGTGTTGGCAGGGGCCTTTAGATGTTCCAAGCAGTGATTTGGCTTTCTCCAGGCCAGATTGTTGTAGGGAATCCCACATGTCTTATGCTCTGCATTCCTCATTACCGGCCTCATCGATAATGGAAAAGAGGTAGTTTTTCATGCTGGTAATAAAAGCTTCGCCTTTTCTTTTATCCAGCTTATACCACTTGATTCTCTCCGATACCTTCGTTTGCTGCTTTGACTTCTTACTCGCCTCCATAAAAAATTCAGTCAGGAGGAGACGGTGTTGAGGGGCGATCGCGTCTCCCAGGATCACTTTGCAATCTTTAACTCGTGGCTTCATGAAACTGGATACCAAATGATAGTCTATTTGAGTTTCATTTCCGCCGCTGCTATAAGTGATCACGTGCCGGCTTTGTTTGACGAACATGGTATTTAGCACTATAAGACCGTACGACTTGCACATGTTTAGGATATCTTCACCTGAAGAGTTCCTGGTGCCGTATCCCAGCCCTCCGTGGTAGTCTTCATAGTCTTCGCTTATCTTCCCGACATGTCCGTTTAAATCTCCCCCAACAAACAAAAGCTCTTCCTTTGGGATGATTTTGACAAGGTTGTGGAAATCTGGCCAGAATGCATCTTTTTCTTTTTGTTCGCATCCTGCTTGAGGAGCATATGCGCTTACGATGTTCCACACCTCACCATGCATCACCAATTTGAGAGCCATCAAACGGTCACTGGACTTTGAAATGGTTAAGACGTTGCCAAGTAGCTCTGCCAAGAAACGTGCCCGATTACCGGTGTTTCGCCATTTCGTCTCTTGTACGCACAGGATGTCTACTCGCCTTCTAACCATCATTTCTTCAAGCTCATAGCTGCGACCACTCATGCTTCCAACGTTCCAACTCGCGACTCTAAAGTGTGGCTTACACCGTTGCATTACTTTGCTATCCCCCGGAAATCCTATAGCTCTGACCCGAGCATTGCTGCTCGTCCCAGGATCACGACCATTAGTAGTGCCTGGCGGGGTAGTGCTTTTCCTTTTAGCGTTCTTTTCCATAATGCTACGGTTTGACCGTTTTCTTTCTTCTCCTCCTTTTTTTTGTGACACGGGCATGCTCTGGATTTTTTTGTTTGATCTTACTCTTACAACACCGGTGATCTCCAGTCGTGTCAACCCACTGATTTGCATGCACACTTGTGGGGCAGTTTAATGGTGGTATATGTGTCCGTAGGCTCACCTTGGTGTTTTCTAAATTGCCTAGATGTGATTTTTGTTTACCTTTGTTTTAGTCGCCTTTTACGACAAGCGAGAGGTATCGCTGCAGAGATATTCTTAACCCGTTCCTGCACAGGTACTGAAGCTTACCTGGTTCAACTGATCAAATGAAGTAATGCTCTTAACGAATAAATACCATTTACGAGGCAATGAAGGCGGCAACAGATATTACTGTTACGCTATTACGCTGGTGAACATACACCAAGATAACACAAGAACTCCGACAGATTAAGTGTAACTTTATATAGTTAACCCTTATAAAACCTGTCTAACTACCCACTTGATAGTTATTGAAATGGGTCCAATGTTCACAACTGAAAAAAAGACATTTCTCTAAGTTTCAAGGTGCCTAGCACTTGTATCCATTGACCAACCTATGTAAATGCGTTCATTAAGTAACAGTAATCATATAATTTCGCCTGTCCTATTGGTCTAATTTATTCGTTTTTCCTTGTTATGTTGCTAAACAGGACATAAATATGCCAATAAACATACAACTGCACATTTTAAGTCCAACCTATTTGTTAGCCTGCTGTAGGCTAACCTTAAGATTACATGTGACTTGATGCGATCGATGATCTAACTTCTTTGGAGGTCCCTATAGTTTAAACCTGTCGATCTTAGAGAGATATCTATATGATTGTGTAACTAAATGTTTAAGTTCTTATTAACTTTTTGGCAGCTTGGTTAGACCATCGCTCGCAAAAGTATTTGATTAGCTTTAAGGAGTACCTGGGCTTCTGCATTTTTTCTAATATTAGCTAAAATATGTTAAAGCAACATAATAGGTTGGTTATCGTCCTCCTTACTCCGACCTGATCTGGTCACATGAAGGTGATCTATGGATCCAATTGGCATTTGGAGCTATCATTGTCACATGCAAATCTATTGAGATTCGAAATTTGCTAAAATTGGGTCGCAGGAAATCCCTCGACTGAAGGAGGAGAAAAACAGAAATTCAGCTGTAAAGAGTTTATAATTCTGAGTCCGGTGGGTGAGTCTGAAATCGGGGAAGTTATTTGATAAATTTTAAAACAGATTTATTAGCCCTTTGTTTACCTCTGAAAACCGTCAGACGCACTGGGCTCTGCGATTGATATCGTGATCTGCGTGAATTTAGCACATATCATTCTCACAGGCGTGTTTTCAAAGTCTTGACAATAGTTGAGGATTTTTCTACGATCAATGAGAGAAAGCCCCTGACCATTATAAGGTATTCATGCGCAGCTCTCAGTACATATGTATGTATACAATGACCTCAGGGAGACTGACCTTTACAAAATGGCGTAAATAATGTTTCTAACCTTAGTAGTTATTATAATAATTATTATTAGCGTAAGAGCCCATAGTTGGACAATAGCCAAAGCTTCTCGTAATCAACCATGTTGTGTTTGATTCGCTTCTTTTATTACCAACTCTGAAGGCTGGATTTCGATACAAGGAGTCTATATCGAAGTCTAAAATTTTGAAGACTTGGCTGTGGCGAGATTCAAATCGGCTTCACAAACAAACACAGCAATCTAAATATGAGCCAAAGAACCAAGGAAAAAAAGAAAAAAAAAGAAAAAGAAACAAAAAGAAAATAGAGTTGACACCACATTAAGTAGATCAACGATCTGAATCCATTTAAACTGAATCTGAGTTCTTCTACAGGTGCTACTACGGTGACATATCTTAAGGAAACGGATGAGCGGGAGTAGTAAATGTGGTTCTTCTACAAACAAATTGCCACTAAATTTGCCCTGAAACGGACGAAAACCAGAGTGTCTATCAAGATTTGGCGAAAAATAGGGAAAAGACCAACCCTTTCCAACAGCTCCCCTTGAAGTAAAGGTAACATCCTGCCTATGTAGGTTTGTGATTAATTTTGGACAAGGGTCCTCATAAGAAGCGATAACAATAAACATGAGTTGACCATCCCTTATGCCAACATGCATGGAATTCACACCACGATTCATCATCTCCAATTCAATTTGATTATATCTCCCATGACCATTACCATTCCACCCTTTTATTAGTTAAAGAAAATGCCAGGAATTCCAGGAATTAAGAAACATCCATCAGTTAACCAAAAACATCATATGTGTCCAGGCAACACATGCAACCCAACGACATTTCTAAGGAATGTGGTGATTATCTTTAGAAACAAACTTTATCCTGTCACGCAAGAAACCGATTAATAAGTTCTTAAATAAGAGAGAGGACTCCTTCCCTCTGTCTAGTAGAGTAGAAGGGCCAATTACTTTTCTGTGCTTGATCCTTTCCAATCCAATCTATACGGGAATGCATTTAATTCAATTGCTCCTCCAGCTACCTTTCATCAGGCAATGATTAGACGTACGCAGACACGTGTGAGTGCAACTCCATCGACCTCTGCTCCCGTTCGCATCCAGGAAATTCAGATTACATTACGCTCTAATTCTGTTTCTCAGAACCGAACTATCATCGTCGTCTGAGCCGCCCTCAACATAGATCGGAGGTGTAATTACGATTTGTCATGTACGTGTTGTCTATGAATGATTCTGCTAAAAGCCTCTCCCCCAGGTCCGGAATCTGTGCTACACACGCCACGGCACGTATGTGAATTAGATTTCGTCGAAACAAGAGTGCTTTTGCAAGATAGTGAACCTGACAACCAACAAGGAACAAAAATCAAGCAAAAAACTGAAATCTCTTGTCACTGATTGCAACTGTTTCAACATCTCCACCAACATCGCATCGATTCCGATCAACCAGGCCGACGACGAGCACTCGAACACACTGTAGGTACACATCGTCGTGAGATAGGTCGACAACAGCCGATTGCGGGATGCGGATTGCTGTAACCATTGCTACCCGCCACGATGATGGGGAAACCTAATTTTGTTATTACCGTTCTATTGGGTATATAATTTGAACCAGAATTGAGGAGCTACTTGCTGTAGCTGGAGCTTGTACCCGCGCGCCTCGTGATGTCTGTCTAATTCAATGTTTGCATAAGAAAAGCTTGATGCATGTGAATTATGAAAGATGGGTCTGGCCAGCCCCTTGGCCCCTTTTTGTTTTCGAATAGTGAGTAGTGAACGCCATGGTGTGGTATTGCTGGTGATGGTGCTTGGTATGCTTGGTGCTGCTACATGACCAAGTCATGGGAATTGTATCGATTTCGATTGGTATGATGAAGTTGTAGAGCGCATCCACTTAGGGGGTCAGTCAGTGTACACAAGAAGGAGCGAAGGAAACAGAAAGGCAACAAAAAAATCTTTCCACAATGATGCAACAACGAGGTGGACACGTTTCAGCCGCGAATGAGCGGTAGAAGGGGCAAACGAGAGAAATAGAGAGGATTCCCTGCAACGGACCATGTAATCTCTGCAGGGTTAGTAATTGATTTATGTCGTGGGGAAATAGTCGAACACACGTTTTCTGATTATCTGTGTTAGAGGTTAGTTCGATGAGAAATTGGTGCACACCGTTATGCATACCGCGACATGAGGGTCGATTACGAGTAATATCAATCAAAATCTGCTTCGATTATGTTCGTAGTGCACTTTATCAGGACGTGGCCTACATGTTTCTCCCACTCATTAGCTAACAACACAGGCTTTATGCAAATCAAATCGCCATCAAAACCATGAGCCAACGATGCCGGAAACACCCCGATATGTAAATCCTCTTGTCCCCACCATGCAATACACATGTCAAACGACAACAAAGTTTCACTTCAGAATTACCATCTAAGTCTGTGAGTCCGTGTGACAAGCTTATTCCCAGCGACACGCATTTCCTGAAAAAGTCACCAAAAATGACTTTTTAATGTCCAGCCGCCCACCTGGCTAGCACCACATATCGCTGAATCCTGTCGTTTCTTGATTTGCTCCACAGGAACCGGATGCAGTACTCACATTCACATGGAGTGCGTACCATTACGCACAAATGCTAATACCTACGCATGACTTGATTAATTCTTGCTTATCGGGCACGTCAATCGCAACCGGCCATCGAGCCGGGTCTGTGTGCGTCCATGTCCGCGGAACTGCCTAACAAATTATCGTACAGGTGAAGGAAATACTTCGAGCACACACTCCTGATCGCTATCATATGACCTTTCACCTTAATGGGTGTGCATATTTAGCTGAGCCATTCAACATCGGACACAAGCCGATTACAAGTCCCAAGCTCTTGTGACGATTGAGTTTAACCTAATGACGTGGTCATTTGTGAGACTACAGTGCGCTGTGGTGAAAATGAATATTAATATATGGAATTGGTTGTACCACCGGATCGTGGGGTAGTAGTCCCATTCGTGTGCTGGTTCGTCCTCGTTAGCATGTTAAATGCCACATCAGAAAAATTTGTGTTTTATCAGTTACTTTGAATTCGGCGATAGTCGAATGCGACGGGGGAATATTCATTTTTATAGACGTTGTGGTCAGAAACATTATGTCAGGATACGTTTGGTGGCGGGAGGTTATTCTACTGCGTCGTGCAAATGATTTAGGGGTTCGTTGGGAACAGGCCCATCGATGGGGGTGTCGGCTTTATTTAGCGAAAACGGATTCTCTGTAAATGGGTTTCGAAAATGTTTTCATTATCCAAAATATAAACTGGAATTTTAATAATCAGAAACACTGACCATATTAGTCGTCTGACTAGCCTGTGACAAGTTCATTTGACATTCGGATGGACCAGCACGAAATTAATCACTTTGTTAGGTCTGGCTAACAGCAGAATCAGCAACACCTTATAATTTATAGCGATTTGGAGATGACACATATGTAGTCCGTGTCATGGGCTATCTCACTATGATATACCCTACCTGCTGGCCCACTTAACTTGGGCTACCAAAGTGTTCTTCGAAAGTCACGAAATCTAACAGACGCTAATGGATCAAGAGTTTCGAGGCATAGTGTGGAGTAGGGTTTCGGAAAACTAAGGGCGTAGTTGGTATGTTGACAGGGGGACAACTTAATGACAAATAACATACAATAGGTCCTAGCGGCGGAGGAAAGCGGCTTAAAGAATAAGTGATAGCTGGACACGAGCCCAAAATAGTGAACGGTCTTAGGTCAGATTTCAAAGAACCGGTATAGCAGGGAATCATTAGTGCCTATGGGAAGATGAGAGTTCTTATCACAAAGTTGACATCATTTATGGTTAGAATAAATATCAGTGGTCCATGAAAGCTTCCTTTAGGAACTCCAGAGGTGGCGGTAATAAATCAGAAATGAAAGATCTGAAAATGGCATTGTACCGACGATCTTCTAAACGTGAATTGATCTATATGATAAAACCGGATGGAGAAACCAAAAAGCATACGCGACATTTTATCGAAGGCTTTAATCGACCTAAATTGATTTGAGGAACAGAGCATGAGAGCTTGGCAAGGTTAGGGTAGTTGAACACTTAATTCTTACGTCTTTTTTCATAAGCTAGATGTAAATATTTTTCCCAAGCAAAATAAGGGCATGACGGTTAGGATCAAATTTTTTTTTAATATACGTCGGTAAAAGAGCAAGACCAAGCAAGTCGTCCTTTAACTTACATTACCCTACGACTAAGGCTAAAGACCTCTAGAGACAGTCATATAACAAAAGTTGTCACGATCAGAATAACTCGGTTAAATGAAAAATGGGCATTTTTAGATTGTCTAAATGGGCTACAAGATGTGTTCAAAAAACAACAAAAAGTAAAGTAAGCACGTCTAGTTCAGTGCCATGAAAATGATATTTGCGGCCATCCAAAAAAAAAACTACGGCTGAATCGTACAAAATTCTTATTGAGGCCTAATTCTTAGTGAAAATGCTGAAAGATAAAAAACGTTCTGGCGCGCCGAAAAAGTTTGAAGAAGGAGAATTGGAGGCGCTACTTTAAGACTCATGTCAGGTGGAAGCTGAACTTGAAAAATCATTTTAAATATAATGGATAGCGCAACAATTTGAAGGCATTAGAAATGGTTCAAAATAAAGGACATTAGGTGCCGTACGAGTCGCAGCCAAGGAGCGTTGAATAGCGCTTGGCGATGAAAACTAGATACTGTAGGATTACTCAAGACGTAAAAGATGGTGGGGTACGCCCTGCCATGAATCAACATCATTGGTGAAAGAGATCGCTATCGACTGCAATCAATTGATGCGTATGAGTAGCTCTACGAGCAGAGGCGTGACAAGGCGATTTTGCCACATAACAAAGTTCGGCCCACTTGTTGCAAGATAGGTGAAGGCCTACCTGAAAACGGTTAAATGAGAAGTGCCAGAGAGATGGGAAAATGTATCGGATACCGATGGGTAAAAGTTTGAGGCATGTGCCTGGTTCTAGTTCTTAAAGCAGCTTTTAAAGGAGTTGAGAACATTTGTTTTGATACAATCGGCGATTATTTATTTGTTTATAACATCGATCAGAAAACACGAATTAAGTTAAAAATAGTCAGTAAGACTTAGGGAACTTTTGTAATTCTTATATTAAATTCACTTCGAGCCTTTCCAAGGAGGCCTTAAGGACAATGAAGAAAGAAGTCGCCTGGAGCCCTACCTTCTCACAAAAAAAAAAACATTAAATACGTGATCGTGCAAAGTCAATGCAAAATTTCGAAAAAAAAAACTACTAAATTTTGAATAAAATCATCACGGGTGAGAGTTAATGAGGAGTCATAATATTAAATCAATAATGAAACAAAACTACTGAAACGTATATGAGAAGATCATGTTCAGTTTTAATGGACAAGGAGGATATCTTCCAATGAGTCCCGGAACAGTTTGGCCATCACTACACCAAGTCAGAAAGAATGTGGAAAAGTTGACTGCCAAACACGACATAAAAATCGATAGAACTAGGCAGATCAGTATGCGCGGGCTTAACTCCGCTACTGAAAATTTTTGATCGAGCGAGCAAATTTGTTGTTTTATCAACCTTGCTCTCGCTCCGCATGGCACTTTTCTAAACTTTACTTCGTTATTTCTCACTATTTTTCAATCAAACAATTTCATTTGATAATTTATGGCTCATCTACAGACCTAGATCTATCGAATGACATGCTGCACACATGTGTGGTTATAGCCGATATCTACATTTAGTGCGTACAAGATTAGTCCGAAATCGTTTTCGGACCACTATATTCCCCGTACATGCACGCGCAAGGCCAAAAAGTGGGTGATTAAAAGGTCGCACATGGGCAACTCGTTCTTCTTCGCGATGAAAAAAATATTCAAAACAACTCGTTTGTGTCGCAATGTTAAAATACGCATTTAAAAAATATATTTCAGGTCTTTAAAAAATACATCTTAAGGAGAATCTATGGTGGGGAATAGGACGAGGAAGCAGGCGAATGAAGAAAACTAGACAATCAAGAATTCGAGGAAATATATTCAGCCACATTCAATATAAGACTGGACCTAGAAGAAATGGAACAGAACAACGAAACATGAAAGAAACAGACTCATGGCAGGGAGGCTTGGCAAAGGGTTGGCAATGAGACCCTAAGCTTCTAAGTTCCAAATGGCCGATAATAATAATAAAAATATCTAAGGGGAAATTAATTCTATATTTTTACATCCACAAGTGGTCTTGGGTGTCCCTAATCGATCGATAATCACCCAAGTTGCGATTGGCCCCAAGCTCGCCTCACGTCAAGGATGTTCGAAGCTTTCGACATCGAGTGGGATCATGATTTTGCTGCAGCCAATGTACGGATGCAGATTTCACGCAATCAACATATTCAAATAAGAACACTTAAATTGAACGTCGAAAACCAACTGTCACAGAAAAATGCCAAGAGCTTTCTTTATCATGTGTCCCTCAAGATTCTCAATATACGATGCTGTCTGCACTAACCCATAGAGGAGCAATGGAGTCCTTGATAAAACATCATCAAATAACCCCTGGTTTAATGGCGATTGCAGAGCGGATTATGTAGAGAAAGGAAATTGAATGCAGGCTACACTGCATCGACAGACGAAACAGAAAATAAGGGATAAGCATGTGCTTCTCAGAAGGACATAGAGAGGGCATAAGGAGCGGAGACCATGGAGATACAGAGGTGCTATTGAAGGGATGATGTTTGAAAGCTTAACCAAAAAGTTTAAAACGGACGACGTGGAAGCTTGGAGGGATGAACATGAACAGCTTGACAATAACTGTAGAGAGTTGACCAGCATATGATGTGAATTTTAGCTGTCAGCATATTCAATATGGTTGATCTTTCTGGAAGGTTTCAAGTGAAAATTTGACTATTTTACTATACACACACTTATTACGAAAATTGGCAACCTGTCTAAGTTACATTTCGTAAAATTTGTGAATGTTTTGGTCAACATATATGTAATAATTGTTGAAGAAACTGGTTCGGCACGGGATCAAACTCCATAACATATTCGGATAGCATTTACATTCCAAAACATCATAATAACCAAACACCTTAATAAGTATGACGCAGAAGTCAACGATTGGGCCCCAAGACATGGCGAATTTTAAATGCTGACGGACATGATTAAAAAACAAAAATTAAACAACAATTAAAGCCTTTGGACTATCTATGAAATGTTGATGGCTAGTGCTAACCAATAGCATAGAGCTCTGCGACCTGATTTGGTCCATTGTTTCTGCTAGCCGAGGAGTCCCTGTACTTTCTAAATGAAGCTGAGGATGTCCCTCGTAGGAGCTGACCTAATCCCCTCAGGAGTCATTACTTCTCTGAGGAGGATAGGCTTCCTCAGCACACTCGAAGAAGAAAGCAGCACAGTATGTGCTCTGCAGTTTCCTCGTCCTCTAGACAGAGTGGCCACTCGGTTTCAGACGAGGGGTTCATTTTGTTAAGATGATATCTCAGACTACAGTGTCCCGAAAAGTAGCTGACCAGTCTTGTGAAATCGACTCTATTATATTAGAGAATATTGATAGAGTGTTGTTCAGAGGCCGTATGATTGTCGGAGTCTTTGGACACTGTTCTAAAAGTGCAGGTGTTGCGTTTTTTCCCACTTGCCTAAGAGAAAATTAATCTTTGGCTTGGGGATTCCGCAGGAAGGTTCGGCATATATGTACATATGTACCTTTTGCTGGCACCCACCAGAGTTTGACCTTATTTCTTTTGCCTAGTTCTGGCAGGGCATCGTGGCATTCCTCAACGGCTTTTGAGTTCGTACTATACGAGGCCAACGCTTTGAGCATTGCCTGCCTGTCTGAGAGTATATTGATCGTTATACCCCTTATGCCAGTCTCTAAATTTAGGTTAATGCTGATACGTTAAATGAATGTCGCCAAGAATATTTGTTATCCAGTTTGATATGTCCTTATGAGTCAAATTATATTATCTGGGGACTACAAACCCCAACGAGATGCCTATACAACTTAAAAAGTCACTGTGTAGTGCCCATTATTAGTTGGGGCTAGAATGTCTTATCGCATCAAGTAGACCGGCTTTTTTTTCCAAAACCTAATGAACCATCTCTGGTTTCAAAAGTATTGCGTGACACTTCAAACAAGGATTCAGGTGTACTAAGTTTGAAGATCACTTTATTTCTGTTGATTGGCTTCTGATGACAAGCGAATTGAACCTTTTAGACTCCTTCCTATGGAGCTATTTGAAGAGTGAGGTACATGCCAAAACGTCATCAATATTTTTTAACTTTGAGTAATCGGCTACAACAGAAGGCGGGGTAGTGACATGATCAATGTTGTGTTCAATTCGTGCTATTAACCGAACATCATTAGGAAGTAAAGATCAACATTGAAGTAAAGAAACAACAATCTTGTGTGGAATTTAAGGTAAAGTACATTGCTAAACTTATCAGGCTTTATATGTATGTAGGGCAATAATGAAGTATTCTCGCTGCTCCATTAAAGTCATTAGTTATTGGCTTGGTCAGGTGTCAAAGGTTACCAACGTCTGAGTTGGCTGAGCCCTGTATTGTAAGACAAATAAATTCACTGCTCCGGCCCGAAAGGTCCTCGAATCCAAAGCCGAGAGCCGGCGCAACAGAAGACAACCATATCAACTGGGATTGTGGTATTACAAGCAGGTGGATAACGATCACGCCGGCTGAATATGCCAATGTTTACCTTAAACTGTAGCGCTATCTGGAAGATTTGCTTTTGAAAGGCGAGATCATCCAGCCATTAGCACGTCGCCAATGAAAAAAAACAAGAGGATGTTACCTGTTTCAATTTGAAAACTTGAACGATTCATTTCAGCTCATTTTTCCCTTCACTTTTTCGCAAATATACTTATCCCCGAGTGCATAAAAAAATGTGATGGAACATAAACTTGCGACGACTCCGGAGTCTGCAAGTGTACATGTAAGACATAAAAGAACCTCAAAATCGTTCGATATACCACTTGAAATAACCAAATCATTAATCAATACATGAAAAACTCATAACGTCCCGAGTAAACTCCACGAACAACAACACGAACGAGTGAAACACACAAGAAAAAATCTCAAAAAGAAGAACAAGAATATTTTGCATCTGTAGACCCCTGCCCCGGCACTGTCCAGGTCCGCCAACCACTCACTCATCCTCATTACGAAGGCGAAATCCCTTTTCAAATATCTCACCACGTTAGAGCCGAAGGATTTCATTCCACGTCTGTGTCAGCCCTCATCCTGCCAGCCGAGCTATAACATCAACAAAACGCCGCACTTAAGGGAATATAAAATAAAATTCTCTATAAGTGGACGGTGTATACGAGTATCTGGGAGTATGGGTATTTTTTCCCGTCCCTTCAACTTTGTCTTGTGCTTCTCTTTCAGCTGTTTGCACTCCCACTACACCGTGTCGTGTGGGCGATATCCTTGCAACGACCAAGACGACGATGAACGAGCCCGGCATTCACTTTAACTTTTCTTTTTTTCTTCAGTTTTTTACTTTGCTTTTAATCTCCGTTATGATTCTATTGCCGCGCGCGCGAAAAACATACGAACCACGGGGTTGGGTCCATGCCGCCGATCTACATTTCGTTCTTTCACAATACAAATCAAACGGTCGCAGTTCCCCCCACTGAATGTAGTGCTCGTATATCGTAGTTTTGTCATGGTAGTCGGACTGAATCTCCCGAGAGGTATGGTACTCGTGCAAATGCTCGTAATTTTATCCTTTCGATTCGCACGAGTATATGGAAATTTTTCACCATTGTCGAGCTCCTCGTTTTCGTCCTTTTTCACTTTATCTTTCGATTCTGACTTTGGCTATTTTTCTCTCTCCGTTTTAATGTGTATACTTTTTCTTGGACTACTTTTTTATTTTCTTCCTTCTCTGGTCTTCCCTTCATCGGATTCTGTGGTATGGCATGGACTTGATGTAGGGAGAAGAATGAGATGAGAAGTCCTCCCGAGTCCTGCGAGATGTACAAAATAAAAGGCAACGGATAAACAGAAACTGAAAACCAAAGGAGCGTATCGTCCTGTCGTCCAGAGGGGAGCAACCCAACCAGCCGTGTGTACACTGTACACACTGACTGTTGGCTTAGAGAGGAAGAAACAAGTTATATCCTGTACACTGCACAACGGGCACTAGGAGTGATTTGTACCTAGAGCGTCCACACAGAACAGCAAAATACAATACAGGGATGCGCGGATGCGTGTGTACGGACAAATTGAAAAGAGATGCAAAATGCTAATTAAGAAAACGAAAGAATACAAATCAAGGATGGCGATGATTTCTTAGATCCTTCCACCCACACTAATACATATATATATAGGGTTTTTCTTACCCCATGCGAATGTGTGTGTGTGTTTGAGGGGGATGTGGAAGGGAGGACAGCATTTATTTCAAAATAATTACATTTTACTTGATTTTACTTGTACACTCGGGGGGATATTCCAGGACCATTTTTCACCTTCCTTACAGAGCTACAACTACATGTAATTAACACGTACACAGGCACACTTAATCACGTGCATACATACATATACATACGTCATTAGAGCGAGCATTTTTAATCAATAATTGCGAGATATGCTCTTTCTTCCGTTTTACACTTCTTCGAAGTCGATTTTTATTTTGACGGTCAAAGGACCTTCTATGCTACGTGAACTTCTCAGCTGAGCAAGGAGACGACAGCTATTGTGGAGATAATAAAATTAGATGACAGCAAGTGGAGCTGTAAAGTTTTTGCCAATTTTTTTCTATCTTTTGGTGTTTTTTTATCCAACTTTTTATTTTAGAGCGAAGAAAGAGGTGCAAAGGAAGACATACACGCGAGGGTGTGACTGCAGATATTAGTGATGAATGTGAGGCAATAGAAGAGGAATGCAGACAGCTGTCGTAAGCAATAATTTATTCCTCGTAAAAGCGAGTTTAAGTTATAAAACTAGGAGGGGGGATTTATTGAAGGTAAAAAGCAAAACATAACGTTAACCGGGCAGCTTATTGCAATGCAAGTCTCTTTAGCAACACATTTTTGAAGCAAACTGTAATAATGACTTATTTACAGGAAAGCCATCAAGCTTGTTTACTCAGTTTGAGCTTCTACGTAGTTCCTTTATAATGGTCTAATTACACATATGGTATTCTTACCTACCCTTATGCCTTATGCTCAGGTGTAGCGAACCCAAATCTCGGATAAAGGAGTGGTGGAGCCTTGCTCTGTATGAGTTTGAAAAGGAAGGTTAGTATCTTAAACTTAAGGAAGCTTTGAAAATCTATGTCAAACATGGTTTCAACGAATAACAGATGTGATTCCGTCGCTGTAATCTGTATATGAAGCGCGCTGTACTGTCAGACGCAACTTTTAACTTGCGTGACTATAGAAATCGCAGAAAACTGAGCGCGTGTACGTTAAAATAGAGATAGCAAAGTGTACGCAAGACGCTATAAACTCTACATGTTAAATTGGTGATGTGATTCCCCCAAGTAAGCTGTTGATTAGGGGGCCCCGAATAGATCCTTGAGGAACCGCTGTTTTGGTTTTGAGAAAGGTGAAAAAATTACCATTAGCATATAGAGCTTGGCTGCGATCTTCAAGGTAATGGGTTGTTGCGCTGAGGAATCCAAATTAAAGAAATGTTTGAGTTTTTTTAGAAGGATTTTATGTAGGACAGGGTTTAATGTTTTAGAAAAGTATAATAGTACCAATAATACCGCATGGTCCTTATCAATTGTATAGCAAAACTCTTTAACAATCGCTATTAGCGCGGAGGTGCAGCTGTGTTGTGACCTGAAATCTGACTGAAACGATGAAAGCACCTTATGTTCGTCAAAGAAAGAGTTCAATTGTTTGCCCTGAAGATTTTTGAAAACCTTAGATATGAACATTCCTTATCATACCTAGGATCTAGGTATGGGAGAGGTGTAAAGAGTATGTGGATGATTAGTTTTGAACATTTGAGGTTCATAAAATCTAAGCCAATGGCAATAGATTTGACAGCATGGGTCGGTTTTAGTACAATACATCCTCTTCGTAGACTCTAGAAAGGCCAAAGCTATCAGTCATGATGGTGTATTACTGGGATATAACCTTCGTTCGGATGCTCAGTGCTTTTGTCGGAGACAGCTGCGACTGAGGCGATTTCTTAGTCAGCTTTTCGATATTGATGTCTTCTGGAGCTTTGATTTGTTCACCCATACCTAACGCCTTAATGATCTTCCACGTTTTCTTAACGTTTAAGCCGGGTTTGAATTAAGAAACACTTAGCTTTCGACTTAATTAATTAATTAATTAATTTAATTTAATTTATTTACTTTTTTAAGAAATGCAAATACAAAAAATAGATTGTTACAATTAAAAATACACAATATAATAATATACAATTTTTTAAAAAAGTATCTGCAATCTGTAGTTCTTAAGGAACTAGAATCGAAAGCAGTATAATATACACTATATGTTAACAACTAATATACAAGATGAATGGATGATGGGGGTCATTACAGTATGAAACAAAATTGAGAATATGGAACGAAATACTTGCAGCTAGATCAATACAGAAAGCAAATTGAGAATACCAACATAATTACAATTTAAAAGCCACGATTTCACTTTTTTTTGAAAACATATTTTATTTTGAATACACCTTATGTTATAAGGTAATCTATTAAAGAGTCTTGGTGCAGCAACAGAAAAAAAATGAAAAAATATTTGCAAATTGTGGTGAGGTACTTGGACAAGATTTTGCACATTGATGCGTAACTGGTAACTGGAAGAGCTTCTATTTAATGAATAGCCAGATCTTTCGAAAAATATTTTTAAGACTTTGTAGCAATATAAATGTTTTAAGGGGAGAATATTTAAGGTTCTAAAAAGTGGTAAGCTGTCAGACTGTCGGTTTTTTTTACAGATAATGCGAATAATGTGCTTCTGGGACACAAGTAGGGGATATAATTTGTTGTAGTGGGTTGAACCCCATACAACTAAGCCATATTCGAGCTTTGAATGTACTAGACCATAATAAATACATTTAAGAAGCTCCCTTGAGCAGTAAGATTTCAAGAAGTAAATTTGCCTAGTAGCAGCCATGAGATATTTTTTAAGAGCAGTTGTATGATCAGTCCAGTTCATTTTCCAGTCGAGCAGGACCCCGAGATACTTAAAATTCTTAACGTTCTCAATATAAAAGCATTTGTCAGAACATTTGCCTTGCTCAAAGTAAGTTTGTGAACTAGGTACTGAATTACAAGTAACCCTGCTATGTTTGAATCTTTTACATTTAGCACAATGAAAGAGGATCGGTTCACAGTCTATTATCTTGCCACTAGGACTAAAACGCATGATTTTAGTTTTGTCACTAATAACAAGTTTGTGCGTTTTAAACCAGTGGCTCAAGACTTCAAGGTCATGATTGATGCTAATGGAAAGATTTAGAGCAGAATTAGCAGTAAAGGCACACGCTAAATCGTCCGCAAACGCTGTAATTTTGCTTTCATATTTTTGTTGGAAGAGTGAATTTATGAATATTAGAAAAAGTAAGGGGCCTAGTACTGAACCCTGAGGAACACCTATAGATAGAATACTTAAGGAACTGAACTCACCACATATTTTCACTCTCTGAACTCTCTCTGACAAATATGATCTTAGCCACTTGTGAACCGTGTCTCTAAAGCCACACTTAAATAGTTTGTCCAACAATATTTCGTGATCGACTGTGTCGAATGCCTTAGTTATATCGACAAAGAGCCCTGCTGTGAGGTTCTTGTTATCAAAACCTTTGTACACATATGAACAGAAATTAAGGAGGGCACTCTCAGTAGAACGACCTGAACGGAAACCAAATTGACATTCACTGAAAAAATTATTTTTCTCTAAAAACTGGACCATTCTTACCTTTAATGCTTTTTCAAAAATTTTCGAGAATACAGACAGTAATGAAATAGGCCTATAATTATTTATTAAAGTTTTATCTCCCTTTTTGTATAGAGGTATCACTTCAGCCTGTTTTAGATACTGGGGAAAAATACCACAGTTAACGCTCCTATTATAAATAACACATAAAATATCACAGATATTTAAAGCTATTTTCTTAACAAAATTATTAGAAAATCCGTCTGATGTTGTAGAATTAGAGTTTTTGAGAGACATAATAATTTTAAACAATTCATGGGACGTTATGGGATCATAGAAGAAACTATGGGCACACGAGACTTCCTTAGTTAGACATACACAATCACAGTAAGATTCACAAGTATCGGAGACTGTTTTAGTACCTATGGTTGAAAAGAAAGAGTTGAATTTGTTTGCTATGACCTTAGAATCTGATAATAAAACATCATTCTCCTTGAGGCTAGGTATTTGAACTTTCTTAGTTGATTTATTGAGTAACGCTCTAACTAGATCCCATTCTTTTTTAGGGTCACCTCTGATTTCGTTGAATTTGTTAATATAATAATTGTTTTTGCAAAACGAAACTTCTTTCGAAACCTCTTTACATATTTTTTTGTAGGCAATAGAGATATTATTGTTGTTGGGATTTTTTGTCTTTTTTTTGAACAATTTATTTTTGATGCTAATTTTCTTTAATAAAACAAGAGATATCCAAGGTTTAAGCTTTTTTAGTTTATTCTTCCTCTTTATGACTTCTTTCGAACTTTGTAGGACGTAATCCTTTAGAATTTTAATAAATATAGAAAATGCAACAGAAGGATCCTTTTCATTAAGTACAGTATCCCAACATTCAAAGCGAAGGTAATTGTTAAGACAAGCAAAATTAGTTTTTACACAGGGACTAGTTGGACAGTCTTTATTTGTAGAAACATTTGAACATTTTACACTAAGACACGTCATACAGTGATCGGAAACTTGTAAGTCCACAACAGAGCTATAAATTTCTGTTATAAGTATTTTATGAAAACGTACAAAGATATGGTCGATGCATGTACTAGTGGAAGTTGTAATGCGAGTTGGTTTGTTAATGCATGACTCGAAGCCAAAGGATGATAACATGAACATATAATTATCTACCAAAGTAGAGTTCTGTAGAATATCTATATTAATATCACCCAATATGATAACGTCATTTGATTCACTTGACAAAAGATTTCCTAACTCTTCACAAAAAAATTTATCGGAACGAGATGACTCATTGAATCTATAGACACAGAAAAACGTTAACTTTAAATCACAAATCTTAACCTTCAATACATCACAACTGTTGAAGTTGAAACCATAATATTCAATCGAAAAGGAATCTTTAATGAATGCAGCCACACCACCAGATGCATAATTATTGTTGCAACAAGATATAAATTCATACCCCTCAATATCGAAGAGTGATATTTCATTATCATAAATCCATGTTTCCGATAGAAATAAGAAATCAGGCTTATTCACGAATGAGTTTATATGGACTAGAAGATTATCAAAATTCTTACGCATGCTTCTAATGTTTTGATGTGTAATAAGTATGCTTGGTGAATATTTTGGGTTGGAAAAGAGATCAAGAGCATTAGTGTCAATGCAGTTGATAGAGGGGATATATAAACAGTTTTCTATTGAATTTTGCATATTATTTAATGACTAGAAGGTCTTCACTTGAATTAATATAAATTAAGTTGTCATTATCTCCCTTACGCATACACACTTTCCCGTTTTTAACCCAAACATACTTATACATTTTTTCTTTTTTAGCTTTTTTGGCAGCATTTAACAAGTATTTCGTTTTCGCACTTAAACATTCATTTATATAAATGTTACTATTTTTAGCACAGCCAAATATTTTTGTTTTTAAGTTGTTTTTATAAATAATCTTGTTCCTCATTATTAAATCTTTCTTCATCTTAGACACAAATTTTACAACTAAAATAGACTTAGTGTTTTTATCATTAACATTATTTGTACTTTTTACCTTTTTTACAAAACAATTATCAATTTCTAGTTCTGACACATTTGTTGACACACCCTGTGAGAAAACTTGGAGTGCACAGCTAAGAGCATTGCTGTTGTTTACATCAGGAATGCCCACAATTTCAACACAGTTTTCTCTTCTGCTCTGGTGTAAGAGCTCAACTTCTCTTTGCAGTACGCGAACAGTTTGAATAAGGTTGCTCTTTTCCTCTTGCAATGAGTGCAATAGAGAAAAAGCATACGCATTTTCTTTGCGGAGAGCAACGATTTCATTATAAATTGATTCCAGCGTAATGGTTTGAATGCTGGTCGAAGCACTATGCTGAAATTGCTGATGCTGCTCAGTCGAAGGTGATGCTGCCTGTTGTTGTTGTTGCAGTTGAGACGACGAAGATGTTGATGCTGGTATATGTTGTTGTTGTTTCTGTTGGACAACGATTTCGTTTTGTTGTTGTTGGTTTGTTGTTTCACTCTGTTTTTTACTTGTCACTGTTAAGAGAGGTGAAACTATCACAGGAGAGTCATGTTCTAGTCTAGTATTATCTTTCATGAGAGGGGGGGAGCGGAGGGAGCCCCTTCGTGCAGCGGAGCAACTCTTGCACCGAAAACTATTGTTCGTTTTATTTAAAAAGTCAATATCCGCCGGTTGAATATTTACACAAGAACAATGCCTTCCTGAAAGCCTTTCATAATAAAGTTCCTCAGGTTATTAGTGGTGGATGTAAAAAACTCAACCTGCTCATCAACGTAAGACATGTAGTACAGTACTAATTGGCCTAACAATTAGTATTGAGAGAGTAGTCCTATTGATCGATTTAAAGTCCCGGTAGCTCTTTCTAGTCAGTACGAATGATTTACTATAACTGAGGTCATTGATGAGTATTATGAGATCGTCTTTGAAAATCCGGGAACATCTAGTTCGCTATAAAGAAATCAATCCTATTGACAATGAACATGTCAATGACTATAGAGCTTGTAAGGCTAAATTGGTTGGGAGTCGAGTTGTTGACTGTAAATATGTTGACGAAGAGTATAAACTAAAGAGTATAAGCAAACTGATAAAGAGTTTATAAAACTTATTTACTTGTGAATCATTACGGCTTGGTAGATCAGTATTTAGATCACCAGAAATAATAATTTGTTCATTATCCACTATTTTCTGATAACCTTTAAATGGTTTTGGTAAGGTCTTGACCAACGTATGCCAAGTACCCGATGGTATGGCATACCAAGCTGCCTGGATTCTTTTCCACAATTCCACTTTGCTTTTAAATTCACAGCTCCAGCGCAATTTTTTATAACACTTTACCCCATATATGGTATATACAAAGTCGGGCACATACGCTTTTGCTATGCCCTTGCTTTTCAACTCGACTAGAATGCTGAGTAAGCGCCGTCCTCAGTGAGGAAACCATTGGATAATCCTGGCTTTGGGCATAAAACTTTCCAATTGCGGAAGAAACCTGAAAACTCTGAAGCAGTTAGAGATTTCAAGATAGCCTTGATGTAAGCAACTTTGTATCCATGAAGGTTGCTAAGTTATAGTGCTTGAAACGGTAAGACTTCATGTTAAGCCATCTCCGTAAGCTTACCCTGGAAATAGGCGACCCATAATTGCTAATCGTGCCTCTAAATTTAGTAATTTACTTAGACCAGTTGTGCCTAAGCACCTACTTGGTAACACTCGGACGTGCTATCAGCAGCGGCTCTGATGCTGATAATCTGCTTAAAAGTGACCTTCAACAAGGTAAGCATGTCCTTGATACATATGTTAACAATTACGTCAAAAACACAGGAAGCTGCGAATCTTGTTCAAGATCCACATATGACAAATCAAGCATCTAAAAAAAACACTGCCGAAAAACATTTTGCAAAAACCACCTTGCAAAAAATAATTTGTCTGGAGTTTTTTTCTTTTTTTTATAAATATTGGGGATTCAGATTAGGATGGTCAATAGCGGTAAGGTTGTGGAGTGGGTAGGTTGGTTAGGTAAATAGGGTTTAGAGAAGAAGGTAAGTATTAAACGGGTAGGTAGGTTAGATAGGTGGTTAGGAAGATAGGGCTTAGAGAAGTATAAGATGTTAGATAGGTAGGTAGAGTAGATAGGTGGTTAGGGATGGTTAGGTAGATAAAAAAAAAAAAAAAACAGCAAAGAACACATTAGCTCTCGCCCATTCATGCATTTTGTCTGCACTCATCATTTAGCCAGAGGTGATGGCTTGAAACCGAACGAATCAGAGACGGCAAGATCGTGCTTTGACAACATTTCCTTTGCTGTTTGATGGCTTATGAAAAATGCGTCGAGACTTGAAGAGCTTGAGGGGACATGATTGGCAAAATCCTGACAGATTCTTGTGATTTCTGTGGTGGAAGCACGTACTCCCTCCATTCTCGTTTGCTAGCCTGAAACGTGGCTGAGCGACAGTTGATGTATGGAGCGACCAGAAGCCACCGCGTGGAGGGGAGGGTAGGAGTTGACAGACGGAGGCTTATGTATCGACCCCTGTGTCTTAGAAGTTCACATAAGCGTGGACACTATCCTTTATTGAATGTTTCGTCAAAAAATTCTTACGCAACGATGGCCGTAAGCGAAGATGCAAAATTCACAAAAATCACAAATATGTTTGTTTTCAGCGGAATGGTATTACATGTTCATTTTGTATCTCTTCAAAAAGAAGTTCGACATTCATATCAAAACTGTTTTTCATGTCCTACTCTATATGAGGATTCGTGGGGTCCTTAGAATATCGATATGCATTCGATCTTCTCTTCGATCAAAATTGAACCCGTCCCACGTTACGTTAATTTCTTGGGCTACTTGACTTAATCGATGATTTCGCATTATATTTCGCCATCAAATTTTCTAATGGGCTGGGAATATCGGATGATACGGTGACATTGGGCATGAATTGCCATTGGGTCGATAACTAGATTGTGCGAAAATATGGCTTTATTTCAATTACACGTCAATGAATACAAAGTGATGCTCTTGGGAATCGATAACTTTTTGCCATTGTCCCGGTAAATGATGGATACCTTGCCAAAAAATCGTTCCTTTTTTGAGACCGAGGAAGAATGAAACAAATTTTTGATGCCTTCAGATGATGCGAACTTTATTCCTGAAAGAGCGTTTTGCATTGAGTGGAACAAGTGAAAATCGGAAAGGGTCAGGTCTGGTGTAGCAGCCTGAGGACAGGCATTGCCATGATCAAAAATTACGCACTCGTCTCTAAACGCTTATTCCGGTCCTTTTTCAACCAATTTCCGCTTCAAACGAATCAGTTGATGACGGTACAGTTGCCCCGTGATAATATCGGCAGGATTTAACAGCTCGTAGTATATCACTCCTAGTAATGCCAGTATAGTCACGGCGAAATCATCACATTTGTGTCTTTGAAACCATTTGCTACACGCTCTTTCACAAATAGAAGCTTCAACAGGTTTATTAAGTTTACATTGTCTTTATTTTTTACTCTGCTTGTTATTAAATTCTGGTTTGATAATCCTAATCAGCATGTATCACTAGCGCTATCTATTTTCAGACATGCCATCATCGGATCTGACGAAAAAATGAAAATGGCTTTCAGCGATGCATAAATGAGCTCAGAAAGGAGAGGGGGACATCACATTGATAACATCTAATTAACAAATTAACAAAATATTAATAAGGACCTTACTAGTTCTATGCAGACACTTTAAGTTAAGCATGTATTGTGTAAGTTAATAGATTGGATAATATTGGGCTCGGAAGTCCATTCCACATTCGCGTGTGTTTAGCTAAAGCGAGTCTATAAATTTAACTGAACGTTCGAACAGAGGCTTAAGGATAAATTGATAGCCATTCCTGGTATTGTGGTTGAATTCTTGAAAGCTCGAAATGCGATTGGCTAGATTGGTTTTGCATTGTTTGTTGAAAAAGCGATAGCGACAATGATAGATAAGAAACATTGCGTTGATGTTCAAGCTGGCCAAGCAGGTGTTAAGAGATCTTAGGAGCATTAACCAAATATGAGCGTTGTACTCAAACTTTATTGATAGAAACCTTATAAATATATTGCAGCCGATCGGAAGTGTTAAAATATTTCTTGCGTCGCTTAAGGAAACCTAGATTTTTGTCTCGTTGATGGCACAATTCATAGATATTGGCTGGATTACTCAGGGTTCGCTTAAAACCGCATTGAAGAAGTATTAAACTCCGCTCTATTGTTTATTTCCCTCTTTATTTTGCTACCGAGGTCGGAATTTGATGTGCTTAATAAACGTTGCTGTTCTAATACTGCGATCGAAAAGCAGGGATCTGAGTCTTATGTAGCTGAGATTGGAGTGGATTGGATTAGAAGGCGCAGACAGGAGATCTCTTACAAAAATGAGAAAAAGTGTCGGTGATAAAATAGAACCCTTGGGAACACCAGCTTACATTAGGTGTAGTAAAAAGAAATACATTGTTTTTGCATTTTGCAAGTTGAAGGTTTTATTTAGCATAGTTAGAATGATTCGATTTAACTCCAATGTGTGTCGTTTTGTTCGTTAACTTGTTGCCATTTTGAAGGCAGTTTTAAAATGCCTTTCTCGTAGAAGCCGTCTTTTCTATTGGCAAAAAAAACTGGGTCAGTTATTTTTCACATTTTCTGAGGTGAATTTTTCAGAAACAAATTCGTCCGGTATGGACAGGAACAGGTGGTAATCAGTTGCCTCAGGTCCTGTAGATCCATAAGAACCTCAAAATCAAGCTCCAGGAGCCACTTCTGTCACTATGTGGCTTCAACGAAAGTATGAAACTATGTCCCGCGCTCTACCACCAATTCTATCACAATCCACTTTCCCCACAAGGAATACCCTGAAACCGATGACCATCGTGACACAATGTCTCATCAACTATCCATCGACGATCATGTAAAATCAATTCCACTCATCACCCATCGATCGTCTATCGGTTTCCCATCAGCTCACCCCATTCCCCCAGAATCACAAATCAAGCCTTCAAATAGAAAAATACACCAAAGCCAATTGCGGGGTATCAAATATCTTATAGCAGGGAATCATCCTAACGAGCACGAGTCGTGATCTTCTGTCTTGCTTTTCCACTTCGTCTCCACACGAACTATGTAAAACCCAAAAAACAAAAAACAAATAATTACTAGTTACTCTCTAGACTAGGCGCCCCAATCATTGCATCATTGTTCAACTGATCTGATTTATATCCACCGGTTCAACGAGCGGCCGTTCGGCAGCTCTTAATTCATCTGCCATGGTCGAGTGCAAAACTGGACCAAATCACGTTACGTTACAGACGCTTGAACAATTGGACTATTTAAAATTCTCGTCCAGTTGCTCACGTTTTTTTTTCTTTTCCTTTTCTCTTCCTCACGGTTTCGTTCGTTTTCGTCACCTGTTCGAAAGCATGGAAAATTCGTCCTGATTTGATTTAGTATGAACCTTTTCAAAATTCCGCTCGCGTTTGGTGACAACGAAAAAAGGAAAACGAAAACGTAATTTTTCTCAATATTTGTTTAGCTGAAAAAATCCTGGCGGGGAATAATGAATTAAAGGATTTATCCCGCCCGCCCTAGCAAATGAGGAATAATTTCATTATTCATCTCGCGAGGCGCGAAAGTTAAGATATCACCAGCGCTGTTGCCAAACACAAGTCGTCAGCGAACTGTAGAAAACCACCAGCCCGCACCAAAGCATCGAAGACGAGGTATATGTACGTGGGCATTCGAAAGATTAGGGACATCGGTAGTATCCCCGTTCCGGACATGTCCTGCTGTTCGATGAATTTTACGACGCGACTATTCCACGGCTTGTGTCCAACCTACTAAGAGCGATGAAAACGAGGGTGATGATGGAGAAGAGAGATTTCTGAATTCCGCTGTGTGATTTTACAAAAATTTGTACATATTTATACGGAAAATCCTTTGCAGATGAGTATCCTTCAGAATTCTAACGCAAAGAAAAAAAAATTCAGTAGAATCCGAAGAAAACACAAACACAATGGTGGAGCGTGAGGGGGTCACGAAGGGGGTGATAGCTGAGTGACATCCAGCGGAAATAAACATAAACACATAAATATTTTGAAATGGAATGACAGTTCTCTTCTTATCCTTCGTCCGACCCGAAGGAAGCCCACAAAACTCATCTCCGTTTTAGTTTAGCGAGCGCGGAGCAACGCGGCATGTTATCATTTCGTGAGCTTTTTTCGCGTCCACAAATGGAATTTGATGGTGACATCCGTTGCTCTCCTACACACGCCAGAAACCCGCCTCTTTCCATCCGCCCGAAAAAGGAGCATTTGTGAACGGCGGTAGTAGCCGGAATCCCGAATCTCCAGGAGGTGAAAGAAGATTGACAATCAACCCTCATGGGTGGTGTTGTCGAAGAATAGAATTCGGAGTGAAGGGGGTAGCAGCAAAGATAAACAGTTTTTGTTTCTTCTTGTCCCTTTTTTTCTTTTCTGTTTTGTTGTTTTAATTGGATTAGATCATATGAAGAGGAGAAGGATTCGGTAAGGAGCAGGCAGGAAAGTATGGAAGGAGATTCCCACCCCCTCTTCGTGGGGGGATGAATATTAATGATTTCTCATCTTTGCGAGGTTTTTGTCGTCCTGTTGGGTACACTGCTGCTCTACTGGGATAAATCGCTATTTTTGAAAATAACAAAAAAAAAAGGAAAAAACAAAAATGAAGAAGAAGGAATCCTTGAAGGAACATCATTGTATCCCGGCAGAGAGACATACACAGGCCATGGGATAATGATGAGGATGATTATGGGTGACAGGCGCGCATTTTACATAACCAACATCCTCCATGGCGCACATGGACGTTATCCTTGCCCTTTGTTTTGCGTGGTGTGTACAATACTCAAATTCCTATTCCTCCTGGATGCTCTGTGTGTGTCATCTGGTTAAGCTCTAAAAATTAATGATTCCAGGGCGAATTAAGTTCGTTCTCTGTCTTACGCTCGCTTTCCCGATTTCTTTTTCCAACATTTCAGCCCTCACAAAATGGCAGGACGACTATGAAATTCGCGCGGAAAGGATGAGTGCGAACAAATTAAAAATGGCGTCCAGGCGTAATAAAGTATCATATCCTCTCGGTAGTGATACGCGCGCGAAAAACGCGTTATCGATCGGGTTTTTCGAAATTTTCAAAAACTCTCCACGAAAGAACGACGTCATCTGGATACTGAAGCGGGACTCGGTGATTGGGATGAGGATATGGTGTGGGTGAAAATAAATTAATGAATTTTATTGGACTGTTCTTGTTGGTGCGTATGTGTGTGTTGTTCTCTTTCCGTGTGGGGCTTCATCAGTGGTAACGAATGGCCGTTGGATTCTGGAATATTTATGATTAATTTCGTAAGCAAATAATTGGAAATTTTATAATTTATGAGTTAGGTAACTGTGATTTGTTTAATTACTACGGGTCCGTTGGTTTGTCGATGTTTTGTGGGATTTCGGCGGAAACGTTGGTTTTTCTTCTGCGCTTTACGGTTTACGAGCTTGTAGGTTTGTAGTAGGCTTGTGAGCTTTTATGGTTGAGATGGATATTAAACCGGATATTGCACCATGGGGACTGAGGAGATTTATTATTGGATTTCGTGGTTTTAGGATATGGAAATTTTCCGGTGGTGGCATGGATTTTCCATGTTTTTCTAGAGAAAGTTTTACCTTTCCGCGACGTAGTTTTTCGCGATGCGACTTTTAATGAATTCAGTCAATTTTAAGCAACCCCAGTAACATCGTAGTCAGATTGTATTGACTCCTGCGACGAAGTATAACCTTTCATTAAGTATTCCCGGTTAGGTGGGCCGATATAAGCACAATGAAGTAATATTTAAGATATACACGTTATCTCAACCTTTCCCAAACAAAGGAATGAAACTTTGAAAAAGAAAAATGAGTCCCTCTAAGGCCAGCCAAAAAAGGACGAATCGAAGAACAAATAAAGCTGCTCTTGACACGGTCGTAGCTATGGATCGTTTAACGCCAACACCTGCGGCTCACCAACAGGACTTTCGCTATGTTTTATCGAGCCATCACTAACGATTCCGTCCGTCGAACTTTATAATTTTCCCACTTTAGAAAAATACTCGGTCAATTCCTTGCACATAATTCTTGAAAAATCAGTTCATGGGACTCAACGCTGTAAAACAGTCTCAGCGTGTCTTCTTCTTTTCCTTTTTATCCCGGCGTCGTTATGGTCAGAAGTGTAGGACCATAACCTTCCCACTTAACTGCATTCCTACTGGTCCGCTTGTTACGCCCTCTGGGTACACCGGGTCGCATCCTTAATATGCGGCTCACGTACTTGGGGGGCAACATTAAAGGGCCAAATGGTGCATGGTCTACATAGCCAAATAGCTGTATGGTGGTTTGCCAGCAGCTATTTGGCTAACATAAGGCTCCCAGTTAGGGGATAGGGAAACCCTTGCTGGGAGTAACGGCTCGACCGGAGGCCTAATTCCGGGACCACGGGAGGCAGGTAGCCCCCAGGACAGTAATGTCCTGGCCTGTCCTTGCGGTTGGCCCCCTAGTGGGAGTATCGTGGGGGCTGTGGTTATCCCAAATGCGGGAAACAACGAACGATAAACTGGTGGAACATTAGTGGAAACACTAGTGGTAACATTGGTGGAAGTTCGGAGGTGGTCGTCCTCAAAACGGCAAGAGGTTTTAGTTAGGCCTCGCCTCGTACCAAGGGGGAGCCATGTCCCTATGCATGGATTCAATTTGGTACTTATTTACACAGGTCTGTGAATAAGGACGTCGGTTGTCGTCCAAATCAACCCCATGTGGGGTGGCCCACCGTGGAATTAAGCCGACAAGGCAGGTGTCCACGTAAAACGGAATTGACGGAATCTGGTCCGCTTGTGGGGTCCGCCGTCTCAGCGTGTACTTTATAGAAAGTGTGTTCATAAAGAAATAGAAATTTTGGAAATTCGTGAACAACACTTCAACGGTTCGCGGTATTTCCGCTGTGTTGACATGTCCGAATCGTATCTGTACATTGGTGACCAAAACAGTTCCTTTTATTAATTAATTTTTTATTTATAAGGGACCAGCAAGGTCTATTGTAGCCCAATTTATATGCTGGTTGTGCGGCAGTACATTGAACCAATAGTTGTATTAAGTACTCTAGTTGATAATCAAAACCTCCAAGGAAAACAAAATCTTGGTTGTAACTAATGCTTTATGGAAAATATCGCCGAATGATGTGAGGTTTCGAGCAAGCGTGCTCTCCTGGATCAGTACAGCTGAAGTCAGAACAAGGGTTATAAAGCAAAACCAGTTTTGTATGTTCAGCCTTTGAAGTGGGCTTATGAGCCTTGCCCAGCAGCTCTATCGCTATGTCGATATTTGCCACTTATGTGACACCGATCTGCCTTGTACAAATTGGGCCTGTATCGAGGTCCTTGACAACGATCATCATTTTGTATTCAAGCAGTCTCGGACTGACCTTGTTTCGGCACAGGGTTCCTCCTGACATGAGTAGTTTTGGCGTAGGCTAGTTCCAGTTTCTCTTTCTCCATACTTCGCTCTGGCAATTTGAGTTTAATGAGACTACACTGAGACTTGTCATGTTTTTGGAAGGTGCTGATAGTTCATCTGAAATCACTCACAAAATATCGCCATACAATGAAGTGTCAGAGTCAAAGATCATCGCCTGTTTTCCGTCCAGTAAGCAGTTCTAGACATGCATTCTTCGGCGTATGCTGTTCCACATTTGAATTAGGGGAGAGTACGGTTGATAAAAGTATACAGAAGAGAAAAGTGAGCAGAAGTGTTCGATTGCCTCCTCGCATCGAGTTCTTTCGGAGAATAAATCTGTAGAATCTAGAGGTAACTCTTTCAGAAAGCATTGACAATGAAAGAAAACGGTCACAATCGGATCGATGCCAAGCCAGCATCTTAGATATCATCTTCTTCCGAGGAGCCACCACTGATTTGGGTCATTACCTTAGGCTTAGGTACCGATATGGAATTAACGTAGCCAACGGAGTCGAGTAGGATTACAAGAACTTAACCCCGAAAAGGAGCAGTCATAAGAGACGGCTAGGACGTTTGCCGATCATGTCTCCTTCAAGATCAGATGTAATTTGCACAAACCATAGAAGAACAATAGAGCCATCAGAGACATCTCCTCTGATTCATTGGATTTCAAAACCGCCAGCTGCAAGAAACCCAGGTTTTAGCGCAGAACGCAGTCAGACCGATTTATCTAAAATAGAGATGAGACCAGCTTAGCTCTTTGAACAGAAAAAAAAAAGAAAGAATACGAAAAACGCGAGATCGAGGACATGGAGAGTTGCTATAGGATGATGTTTGGAAATGTTACCAGAAAATATAACGTCTGGCAGACGAGGTTAAGACAGAGATGTCGAAACTGGAGTTGAAGTGGTTGGGAACATCCACCGAATTTTTTGTAAGTAATGTTCGGGGGAAAGTTTGCTATTTGAATGACTTCCTATCAGCAAAGTTTCAGGACAGGAAAATCAATGCCAGATTTTAGAGATAATCCACGAATTTCAGGTCACATACAGGTTGACTTCAATTCCGTATATTATGTATCCATGAATAGAGGCAAGCTTAACAGAGCTATGACATGTTTCATTAGTAAAGTAAGTAAAGTAACCGAGACCTTTGATGCAAAAAAAGGAAGTACATATGTCATTGTCATGTGATTTCTTCAGCAACGTTTTTGAGAAGATCGTCCGGGACTCGCTAACCAATGCAAGCGGTATGATCTATTTCGAACTTGCCTAATAGGTTCCCTTGGCAGTAGTCACGGATTTCGTCTGACTTGGCTAATACGTCATCTTTAGCCGCTATAACCTTGAAGTCAAGTATTTTGTCTATCATCGCTTACTGGTGATAAGCAGCAAAAAAACTGGCATTGAGATCAGGCGCAAAGCAATTGTTTCCAACCGCTAATTTTTTTTTTTGACAATTAAAAGAAGAGCGAAAATAAAAAAATCCCTATCCTTCGCTAGGGTGCATTATATTGAGGATAAGGATGATAAGGGGTTTTTCCATCGACTTCAAAAGAAACATCGGATTCATTCGACTATTGGATAAGTTTTAACAATTTCTGGTACTAAAACCAATTTGACTTCGTATTAATTTTAACGATGTACATAGGATGATGAAGCCAGACCTATTTGAAGGCATGAAAAAAAGCGTCCTTTGCCGAAGCTTTGCAGACTTTAAAGGAGTCAATTGCCTTGTTTATTTTATCAGTACTGAAGAGCCTGCCAGATAGGTTGGATCTATTATGCGGTAGTTCGGCAGTGAGAGCTATTTTATTAGAGGGAAGTTTGAATTTTAAATTTTCGTGGAGGCAAACACCCCTATTTATTGAGCTTAATTCAAGCTAATTTAATCTATTTTAATCTTACTTAATCCAACTTAATAACTGAGAAGAACGGGAGAGGAGGGCGCGATTAAGGCATGGAGTGCTGAGGTTGAAATCGAAGTATGGATTCGAATTAACACTTCCCAGCATACGGGAAATGGGCTCATTGGAGCCATAGAAGCTACAGTGGGTGGGTAGATAGAAGAGACGGAGATTTCGTACATTGCGAAGGTTAGTGTTAATAGAGACAGAGTTGTAGAGGCTCATGCAGTCGAAAGGAGTCAATGGATGAAAAGAATGTCTGATACAATTCTTCTTTCCTCTAACGTGTTCATGTAGATTAGTTGAAGATGGTCTTGATAGGGTGGTAAAAGCAAACGATTGTCCTAGGGGAGACCTCGAAAAGTAGAAACCGGCGTTGGATGCTCTCGGTTCTAGAAATGTGCATTTGTGGATAAGGGGACCGCACTTGAGATGCGTATTCAAGAACGGGGCGAACAAGTGTAATATAGAGGGATGGAGTCACGTAGGGGTTTGAGAATTCTTTAGACCATAGCTTCACGAAATCAAGTGCAGAATTAGCCTTAAGGATTATCTCATCGATCTGATCATAATATGCCAAGATCGCGGATGGACTGAACGATAGAGATGGGTTGATTATAAACAAAAAAAAAAAATAAGGAAGAGTCATGACTGGAGGAAATGGTCCTGAAAACTTGGTGTCGTCGTCGGCATATAGTGAGACGTGGATATGTTTGGTAAGAACGAAAAGAAGTGGACCTAAGTGGCTGCCTTGGGGAACGCCGAAGGAAGCTAAGAAAGGCTTAGAAAATTCAGATTTAAAACGAACATTGTAATAGCGATTTTCCAGGTAAGAAGATATCCATTTCAAAGAAATGGGGTCGAAGCCAAGGGAGGACAATTTGTAGAGTATCAGTCTGTAAGTTTTACTGAAATCGATTGAGATAAATGTCGATTTCTTTACCGTTCTCTAAGGCAGATAGGGCAAAGGACACAAATTCAGCAAGGTTAGTGGTTATAGATCTGCATTTGAGGAAACTTTGCAGCGAAAACTTAAATTTTTTTACAAGATATTCTCAAGAGTTTGGGTATATGTGAGAGTTTGGCTATGGGACCATAGTTGTTAATATGGTTTTCCGACCTTTTTTATGTATAGGGGTTATAAATGAGGTTTTCCATAAGCGGGGGAATTCGCCTAGAGATAGGGATAAACTGAAGATTTTTGAGAGAGGGACAGAGATGGTTGGGGGTCTTTTTTTAGAAATATGGCAGGAAGACCATCAGATCCAGGAGTGAATTCATCATTAAGTAGATTTAATTTGTTTTCGATAAAATGGGAATCCACTGTACGAGGAAGAAATAGTCAAGGGAGAAATTCGGTAAATAATCGAAGTAAGCGAAGTCTGGAACAAAGGAGTCGTCGGCGAAAGATTGTTTAAAAAAAGTGACGGAAAGATTGGTGATAATATTAAGGCCACTAGAGGTTTGATCATGGAAGGAGGGTGAGGTAGAGTAGCCATCAGGCTATTAGGATCACTTATAAGATTGGCTTGCGTTTCTGTTAAATAGCGTTGATAAAGGAAGTATTAGGAAACAGTTTCGCGGGTAAGGCCTTCAAGGTTTTCTTTCAATTGACAGAAACCTTCGATTTGCAGAGCAGTTCCAATTGTTTGCTCTTTAGAGAGTGCCGAATTTAGTACTGCGGTGAGTTGTTAAGTTTTTTTTCAGACACCCTCTTGCATTTCCTTTTTAATTGTAATAGGTGGGAGCAAATTCACGCATATTTGGTCCGACACTTGACCCGATATTGAAGAGATTCTGATTCTTTTCCTAATTTTTTTCAAGATGAGCGCAGTGTCAAAATCCGTATTTATAAAACTATAATAATGTCAGTGATGCCTTACGGATGTGAAACTTGGTCTTTGGTTAAGAGGGAAGAAAAATGACTTCGGCGCTTTAAAAACAAGATTTTAAGCAGAAAATGTGATGGAGAATAGGATGAACAAACAGGAGAAAAGAGAAAAGCATACAATCCAAAACTCGAGGAAGACTTTATTCAGCCCCAAGTCCGAGCAACAAAGTCGCAAAGTCTAAGATGGACAGCCCACTTGGAACGAATGGGCAGTGGACAAAGAAACAGTCACAAGTATAATGAGCGAAAGACCCGATGGAAAAAGGTCGCCAGGAAGTCCGGGCTCTAGATAGAGGGATAACTTTTCAAGAAGTTAGTTTTGGCTGATATCTTAGAATAAATTACGAAACCACAATCGGAAAAGACGCCAAAGATTTCAATACAACAATTAACATATCTTGTGAAAAACTTGGGGAACAAAATTGTAAAAGTTTAAAGGAGCTGCGAATGAAGGTTGGCCGAAAGCCACTAAATTAAGTTAATTTTTTTTTTTCTTCACTGTGCCTGCTAGTCTCTACTTTCTTAATAAAGCTGAGGATGTCCCTCGTAGAAGCTGAGCTGATCCCCTTAGGAGTCATGACTTCTTTAAGGAGGATGCGCTGCCTAAGATGGCCGAGGGCAGCACACTCTGCAGCTTCCTCGTCCTCTAGACAGAGGCGATGCTCGGTTTCAGCGAGAGGTTAATTATGTTAAGATGATATCAAATTCAACAGCGTCCCGAAAGGTAGGTGACTGATATCGACTTATATTTGAGAATATTGATAGAGTGTTTGTTCAGGGGCCGTATGAATCTCCTCAGTTGCTGGAGTCCTTGAACACTTCTCCAAAAGTGCAGGTTTTTTCCACTTGTATAAGATAAATTTATTCTCCGGCTTCGGGATTCCGCAGAAAGGTTCAGCACCTATGCACCTTTCGTTGGTACCTTTCCTTGCTAGTTGGTCGCCGAATTTGTTGCCTTTTTAGCCCTTGTTACCTGACACCCACCAGGGTTTGAGCTTATTTCTTTTGCCTAGTTCTTTCAGGGCATCGTGGCATTCTTTGACGGATTTTGAGTTCGTACTAGCCCAAAAGAGCCCAAAAGAGTGTATTTATGATTATGCTTCTTATACCAGTCTCTAAGTTTAGATTAACGCACGTTAGGATGGCATTTAGTTAGGCTTGGACACACTGGGACTAGTTCCCAGGGCCTTGGATATCTTTCGATTTGGTCCAAAGATGTCAGCGCCAACACCGAAATCCATCTTGGAGCCATCTGTGTACCACCTGAGGATGCATCGCGGTACTTCCTAAGATGTTTCGAAGATTGGAAGAAACGCTGTCATAATTGTTTAATACCTAATGAGGGCTATTTTGAAAGGGGTAAAGTTTCCTTTATTTTTTTAACACATCCGCTATCTATGTGAGGTCAAAACATGATTCCAATCACCATCCCCCAAATTGACATAAAACCCACTCGTGCTTAAAACGAATCCCATACGTCATAATAATTTTTCCATTCTTTCAATATTTCAACTCGCGACCGCAATGCGGTTTTTCGCTTGTTATCACACAATCCCAGTCCACCACATACGCGAGGTAAATTGCCCCGTGAATGAATGAGCTGTCAAGTGTCTGTTTTCGGGTAATTAATTGTCAGCATACGCGACTCCCCCTCATACACATGCACGTCCTAAAGAGAAACAAAATTTGTCAAGAGACCCTAGAGGCAGCAGGCAACCAGATAGGCATGCAAGCCGTCAGACTTTAGCCAGGTGAGTAAAAGAAATTCACGAGGAGGGTAAACTGCCGAAAAAAATAAAGGAACAGAAAGAAATTTCGGCAATATGCGTTCTTGATTCATAACCCCTTTCCGAATGGGTTTGGTACGAGGACCGTACTATGCAGTAAAAAGGACACAAAGCAAGAGTGAAGTCTGAATTGCAATGGAATCCTCATCTTTATGTCCCGAACCTGGAGCATGCAGATTGATGTGTTTTTTTTTGGCGCTTGTGTGTTTTTTTTTTAAGATCCGGCATTATCCCACTCTTCAAACGGAGAAAAATCAAAAGGGACCCTCGGAATGGGGAAGAGGCGAAGTGAAAAATCTACAAATAATATGAATATCCTTTTTGTTGTTTTCAGATTTTCTTTTTATGTGTGCAGGCTTGCTTTGTCAGTGAGCTGCAAAAGGAAAAGAAAAAGAAAACGAATTTCGCTTTGTTAGGTTTCGTCTTGTGTTTTTCGTGTGTCCTAAGGTGGAAATGCACCTGAACAGGACGCAACCGGGTATAGTGTTATGGCAAATGTGTAAAGCAAAAGAGGGTGGCATTTAGCTGCAGTAAAAAAGACGAGTTGAACAACAGAAAAACAAAGAAAAGGATCATAACCGAAATGAGCATCCTTATTTTATTTTGCATGATGATACTTTTATGGTTTGGAACATAACAAAGGGCAGCCGACCAGGAGAGCGGGCGAACAGGCGAACAGGCAAACGGGCGAACGTCCATCCGACCCGATGCTTGCTTAATTAACACACGAGGATTCTACGATCCTATATTGTGTGCGGGGATTATGTCCTTGTTTGCAATTTTATTTTTGGTTGTTTTCTGACTGCATTTGGTGATGCAGCAGGGTTTTTCTTTAGCAGGTACTTGAGCAATGGTTGTTTGTTTTTCTGCAACAAATGAAATGTAGACAAAAAGGAAAAACACGAAACAAGTGGAGTCTGTAACAAAGGACACACAACTGATGGATGCGAGTCGACCGAAACAACAAAATTACTTAATTCTCAAAGCCTTTTTGATAACAATAAGCAAAAATAGCAAAATAAGGATAACAAGACTGATGAGCTTGATTTATTTCTTCAGCCTCCGGATAATTAATCCTCACTTATAGATGACTTTTTGGCAGTATACCATTTCTTTCATATCTTTACCTATCATTCGCTCCATCTCAAGGATATAAATTAGCTAAATATCTCTCCACCTTTCACCGAAAACTTCTCCATACAACTCGTCTCCACTCATGACGAAAGCACACAGAAAGTCATAATCGACTTCAAACCCACACAATTCAACGAGCACGAAAGGATCCTATAATTCATTTACTCCACATGCAGGAGGAAATTCTTCAACTTTCAATTGAAAGCCAAAGAAAAACAAACGTCCCTTATGACAAGCCATGTGGGGTAATCCATTTAACTCCTTACACACCAACCGGGCCAGACATTTTTTTTCTAGCTCCTTCTTCTTATTCGGGCGGCACTCGATGCAGGAGAAAAGGATTATGTTTTTAATTTCCAAAAAAATTCAAGGATACCTACTAAATCAAACACTCATGCATTAAGCAATTCTTTATCGTATTTTCGGGTTGTCTGTTTTTTTTTTTTTCGTTTGCCGTTCTAGAGAGAGCCTAGGACGATTGCCAATTGCGAATTTTCTTGTAATGGGGAAATATGAAGGATTGCTTAAGTTTAAGGATATTTTTTTGGTGAAGTGCACTCGAGCGGGTAGAATGAAATCCAAGGATTTGTTTTTTATTTGAGATTCTTTCTTGGAGTATACGACACGCAAAGTGAGCAGTGAAAAGGATGCTTAATGTTGGAAGGAAATGGAGTGGTGGAGTATTCGCTTTTGAAAGGGGGTTAGGGAAGTGGAAATTCTTGGACCGTTCGGTCCATAGTAAGCTGACTATAATTACTAAAAGGTTTACATACATATGTTACAAAGAATAACGCAAACCACTGTTTTATTATTCTATAACTAACACACGATCGTGAAAGCCATGTTTAGTGGAAGCTTAAACTAAACATTTTGCCAGAAATAAGGAAACCCTAAAGCTTGAACTAGAAAAACCGCATGACCTTAGAAATAAGAAAATCTGAGACAATAAAGGCAGGCTCGGGCTTCAGTCTGATCTTCTTCTTTTCCTTTTTTCCGGCGTCGTTATGGTCAGAAGTGTAGGACCATAACCTTCCCACTTAACTGCATTCCTACTGGTCCGCTTGTGGGGTCCGCCGGTTTGACCTCAGAAAGTAGCGGCAGGCTTCCCGGTTTGGGATTACTTCATCGCTGAGGCCAATCAAATGCTGGTGTTTTTGCATTTGTTTGCACTAATTGTTTTTCGGCCTGCCTTTTTTGGGCGTTGAAATTGGAACGCTGATTGATAACGCCTTTTGGACGGGGTTCAAAGGATCTCTCCTTTGAACATGGCAATACCAACTGAGTCGGTCGCGTTCTATCTTTCTGGTGATGGTTTCTTTTACGTGGAGGCTTCCTCGGATCTTTGAAGTTCTAATTCTCTCACGCTTTGTTACTCCCGCTGTCATGCGAAGCATCTTCATCTCAGCTGCCGTTAATTTGCTCTCATACAACTGAAGTGTAGAGCCTTCCTTTCAGCTTAGAGGGCATTTTTCGATCACAGAAGATGGCGGAGTTTTCCCGTAGTTTAACCCTACGCTTACGCGATGGTTGATGTCGTCATCACATGTTGCTTCTTTATCAATCATAGATCCCAGATATTTAAACTTTTCACACTTGGGAAGCACTCTTCCATTCAAGTAAATGTCTGGAATAGGCTGATGAGGGTCAGAGAACGGGCAGCACAGATACTCTGTCTTCTTTGAACTAATACGATACCCGTGTCCCTCAAAAATGTCCACCCACACATCAAGTGCTCGTTGTACGGACGCCTGATCATCACTTATAATGGCTTCATCGTCAGCAAAGAATCAGGCTTCAGTCTGATAATGATCGTAAGTCGTAAGTCAGGCTTAAAACCATAGATCATAGTCTAAATTGATCTATGGTTGAATGGTGAAAGCTCTTAGAATTTTGTTAAGTTAATTAACGGGGGTACCAAGATTTTAAATGAGTCAGGTTATGCATAAGAGATACCTAAAGTTGACGATTTTTGGAATGAAATAAAAGACGAACATCTTGAGCTCAAAATTTTTGATCTTTTCTGACATGGCATGGACTTAGACGTTATTGCTGAAAATATTTTTTTTGTCTTTTGATTGTAGGTAAATATTTTGATCTTGAAGGTAAAATAGGCCTCTAAGAAAGTTGTTTGCCAGGCCGGTGATGATAACCCTCCATTCGCCTGAAGTTTTATCTGAAGATCTCGGGAAATATCGAACACTAGCGATCAAATCGATGATCGAAGGTAATTTTATGCCGAATGACGCATTTGATAACAAGGAGGCCAGAAGCATGAAGTATGTTCAAGAAAATCGAAAATTTCTTATTTTTTAAAAGAGTTGTGTTTATCATCAATGTTACTCATGGATTTAGTAATTCGCAATGCGCTTTAATCTCACCAACGATAGCGGCATTTTGGGAAATTTATTTCGTTCAGAAAAGGTATCAATAATGATTTTTTAACTCAACCATGCCCGTCGAGCTTTTTAAGGTTTTGATGATTCACAATGTTTCCATTGGACCCATTAAACCCTAGCTCAAGATCCATACATCTTTATTGAATTCCAGGAAATCATAAAATTCGAGGCAATATCTAATTGCAAACAGTGTCTTCGACTCTATCGAGTTATAAGGGCTTTACTACAAGTCTGACTAGCACTTTTTTCACGGGTGACCCAAAAACACCCGGATTTTTATGTTCTTTGCGTTACTCGCATTCGTTTTTGAAAATGATATTGGTCAAGTGCGCGCCGCAATTTTAGATGACCATTTTGCTCTTTACCGCATTTTCAATCGTTTCGGCGAGAAAATCAGGATATAAGTTCACTCACTCTTGTCGGATATTTTCTTGTGCCTGTGGCTTAAGAATAATATCTGGAGCAATGAAATCGGGCGGTTTTGCTGAACAGTACAAATTGCCAAAACCATATATTCAGCCAGCCGGAAACACATCCTTTAAAACGTCAGCGGCAATAAGAACTCTTCGATCATGGTTCTGTATCACTCACCACAGTAAGAATGTTATTCACAGGGTCCTCGAAAAAATAATAAAACCCTTGGCGTAAGTGTCGCTCTCTGCATTATGGGAAACGTTAGGAAAACGTGACCGGGGCTTGAGGGATTGATTTTCTTGAAAGGAAACATCTTCACGTTATTCACCAAAATACGCAGCAGAGACTAATGTATAATAGTCAATTGCAAGGCACGTCGTATGGTCATGGTTCATTTGCGACATGTCACTTTCAACGGTGATATTCTCGTGAAAATAAGCGCTACGCCTCTTTTTTCACTTGCTTTATCAGTCTCTTCGAATCGAGCAACCTGGACGGGGTGCAGATGGTTTGTGTCGAAGGTGTTCATTCACTACTCTTCGGCGGTGGTTGTCCTAGATATGATTCGAGAGATTCGATTGAATTTGTCGTGTTGATTGTAGCGTTCACAGTAACTTATTCTTGTTTCCATGTCATTAAGGTGTAATATTGGAAATGCACACACAGGGTATGAATTTTGAAGTGATCTTATACTGCGAGTGTTATGCTTTCGTCAGCATTTTTGATCATCTCTCATTCACAACTGATGTTGTTGCACCTTTTTTCCGTATAATAATTGTTCTTTGCTATTGACTGACTTGAAGTACAGATCTTCCGCTCAATAGTCGGTGATGATTACCATTGCGCCACGACCTATTTTATTACGTAAAAAAAACGTTCACGATCACGAGATCTATAGCGTTCCACGGTTTGTCAACGGTGCATTCCGCATCGACCTGCTTCAGAAATATCAGAACAAAACTGACATTTGCCGTAATTTGCAAGTTATATGATCTTCCGATGGGAGATATTTCTTGAGCCATCTTGTAGTGAACAGTGATATAAGTGGTCATCGAACAAGCGGTGTCATTTTAAGTGTCACGGCTTTGCTGACTCGTCGAGAGGCGTATACGCAATATTTTTCCGTTTCTTTAAACCCTCAGCCGTACTGAAAATGTGACTGAATAAACTAGGTCTCGGCATAATTTTTAAGTGTAGAAGCAGCTGTGTAAGGGTGGGAGATTCTTTCGGCCAAGCGCACTACGGGGCATTTAGGTAACATTTTTCCGCTTTTTGGCACCTTCTCTCGGACTGACTATGTGACCGAGGTTTCAGTATAGGAATCACATATGATGAAACTGAATAACTTAGATCTGAATACGAGGTAATTCCCTTTTTCTATTTTCAAGTCATGAAAGCTGTTGTGTAAACCGAGAGATGTTCCCTAATATCTGAACTACGTTCCGTTTGTGTAACATTTCCCCATTTTTTGATTAGACTTGATTACGAGGCAGATTTTGGTATTTTTTTGTTTCTTTATTTTACTTCTTCCCAATTGACTTCTGCCGTAGCTGAGCGTGTGGCTCGCGAACACTTCGCATTATATTTAGTACAAAGATCTTAGCCAACTGGCTTATAAGAAGCAGTTGGATTAAGTATTGCGTGCTGGAAAAAAATTAATAAAATCATGAATTTTTATACAAAATTATTTTAAGTGAAAGGGCTCATTTTCAATCTGCATAGATAAACAGAGAGAACTCAGAACACTTTATAAAAATAGTAGAATAACGCCTGCCTCTATAACAAGTGGCAGTTTCGCAGGATTTTTGGGCTAGGGATGACATCTAATCGTATTTTTTCCAAAGTGATTTTAGTACGTTACTGAACGATACCGACCGTATTTTTGACCTGAAATTGTTATTATTTGCACACACCACATGCCACATATGAAACAATTGTGATTCCTCAATTGGACCCCGATATCAAGCAATTCAACATAAGACAACATACAACTAAAAGAAAATATTGGAGCATTATGGTGGACATTTAGCCGATATTATGTTCCATATCTAGCCTATCTGTGTCCAATTTTCATACAAATTTTGAGTTTATTTATGACTTAAGATGACACATTTTTTTGATGATTATATTTGACTTGTTAATTCGTCACTCAATTACATATGCGGTCGCTTTATCGCCAAAAACATAATCGAATGATCGCGCCTCCTTTAAATTTGCGGTTTTTTTTTTGTTTTGTTGGAGGATTCTACTATCTGTTGGAGCACTCAAACGCAAATACTGGTACATTGTGCTACCATACGGACACATTTCGTTATTGTACTATCTCTGTTGTCCGGAAAAAAGTAAGGATGAGCTTACTAGATGTAGTACTGATGAGTAAGGATGTAAAGCTAAGGGCACACATCACGCGGGCTCCAAGGGTGCACGCGAGCGAAGGCGGGACAGTAGCAGGAAAAGTGTTCTGCTGTGTCATCCTCCTCGCAACATATGTACATCACAGCCTGCCTGTGAGCCTCACTGACGCCAAGCACGTAGAGATTTTTAACAAAAGTGTAATGGTGCGTAATGACGTCCGCAAGTCTTCTGCAATCATTTCTCCTTAAGGATAAGATGAATGTTGCAGACATCAGGGCGTACGCGCTTAATCATTCTGCATCCTGGATATTCCCTCCATCTACGACTGTGGAAGCAGGTAGACCTAAGGCGGGTTCAGGTCCTGGGAAATTCTCCTCTTGGACCCTTCTACTCTTAGTGAATCTTCGGACTTTGTTCAAAAAGGACGAGTATAACAATACTTTTATTATGGTAGGATGTTCACCTATCTTTATTAACCCACAGTCCTTGAAAAGCCTATTTTTAACTTAAACACCTCTTCAGTCAGCGTGGTTTGGGATCAGCTGTTTTCAGTGCCGCATCATCTGTTAGTCGAAGTTCTTTATAAACATATTTAACGACCTATATAGATTCGGTCGTACTCTGCTAACTCTCCGCCTAAAGTCGGGCCTGAAAACGCCAAGCTAGATTGACCTTTCTGTTCAGCATCTAAAGTTGGGTTTCTCTTTCTGGACTAAAATTAGACAAACAAATTTCCTCGATTTCTGATGAAGTTCAAACCTTTGCGGATCTCGCATAAAATCACTTTAATTTTCCAAGGGGCGAATGTCATTTAATGGTCTGATTCTACTCCTGGTCTCTCTACACTGATGTCGTTACAGCTTCCTGCTCCCAGAGCCCTGGTAGTCACAGTCCTTGATTGCTTATAAGTAATTTTAAAACAATTTAATTATTTCAGCACAAATCCTTCATCGATTTCTCGCTATCGTTGCCAGGACTTTTGATGATATGAGTGCATATTGGCATAAATTTTATTTACCTTTGGCGACTGACTAGAATTGCATTTAAATTTTAATATAGTATGTACTGCTTGATTGCTGATTAAGTGAATAAAAGGTAAACCCAAGCAAATAATCTCAAGAGCCTGTACCATAAGGGCTCTAACGTCTTTATTCTGCCAGAAGACTATTGTGATGAAACATGCGTGGTACACGAAATATCAGCAAAACAATGCTACATGATCCAGCTCTTTCGAGCAACTCTTGCTCTTAGAAATATTGTATCAAACTGCCTGCTATAAAACTGTCTCGTATTAGTAATCTAAAACTATTAAAACATTTTCATTAGCATTCATACCTTCCACCGTACATTTGAATTCAACAAAAAACAAATCCTAGTCGCGTCGCGAGATCCGTAAATGTAACCCATATCCGTGTATCCCGTCACTCGTAAACACCCATCCAGGCATAGCATTTCGACATTTCCTCATTTATCAAATGCAGATAAACACGAAATCCGCATTCATTAAACTTTTTTTTTTCCTCCTTTGGAAACATTTGCTTCTGCTTCTGTTCCTCTCTATTTTTCATTTATTTTCCAGCTGCTTCTCGCATGAGTCGAAAACCCCCCACTTTACACGTGTAAATCACGCATAAGCTCGTTTTAATATATGATACAAGAAAAACACACACTAATACGTCGATGATAGAGAAACGGAAAAGTGTCTAGAGCCAAGCCACTGAGTGGAAACAATGCCAACGAGGGATAAGGCGTAATGATGAAAAAAAAAAAAAAATAACTAAAAAAAAGTAAAACGAATTAAACTGCTCTGCATGTGAATGTGAGAGGGTCCTTGGATCTATGTGTGGTGCATAATTTTTTTTCGTGTTTTTTTTTTGTACGCAAGGATACGCACTTATATTCCCCCTTGTCGGCGCACATCCACATAATTATGCAAATTAGTTTGAATTTTATCGAGAGGACGTTAGATGGTAAGCGAGTCCTCGCTTAGGTTTTTATCCTTCGATTTTTTTTATGTTTTGTTTTCCTTTTTTCTAGTTGATGGCGATGTGTTGTGTTTAACGTGTGGTATGAGCGGAAGGAAAGAGAATTTTGCGCGATATGCAGCACTGTTTTTGAGTACGTGAAAAAGTTACAGTACGGAGCTCGGGGTGACGGTGGGCAGAGGACGAAGAGTATACAACAAAATGAGGTGCGTGAGTCCGCGAAGTTAGATTGCTCTGTAAGTAAACATGTTTATTTTATACATAAATATTTAATAAGATTTTTCACATTTTATTTTAATTAAGTTTAAAGAACTAGGTTTGCCCAACTGCAAACTGGCAGTTCTTCATTATGATTAGCTTAATGCCTAGTAGCCAATTAAATTATATATGTACATAAGCCCCGTCTTAATAACTATCGTGCTTCGTATGGGTAGGTGATTTCAACCTTGGTAAGCTTTGGTTACCGACTTCTGTAGTCAGTGACTGAGTCGTGTTCTTGATTTAAACCTTATCGACAACTGCATATGAGTCAGTGAGTGCGCATGATCTTTCAAATGCGAAGTTGAATCGCATATACGATTACCATATTTATATTCATTCGGAATCTTCTACTTTGTTTATTCAGTAAAATACGACATTTTTGACTTTTCATTATTTTCTTTAATTTCAATTAAAACTTTCTTTATCTGATATGTTAGTTGTAACAGGCACTCCTGAAATACTTCGTATGATTGCCTATTGCCAATTTTATAGTCAATGCCTTAAAAACAACACTGAAAGCCAAAGCACGAGGTAGACCGCGAAAGGCAATCTTAGTAAAGGATCATACAGTTCAGTTCAAAAAAATGTTGTCAAACTTTTCTTACGAATTTCGTCAAATTTGTTGCTACAACTACATATTTTTTAATGAGGATATGTTTTCTTATGCAATTTCAATCGTTTCATGATACATTTAGAGTGTTAACATTTTTCATACGTGGTTACGGGAGCAAAAAGTTGTTAAATCGAAAAATAGTTTCTTAGGTACCTGCCCCATTTTTAGGGATTCAGGAAAAATGCTTTGTTGGTGCAGTGTTTTTAGTTTTTTATTTTATATTTTATCTTAGAAACAGTCTCTATCTAATTAGTACTTTGTTGGGCCTCCTCTTGTTTTTATTACAGTTGCACATTGGCGAGACATTGACTCAGATAGGTTTTTCCATTTGGAAGCAAGTATGGTGTTCCAGGTCCGGATAAGTAAATTTTTTTAGGTTTTCAATTGGCTCTGGACGCTTTTTCGCAACCTTAAGTTTCATTATTGACCAGATATTCTTAATTGGATTGAGGTTTGGACTGCAGGGAGGCCAAATTAATTCGTCGACATTATTTTTGTCGAAGTACTTTTCAACCTAAGAAATAAAAAAAAATAATGCAAATATTATTGATAGTCATAAAAATGCTAGCTTAATTAAAAGTTAGTTATTCGTCTTTCATATAAAAAAAAAAAAAGTTCATTCTTACAATTTATACTGTATGGCAAGGAGCATTGTCTTATTGAAAAATCAAACCGCAAGTGTCACCAAAAAGCTCCAGTACAGGGGGCTCCTAAACATTTTCCAGAACCTGTAGGTAAACCTCTGCAGTGACTTTCGATCCTAGGGAGACCATTTTACCTTTTTCATCTCCAGAGAAGCATCCCCAGACCATCACACCTTCAGTTTTGGGGGGCATCCGTAAGATGCATTCAGAGTTTAAATTTTCCTTAGGTTTTCTTCGCACAAGAATCCTCCCACCTCCAACATGCAGCTTAAGCTTTGATTCGTCGGAAAAGGTAAAATTGTTTCACATATCTTGAGTCCAATTAAGAAGCTCTTAAGCCCAGAGCAACCGTTTTTCTCTGATTCTTTTTAGAAAATCCGGCTTCAATGCTCTAAGTCCAGCTTTCGCGAGCCTTTTCCTCACTAAACTTAACAAAATTATTTTTCCCGTAGCTCGAGACAGATCGATAAGAACCATGAGCCATCTAGACCCGATGTCTCCCATCTTTTTCCAGAACTCAGAGGGTATCCCGTCCGGCCCAACAGCTTTTCTTTTCTTGGAGTTTTTAACCGCGTACCGAACTTCTTCGACTGTGATGTCGGATATTTCGGCATGATTCGGGGCGGCTCTTGGAAAGTACACTCGGGGAAACTGTTCGTTCAGAAGTTCCTCGCAATACTGTCGCCATCTGTGGAAAATTTTTTCGTCTTCCACAAGGAGTTGGCCTTCAGCATTGTTAATAAACTTTGGGAAACGAATCTCCTGAGCATTTCTTCTTCTCTGGGCGGCTATCTTAAAGATATTTGCTCCTTTGTTCAAATTGCTTTGTCGAAGCTCCTGGGTAGCCTGGTTCCTGTCAGACGCGGAAAACGATATTTCTTCCAACTCCTGATAGAGGCCTTCCATGCTTTTCGCTTTGAATTCGGCGCATTTTTTCTTCGCGATACTTTTGCAACATCTATATGTATACCTTTTCACGGCGAGCTTTTTCCTCTCTATTAGTAGAAGAGCACTTTGACCAAGCTTGGAAAGCCATTTTCTTTTCGTGTATCACTGCTTTGGCTTCGGCTGTCCACCTTTTTCTTTCGGCTGTTTCTTTTGCGTATTGGCAGGCGCCTTCCGAGCAGCGATTTGGCTTTCTCCAGGCCAGATTGTCGTAGGGAATCCCACATGTCTTGTGCTCTGCACTATTCATTACCGACCTCATCGATAATGGAAGAGAGGTAGTTTTTCATGTTGGTAATAAAAGCTTCGCCTTTTCCTTTATCCAGCTTATACCACTTGATTCTCTCAGGCACCTTCGTTTGCTGCTTTGACTTCTTACTCGCCTCCATAAAAAATTCAGTCAGGAGGAGACGGTGTTGAGGGGCGATCGCGTCTCCCAGGATCACTTTGCAATCTTTAACTCGTGGCTTCATGAAACTGGATACCAAATGATAGTCTATTTGAGTTTCATTTCCGCCGCTGCTATAAGTGATCAGATGCCGGCTTTGTTTGACGAACATGGTATTTAGCACTATAAGACCATACGACTTGCACATGTTTAGGATATCTTCACCTGAAGAGTTCCTGGTGCCGTATCCCTGCCCTTCGTGGTAGTCTTCATAGTCTTCGCTTGTCTTCCCGACATGTCCGTTTAAATCTCCCCCAACAAACAAAAGCTCTTCCTTTGGGATGATTTTGACAAGGTTGTGGAAATCTAGCCAGAATGCATCTTTTTCTTTTTGTTCGCATCCTACTTGAGGGGCATATGCGCTTACGATGTTCCACACCTCACCATGCATCACCAATTTGAGAGCCATCAAACGGTCACTGGACTTTGAAATGGTTAAGACGTTGCCAAGTAGCTCTGCCGCAAGGATGATGGCGATTCCGTTTTTTCCTTGTTCCAATCCGAAGTAAAACATCTTGTAGGCTTTTGTTTTAACGTCCAAGAAACGTGCCCGATTACCGGTGTTTCGGCATTCCGTCTCTTGTACGCACAGGATGTCTACTCGCCTTCTAACCATCATTTCTTCAAGCTCCTAGTTGCGGCCACTCATGCTTCCAACGTTCCAACTCGCGACTCTTAAGTGTGGCTTACGCCGTTTCATTACTTTGCTATCCCCCGGAAATCCTATAGCTCTGACCCGAGCATTGCTGCTCGTCCCAAGATCACGACCATTAGTAGTGCCTGGCGGAGTAGTGCTTTTCCTTTTAGCGTTCTTTTCCATAATGCTACGGTTTGACCGTTTTCTTTCTTCCCCTCCTTTTTTTTTGACACGGCATGCTCCAGATTTTTTTTTTTTGTTTAATCTTACTCTTACAACACCGGTGATCTCCAGTCGTGTCAACCCACTGATTTGCATGCACATTTGTGGGGCAGTTTAATGGTGGTATATGTGTCCCTAGGCTCACCTTGGTGTTTTCTAAATTGCCTAGATGTGATTTTTGTTTACCTTTGTTTAGTCGCCTTTTACGACAAGCGAGAGGTATCGCTGTAGGGATATTCTTAACCCGTCCCTGCACAGGGGATACATATGTATGTATAGCTCGCCTCTGTAAACACTGCCATATACGGCTTTAAAGTCGACAAAGAGCTAGGGTGTGTCCTGAATGTGAGTCTTCCCCACGATCTACCGTAGAGCGAATATTTGATCTATGGTGGATTGTAGAAACTTATCAGCTTCTTTATTAATAGTTCTAGGCGTACCGTATCTTTTTTCTAATAGATCGGCCACACGATGCTGAGGCTCCATTCAGCGGGTATGCTTTCCTCCGATCTTATCTAACCAAAAATGTAACGCATGTTCCCAAACATGTTTTAAACTTCAGCCTTGATATCGTTATGATAACGTCCACTCTTACTTGAGTCCAGTGGGAATAGATAGTTTTGTCTGACAGCAAGATTTTGACAAACATCGCCTTTATATAGTCTGCAGAAATATTTTTTTCATATTATATTCTCAACGCCGAATATGATTCCCCTACAAGCTCTCCGTTATCACCCATGCAGGATCCCACTTTGGCTTTATAACCTTAACATGTTCACACTACTTTCTGTAGCAAAATTTTCGCATTTCTCAATCTACTTGACTTGTCGCTTCTTGTGCTCTCACCCTTTTCATAAGCACATGCTCCTATCCTCTCTTAAAGGTCTTAAGTGGCACTTATCTATCGATTTGGTGTAACCATGTATATAAAAGGTTTTTTTCAATTAGTGTGGGTAGATTTTGATGTCCTGTGGCAGGTAATCAACCAGCCAACATTCATACGTCAAGGAAATGCAAGATTGGCCGAGAATATCGTGTACAACAGATCCCGAGTCATTCGTGCACAAAACTTGGCCTTTCTCAGATGTCAACTTGGCGAATTTTGCATGGGGACTTGGGCCTATACCCATACAAGATCCAACTGACCCAAGAGCTCAAAGTTCATAACCATAGACAACGCCGTTCGTTCGCTGACTGGGCGTCAGAGCTTTTGGAAAAGGACCCCAATTTTCGCCGAAAAATCATCTTTAGCGCAGATTTGGAAGAATGTCTGTATTAACAAGCAAAATTGCCGTATATGGGACAACAGCAATCCGCAGGGGTTACCGTTCAGGCCGGCGGCGTCAGTGGTCCGTACTTTTTCCATGATAACCAGATTCTTTTGGCCCAAATTGAACCATATGAACCAAAACTACATGTAGTTCCAGCAGGACAGCGCTTCGTGCCACGCAGCGGACGCCACGATTCACATTCTGAATGAACGATTTAAGGGTAAGGTTATCTCTCGCAGAGATGACGTAAATTGGCCACCAAGGTCATGCGATTTGACCCTAGACTTTTATGGGATTTCTTGAAGTTGCAGGAATGTGCAAGTAAACCACAATTGACTCATGCTCATAAGGTGAACATAACACAGGCCACTGCTCAAATTCAGGAGGTTTTATGCGGAAGAATAATTGAAAATTGAATCACTCGGATGTGTGCCACCGTAAGAAGCCGGCGCGAACATTTGAACCACATCATATTCCGTGCATAATGGCATATATGGGCCTTTCCAATAAAAAAAACATGCTGTATGTTTTATTCTATTGCAACATCTACCCACCCTTATAGAAAAACTCTTTATTTGAATCTCGTCCTCAAACCAAGAATTTCTCGTAGTTGGTGTCTTGAAACTGATCTGACAACGTTCCACTATGGTTTGTGCAGATTTCATAGGGCCTGATAGGCGCCAAATTTTGTTGACTAACTGTTGATCTCGTGAAATCGGCATCCATATCTAGAGGCAGCAGCATAATGATCTGAGTCAATGTTGGCTTCTCGGAAGGTGCTGTAGGATTGACAGACATGAATCGCAATCTGATCAATTGACACCAAGGTCACTTAATGGGTGCTAAAATGTGGGAATCGTGGGCTAGCTGCTAAACTATTATGGCCGTCAGAAGGTCAACTAAAAAGTTCACCCTTCCCAGCAGCGCATCAAAATCTGCTGAAACGATTTTGGTGTTATAGTTGGGATTTGAGATTACAATCTGTCTAATGATCGTAGAAGTCTTAAAGTGGTCGTCTTACTCGTCAGTGGGAGTTTCCGAGGTAAACCTTGATACGTTTGTTATAAGGCTATCACTCGCACGCTGGAAACTTACAACTTGTTGCCTAAGTCTGCCTACAATACCGCATCGGCACCCAAAATATCTCTGACGCAGTTTCCGTAATATACATATGTCGCAGATTTTTATCCGCTTTTCACCTTATTCATTTCTCTTGCGGAAGTTTGGATATTTTCCAGCTCTTCAGCCGCACCCATTCTGTTAAGGGACTTAACATTTCTTTTTAGTCTTTTGTAGTAGTAGTCAACATGTAATTCGCCCTTGTCTGAAGGGGAAAATCTCCAACCTTGAAGGCCAGGTTTGCCCCAAGAGGAAAAAAATCGACCCGTTTCTTACCAGCCTGATATTTTGCTGTAGCCCGAATATGGTGTTCACCACATAGCTCTCTTTCTCGAATCGTCAACGCGCCATTATTTCTATCTTGAGAGTTCGTCCGCCGGCTTTTTAAAGAGTGGAGTATTCGGACCTTTTTCTCCTCTCTTACGTTTGCATCTAGGAAACACTGCGTGCTGTTACTTTACTGTTGGTAAACAGAGTCTTAAGTTTCGGAACTTGTGTTATATTTGGCAAAAATGTTAAGATATCATATTAAGTATCCCACTCTGCCCCTCAAACAATTTTTTTTCGCGAATACTGCAGATATAATAAAACGTTTATGGTAAATAGCAGACATAAGCGCATGCAAGTCAATCATAAAACTCATCTTCTTCATCTAACAAGGTCTACACCGAACATTTTTTTCTTTTGCTTGAAATAAACATAAAAAAGTTAGACTTTCTAAAGGTACTTTGTCCATTTCTCCACCCCATCCACTCCGTTTACACATGACATGAACACACTTGCGTAATTTTAATTTATAAAATGTGTTTTTCGTCCTAAAAGTTTCACCTCATCCTCGAAAAATTCAACACGAGAACAATGAGACCAGAAGAAGGAAAGGATATTAAGAACTGAGTTTATAAAAAAACCCTCACGATATCCTTTTTAAATACCCTCTTTGTCCTAAGAACGACCTTTCTCCTAGTTCTCTTTTTTTAAGGACAAGTACATCTGTGAAAAATAAAAAAAAACACGGTGAACATGGGGCGAAATTGAAGGATAACGCACAAGAAAAAAAGCCACGCAAAATAATGAGACTTATCGGACGCCGCAGAGCGTGAGGAGCGATATAACGCCCGGCGAATGTGGCATCCAAGATACGACATTCATTCATATACTCGTATACGCATAAAAAAAGGCGAACGAAAAAGAAAACTTATATTAAAGGATGTCATCTCCCAGTCCCCAAATCCGCATCCCAAGCTCCCCCATTCGGGTCGGTTATTTACCAACGAGGGCGTCTGTCAGCATTCTTTTCCTCTAAACCGCTGTTCCCCCTTCCCGTTCGCCAATACACTCGCCTCCGTGTCCATGCAGAGTTTACTCATTATCAAGGATGAAAATTAAGAATAAGAGCAGGAAAAAAAGGACTTCTCGTAAGGATCTGTTTTTTTTTTCTTTTCGTCCTGCGATTTTTAGAAATCACCCTCCGAGTGTTACACACTGTCGACGATATACGGGCATGTGCGTTTATAGTTTTTCCCTTCTTACACACTGAGCTGTCTTAAGAAATTACCGAGGTACCATGGCATACAAGGGTGATTAAAAGTTTGGGAGTAAAAAAAAAAACAGAAAAAACTGTACAGTGGTATATGTATATGGTATGTGAGGATGCGTACATATATTCCTTAGCAGTATGTGAGGTTGCTACGCATAAGCGCTAGACGGTTGCCTTCGGTTGTGTTGTAAGTTTTGTAATTATTTGAGCTGTGTCTTCGGGGAGTGAATTATAATTATTTTTCATCTTCAGAAACTTGACAACGGTGCACAATATTTGCCGACATCTTTAAAAACATTTTCGTTTATTGCTGTCGAATGGGTGGGTGATGTGTTACAAGGGCTGCTGAGTGTGTGAGAAGTTTCACTCCTCACCCATCGCTTCTAACAAGGCTTATAATTCTTTGGATTCTCTTTGCTCCCTATGTCCTTCAAAGCTACGTGCAAGACGTCCAGTTCTGACAAAACATAAAAATCCATTAAAACGAGCATCGAATTATTGGACAGCCTGCTGCTGGTTGGTTTAAGAGGTTCGCATTCACCTTGGCCATGTTGCACTGACAAGATGTTTAAAAAACATTCCCGTAACCACTTTCCCACAAATAGTCACACAAGCAAGATCTCACCAGGCCCGCCTGAAAGTTTAACAATAGTCTGAGCGTGATGTAGTCATTGCCTGTTAACCTGTTGGGTGTTTTTGGAATAGGTCAGATTTTCCGAACTAAAAGTAACATTTCAAGGTTCATAGGATTCAAATCCGTTTTTTTCAGAGAAATGTTATGTATGGGTGCATGCATGTATACATGCGTACCAACACTCGTATCGTTGTGAAATTTGTTCGCCTTGTTTATCTTCAAAACAAATAATGATATTAACTCTGGACCAATTTCTTTCCAAGCATAATTGCACTCGGAACGGATGATAAGATTTGCAAGAAATCGGAAGTTGCGGTTTCAGTAACGAAGTGAAAAGTTGCTGTAAAATATTCCTCGTCTAATATATGTATCTCGAAATCATGAAAATGGTAAGCTGATTGTTTGACGCGACCAATTGCACCCATGAATCTTTTGAGAGTTGGAACTATAACATACTTACCGATGTACATACGAGTATGTGCGCATGGTTTTTTTTTTTTCTAAATGTTTTTTTTTTTTTTGTAGATGAAATTGAAAAAAAAAAACACATTTTTCAAAATATTGCTCATTGCTGGCCACTACTTGTTCCCATCTTTCGGACAGGATGCAATACGTAAGCTTCTCCTTGGATATGCTTTGAGTCATCGATCGGAACAAGTGATTATCAGAAGAAGGAATGTCTGGAAATACGACGAAATATTTGATCGTTTTTATGTGTGTTTGTATCACTTTTAGGGCGTGAGAATGAACATTGTCGTGCCGCAATATAACTTCGTCGTGCCTTTCCAAGTATACGATGTTTTCATTTGGTTTGAATAGAAGACAACACCTATCCGAGACCAATGGATTTCTATTGAGCTTGGATCTACAAGCTGGCGCAAAATTAATCATCCAATTTTGTTTTTGAATTACTGTTTTAATAAATAAAAAAAATTATTTTTTTTAATGGAAATTTTTATTTGGATCTTTACATTTCTGTTGAATGGAAAATATGATGATTTCAAGTGGCTGCCATCAGTGTTGATACACTTTTAATTTTGATACATTTATAACTGCGATTGTCCGAGGCTTGTTAGCATAAACCCGCGATCCTGAGCCGCAAGGCTCAGATAGATCCTATCCAAGGACCCCTGTGTCCCGGGATTCATCCTTAAACCAGATGGTTCTTGGACAGAAACCAGTCAGGAATCCCTAGAACTGCTGACTGTAACCCACTTCCCAGGCTGTAAAATCCCTGAAACCCCAGTCCCGTTCGAGACGACGGTTCCTACGGTTCACCCAACCGAAGAAGTAATAAACAAGATTAGATTATCACAACGGATAAAGTATCATGGGCAATAAATTCGTTCAAACCCTTTAAATCTCCGGGGCCGGACGATATCCTGCCAGCGATGCTTCAAAAAACACAGACCCACACTGTACCCCAAGCATTTTTTCCAATTGCTTGCGCGCGGGGTACATCCCAACACAGTGGAAAGAAATAAAGGTAGTTTTCATACCTAAGGCAGTTAAACCAATCCATACTGCCGCAAAGAACTATAGGCCAATTAGTCTCTCGTCGTTTCTATTAAACCTTGGAAAGACTCCTTGACCTATACATCAGAGGACTCATCAACGCATGCAACACTCAACACGCCTACCTCAAAGGCAGATCAAGGGAAAGTGCTCTGCATAGTGTTGTCCGTGAAATTGAGAGCTCGTTGAACCTAAAAGAGTTTACAATGGCAGCCTTCCTCTATATAGAGGGGGCCTTCAACAACGTAAACACAGAGGCCATAATAACAGCTCTAGAGGACATAAAAGTAGACAAATCCATTGTAATCTGGATTGAAAATACGTTGAAGAACAGAATTATCAATGCAGACATTGGACACAGCTCTATAAGGAAAGTGGCAAGTAGACGCACACCACAGGGGGGAGTTTTCTCCCCCCTACTGTGGCTTCTCAAATCCTCAAATTCTTTATGGAGAAAGACACTAGCGTACGCGGATGACCTAGTTTTCTTGATAAAAGGTACATTTCTACCAACTATCAGTGAACTAATGGAATCTGCGTTGAGGGAACTCTCCTCGTGGGCAAGACAGAACGGTCTGAGAACAAACCCCCAGAAAACCGAGCTGGTCTTGTTCACCAGGAAAAGGAAAATTCCGATATTTGCTCCCTCAAACTTAGAGGGTACTCCACTCAAACTCAAAGCGGAAGCCAAATATCTCTTGACTCCAAACTCTCCTGGAAAATGAACCTGAAGGAAAGGATGAAAAAAGGATTGAATGCTTTTAATGCATGCAAAAGGACCTTTGGCAAAAGATGGGGCTTGCAACCGTACATCATTTTAGCCTTATGGGGCCCTAGTCTGGTGGACTGCTAGCAGCACGAAAAGCTATTTGAACATGCTCAACAAAGTACAAAGGTCAGCCGCTGTTTGTATAACGGGAGCCATGAGAAGCAAGCCGCAAGCAGGGTTGGACATGATACTTCATCTCCCCCCTGGATCTATTCATAAAAGGCTGCGCTGCAAAGAGCGCTCTCAGACTAAGGGAGTCCTCTCTGTGGAAGCAAGCCACTTATGGACATGCGGCCATACTTAGAATAATAGACGACATGGGAAAGAAACATGGTTTTAGTATTCTCGCAGCTACGACCGACTATATTTCCCCCCAAACTGACTTCTCTCTCAGAATACCAATCCTTTTCACCCACAGAGAAGAGTGGCTATCAAACGCTGTAATCAACGACCACGAGATCACTCTCGTCACCGACGGATCGAAAATGGACACAGGCACTGGGGCCGGGTTCTACTCTGATACCCTCCACAAACAGGAATCATTCAGACTCCCTGATCTGTGCAGCGTTTTTCAAGCAGAAATCCTAGCAATAGAGAAAGCAGCCAAACACCTACAGGTAACCGATATCCCACCATCGAATATCACTATCTTCGTAGACAGCCAGGCTGCACTGAATTCAATAGAATCCTGTATAACGAGATCAAAGGCTGTCATGAAATGTCGCGACTCACTGAAGTCCATCAGACACCACAAAGTCAAACTCTGCTGGGTCCCGGGTCACAGCTCAATCGCAGGGAACGAAAGAGCGGACGAATTGGCCAGCAAGGGTCTGAACTGGACATCAGCGAAGCGGAGACGTCATTGCAACCACCGATCAGCGCATTATACCGGATCATAAATGACACAATCATCAAGGAAGCCAACTCGTCTTGGCTTACAAGAAACGACAGCTACATGACAAGATCATCGTGGCCAGAGCTCAATATCGGAAAAACAAAGAAGCTCTTGGCGCTGGACCGAAACTCGATCCGTATGCTCGTCGGAGTGATCACAGGACACTGTCCCATTGGAGCAATGCTCTGGAAATGGGACACGGGATCCAGCAATCTCTGCCGGAGCTGCGGCGATGAGGAAGAAACTGAGACGATCCAACATCTGCTTTGCCACTGCCCAGCTCTCCAGAATCGACGCCTAGCGTCGCTGGGCCAAAGATTCTTTACAGAGATTGCGGACGCAGCAAATGCAGTTATATCGGATCTTCTAAAATTCATAAAGAGCACGGGGTGGTTTCAGCTACCACGTGATAGGACAGGTTAATTATGTGTGTACCCCACAAATGAAGGGAATCACAATGGGCGTCTTGGCCTCCGAGTAGAAGTGATGCTTAACCATCACACTCCCCTTCTTTAACCTAACCTAACATAACCCGCGACTTCAAGAGGCCCCAAAGAAAATAGTCTGGGATGGTTAAATCGGGCGATCTTGCTGACTTTGCAGATTAAGCGACCAGGAAACGCTTCCTTCACAATATCCATTTTGGGTCGGGTTGTGTGTGAGGTTGCAACGTCTTGACACCTGTCGTTTATCATGGGTCTATAGCGTTCGCCAGTAACAGTGACCGTGTTGTCGATGGCGTTCTCAAAAAAATACGGCCTAATCACTCCTCTAGCATGAACGCCGCATCACACTGCTTTGAGTGGATGTAATGGCTCTTCGTGCATAACACTCGGATTTCCAATGCCCCAGAAACGAAGATTTTGTTTTTTGACTTGATTGCTTAAGTGGAAATGCGTCTCGTCGCTAATGATGATTTTCGACACAAAATCGTAATTCATACGCGACTGGCGGTCAGCAGGCATTAACTGATGCACTGTTTGCACTTTGTATTTAAACATGTGTAAGTCGTTCACTAAAACTCGCTGTTCGTTCACTAAAACTCGCTCACCAGACGGACCGGTGTTGGGCATGCGTGGTCCATCGTCTGTTTGATATTTCTTCATTGTCAGCGACATTGGCAGCCACAGGCACGATATTATCAGCCCGGAGCAGTCCGTTGGCGGCCACGCCCTGCATTGGCTCCTGTAGTTCCAGTCTGTTCGAGTCGATTAGTTAAGCGCTGGAATTTGACACGATTAGGAAATTGGCGTCGAAATTCACGCTGCGCTAACACCACCAACCGATTGTTGGCCAAAAACTCGACACAATTATTCCACGCTCCTGCGGAGGATACCGCTCCATTGCTTATCTATTTGTATACTGCAGCTGTCTAGCTCACAACTGTCAAACGAGATTGACGTACGACGCCACTTGCAATTATAACATCTTCCCATAGGGTGATTAGTTTCGCGCCACTTTATACTATCGGTTATCGCGGATTTTTCCTCTTCAATGACTCAACCATCCGGAGACCCTCCTTCAAAATAAACAGGGTGTAGGCTCCTTCACTGTTGGCATATTATTGGGCATGAAATCGTCATAGAACCTGGTAAAATTAAGATTGTCTGAATGCCAGTATACCAGTGACCGATATCATTTCGAAAGTAGAAGTGATGAAGTAGAGCTCTGTTTTCGTGGTTTAGGCGAATGTTATTATTCACCACCTTCTCCTGAGGATCCTCGATCACAACAATATCGTCTCTCAAGGCGACGGTTTTCGGATCAATGCTAACTATTAGTAACAGGCGTTCATTAGTTTACGTTCCTGGATTTTTTTTGATCCTTAATGATTCATTTTATTTGAACTGAAAAAAAATGTATGGCAAGGACTCATGATGTTGTTTACAGGGCGTGCCCTGTGGCAAAGTGCGAAATCATTCTATCACAAAGAGAGGTGAGAGGTGTTCGACCGAAGGAAGGATACAATTTTCTAAATATCGTTCGAAATCTTCTAGCTTTAAGCCCAATTTGAAAGGTTTTGGTTTTCGCATACTTTTGGCCAACTGACTGACTTTTTGCAGGCTTTTTGCTTCCATATCTTTAGACCGACGTTAACTACTTCTTGTTTTTTTTTTTTGAAATTATTCCTGTGCTTATGATTAATCTAGATCGCATTTTTAAAATCACTTGAGCAGTTTTATGTTTTTTTTCTTGATCGATCGATATTTTAATGAAAATTACTCTGGTTATGTTGGGTGTTTTGTGAAAGATGTTTATTAGATTTAAGATGATTTGTATTTTTAACTCCTAAAGGCTAAAAATATCCGTTCGAATTAACCATGAATTATACATGTATCTTTATATATGTCTACACACACATACATACGAGTGCATATTTTAATGTTCTAGTTTTTGTAGAAAAGTCTTTTAGTCTTTTAAATAACGAAAATTCTAACAACTTAACCATCTTAGGAGATTATTATTTAAATATTTAAGTATTCTGGATGAGAATGAAACTTTTTCAAAATAATTAATACTATTAGCGCCGTATACCTTAGCTTGCGGAAAAATATTCGTGATCTATTTATAACTGATCACTCTATAGAAGGACTCGTAGTACACAGTTTGAAGTCCAAAAACAAAAAATAATAAGAATGTGTGTTAAAAAGAGAAGATGCGCAAACTTCTTGTACAACATTTTGTAAATCTCTAAGAAAACATGTTCTACTTGCGACAAATGTTGGTAAAATTATTAAGAGAAGTGAAGGTGTATACTTTAAGATAATTCAAATTTTTTTAGTATTATAGGTCAATGTCTTGAGGAAAATATGACGGAAACCAACCTTGTTATTCATTGTTTTGTGACTTGAACATTTTTCTCGTCCCCCATTTACATTGTTTCAAAGCACCATTGGACGAACAAATTCGCGCTGGATGGCCTGCTTTGGAACCATAGGAGATCATGCATGGCGTGGCCGCTACCGGACTGGTCGTTCGGCCGAGAATATTGCGTCTGTGTCTGCCGATGTCGCTGAGAACGAAGAAACATCAACTAGACGACGGGCCACGCATTTGGGTAATACCAGACGGATCCTACAGCGAATTTTAGTGAAAGACTTACACATGTTCCTGTACAAAGTGCAAACAGTGCATTAGTTAATGCCTGCTGTCCGTCAGTCACGCGTGAAATTCTATCTCAACAACGAAGAGGACGATTTTGTGCCGAAATTATCACGAACGACGGGGCGCATTTCCACTTAAGCTGTTACGTCAATAAGCAAGGTATCGTTTCTGGGGCACTGAAGAGCCATTACATCCACTCAAAGCCACTGTGTGTTCTGGCGTTCACGCGGGAGGAGTGATTGGCCCGAATTTTTTTGAGAACGTCATCGACAGTACGATCGCTCCCAAGCCATAATAAACGACTTCTTACTGCGGAAATTGGATGGATGAGCGGCGCTTGGTGAAGCCTGGTTTCCTGGTAGCGTCATCTGTCGTTTTGGTGATTTGCCATGATCGTCCGATTTAAGCATCCCAGCCAACAAACCTCGCAGCTCTTAAGGAGAATATTCGACAGAAATGCGAACAGTTATCACCGGAAATCTTGCGGAATGTCAGGGAAAATGTGTTAAAACGGGTACAAATGTGTATCAACCGCGGCGGCAACCACTTGACGGGTATCATCTTTTCCACTTAACAGAAAAAATTGTAAAGGTACAAATAAAGATGATTATTCGGTAAAAACGAAATTTAAAAACAAAATTGGATGATTAATTTTGTGCCACCTTGTATATCAAATATTGTCCTCAGGCAACACCCACCAATGGTTGTAAAGATGTACAGCATTGCACCGAATAATGCATATTGACGGAAAAGAATCGGGTGTTCAAACGAGCATTGTCTTGGATTGCATAAAACACCTGAATCTGAGAACACGAAATTGTACCCAAACCAGGTGTTACAAATAAAGACTAATATCTTAAGGATTGACAGTTTTTTGATTCAACTGGTTTGAAGTCAAAGAGAGTCCAGTCAGAAACCTCTTCTCGGCGCTTACTATCCTGCTTGCAGCGCGAGGGGTGCGCTTTAACGGAGGGATCCTTTATTTAGATCAATGTGGTCTGATCCAGGTTAGATTAGTAGTAGTGCTAATTTTCTATATATCCTGCAATTCCGTGATGCGGCGAGTCCTCTAACTTCAATGGTGAGTTTACATTAGCTAGGCTAGGGTAAGTTAAATAATTACTGACTAGAGCGGATCTCAGTATAGTTTGGTCCTCCACGGAGTGTAAACACAGTGATCGTAAATTGACTTTCACACATATGTATAAATTGGTGTTTCCGCGTATGGGGACATATTGCAAGAGTTCTGCATCGCTATTGACTTCAGAGGAACAGAGGACAAACAGAGGAATTTACGAAATTCCTGTTACTTTTTGAACACACCTCGTAATTTATAAGAAATTTTATTGCAATTCTAAAAGCTCCCCAAGGATTTTTGTTTCTAACCTAACTACTCTTTTATAGAGTCACAAAAGGCTTGTAAAGAACAAGGTGAATCACTCAGTGAAAGCCGATTAATATAGCCTGAATTGCATTAATCAAATGGCCTAGTTTTGACAACGTCTTAGAAACGAAATAATAAAAAATATGTGCCGCTTTAGGACATTCGTGATACTACGTAACATGTAGTATTAAAAAAAGCTTAAGGCCCCTATTGCGAGTGTCGATCAGCGATCGACGATCGACATTTATCGATCATCAATCGTCGATTGCAGATGTTGATATTGTGGATGTCGATTGTGATCGACAGTTGTCGATCTGACACTCGCTTGTTGTCGATCGCAAAATACTGATCGTTGCGTTCGGTTAAAGAAATATATGTTTTTTTGTGCGTACGTTATGTAGTACTTTTTAAAAAAATAATGAATTTATGGAGTATTTATGAAATTCTAATACAGGTCAAAGCAGGTTACGAACAAAAAAACAATTAGAGCTCCTCGTTTCGTTCATGGAAGTAAATCCCTATATTGCTAAGGGAGTTTGTTTAAAAATATAAGCAAAACACAGATAGGAAAGATTAAGTACTAAACTTAGATGTTTATTTAGTTTATTTAATTATTTATTTGTTTATCTAGTTTATTAAGTACTAAACTAGGATGACCTCCTGTACGTTCACGGGAAAAAATGGGTGAAAATAAGAAAAACAAGTCCTGTTCGAATGATTTGGTGTATTGAATTTCTTTGATGAAATATATAAACGATAGTCAAACAACTGTCAAAAAATGAAGTATTCACAATATTCATGTTTTTATTCACAATATTCACGTAATTATTCACAATAGTCTACTTCTCCATCGACACAATACCAAATCCAAAATCAATCGACGCAATCGACAATTGTCGAGTCGATCGCTGATCGACACTCACAATAGGGGCCTAAGTCTCTGCAGCCCAATCGATTCATTCTGCTTACGGTCACTAGTAAGCAGAGAAAAAGCCTTCCCCAAATCCCACACATCCAGTGGACTACTTTCAACACGAGTTATAATAACAACGCATTCCTCTATCCCACCCTCAAGAGTCTTTCGATTTTCGAAGACACATTCTTTCGGTTTGCTTTCTTTACCCATGAAACCCTTCTGACCAGGCATCCCCACACCGCTCACCTACTTGAAAATATTTCAATTTATTATTTATCCTTACACAGGACCACATCGCTCGGCAGTAGAATTCTCCAACTGACCACTTTCGTTATCTCGGTGTTTTCTGCTGAGTATTTGTCTTTTCCATTCAATGCATTCGAGGAGCGAGTATCCTTTTTCGTACGCACATACACATTGAACGGCCGAAGTCGGAATGCAATCCTTTTTTGAATTTTACTATTTCATTGAAACGTCAGGATTAATGTGTTTTCTTGCGTCAAAAGGTGGTCAAGATGAATAAATTTCTTATTGTTGTTGTCTTTGTTACCACCCTAGATCCTGTGTCCTTCATGCTGTTGCACGTTGTCTCCGTCTTACTATTCCTCTTGAGGTTTCGTTTCAAGCTATTGCCATGGAAGTTATTTTCAATATGCTCCGTTTTGTATGCCATGGAGAAAGGATAATGAATCTTTGGTTTTAGTCAAGAAATAAACAAATGTCTTTGCATTTATCATTTCTCTATACACTGTGGGATATGAGACGTAGCCAAAGACGGAGATGGAGATGGTGTACGATACCCAAGGATGCAATGTGTTATCCTAGCTCGGGTACGGAGTAAACGGATATTATACCGCAAAATATTGAAGTCAGCATATTTTCCGAAAATTTAATTTACCAACTTACACCAACCGACCGTGGCGACAAGGACGAGATAAGGAAATGGGATTTCACTCGTATTCTCCTTGTGAACATAACCAAAAAAAAAGAAAATGAATCAGGAGACCCACGTATCTTGCAATTAAAAGGAAAACAGCAAATTAAGGATGCGGCGGCAATTCTTTTTTATTTTTATATCTTATTTAATTTATTTTTTCTTTAGTGTCCTTATTGTACAGCGCGACGTCACGGAAATAATGATGACTGTGCATGAAGAGTTACGAAAGAATTTCCGGACAAATGGATGGAAGAGAATCCTTTCGAATGGAAAAATGTAAATTACACGCGAAATAAATTAAGTCCTGCGGAAGAGAACGAAACGGAATTAACCACAATGAAGTTAAATTTATTTTAAGCCAAAAAAAAAATTAGCACGGGATAATCCGACTCTAAATTAAAGCCCGAAAAAAACGCATACAAGATTCGTCCTTGCCTTGAGTTTTGATAAATTCTGCAAATTGTCACGCGACAGGATATCATCTTCTCTGAACTGCTATATTTCTTCGTCTTCTTTGGTTGTTTGAAAAATCACTCATCAGCATTGTATACGTCACAATATTGGTGACAATCCCTTTGGCCAGTCCCGACATCCTTAAATCCCGAGTCCTTCGAACAAGTTTTTAATAGCCTTTACAGATTTTTTTTGTTACGATAATGATAGCTAATTCAGAAAGGACACAAAACAGCAAGAGAGGAAAAAAAGGACAATGGTCAAGCGGGTTGGGGTGGTCACCATACCGGACATGCAACAAGTCACCGGAAAATTTATTATAATTTAAATTTTAGGGGTCCATTGAAAATTTGTTGCCGCCTCTCAACCCTCGGTCGCTCGATAATTGGTTTAACTGACCATCGGGCATTGGGCTGTTACGGTCAGTTGTGCTTGGTCCTTCGACGATGCCTCTTTGTCAGAGGGGGCGAATAAAAATAAGGGAGAAAACCGGAATAGCAAATAACAGAGAACTAAAAAAAAAAATTAAAATGATGATTATTGGGGTTGTTACTCGCATTATCCTCTTGACCATCGGACTGAGGGTTTTCGCATTATTATTCCTTTTGGTGATTTGAGGATGGTAGAAATATGACTGGTGGAAAGACGATATAATGTCATCAAAATGAGTACTGTGATGAGCGTATGTGAGATGATCCTGTTGAATGGAGGGCTGATGACCACCGCTGAGTGGTCATTGTTATAGGGCGAGGATAATACGGATAATAGGTGTTATCCGATTCAATTGGCCGAGGTGTAAGTGGTGGTCAGGGAATTGTATATTTTTTTGACTGTTAATCGCTGTTTGATTGCTTTGTTGACTTAATGACCAGTTCAGCGAGAAAAAAATTTAAAAGAGAGGGTAAGGGTCATGAATAATGGCTTTTGCTTCCAATCTGACTTTTGCCACTAGGACCTCGTTTATTGGATATTTGCTTTAGGGATGAATAGCCCTTTGATATTAAGCAGTTTCTTATTTTGGAGGCTCTCTACCAAAATTGTAACAGCTAGAAATGGATTTTGGTTTACAAGAACTCTTGGTAATGACTGTAGTAATTTTATGTTTTTTAAATGTAATGAAAATAAATGTATGTGAGGTAAGACCTCTGCGGCCTCGTTACAGGATTCGATCCAATTTTGATGACTCTGTTGCAAAAGTAGGGCAGGACCTCGCTAATGATGTTGTTCTCCAGTTGGTCATTTGCAACTGCTTAAGGTAGATCCAAAGAGCGTTAAATGGCACGAACTTGATGGCCATTCCGAATTACCTCTTTATTAAAACGAAAAGTGCTTCATCAGTGATTATTATTTTTCCGCCAATACTTGGATCCGTTTGCAAACGGTCCAGGGCCAACCAGCCAACGCATGAAGAGCTTGGACTTTAGTTTTTCTGTCAGTTTGATTTTATATGGCTGCATGCACAAGCTTTTTCGGAAACTTCGTCAAGCTCAGGTCAAAAAAAGGCCAACTCCTTGCGTACGATTTTTGGGCTACTCGTATCAGCTGTATCGCTTTTCCCAAATTGCGTCATAACTCATTGAATTGTTCGTTTATTTAAGTTAATCGTAAGTATTTCGGAGATCGAGAAAGGAACAAAAACATTTATAATTACTTTTGAAGGGTGGTTTTTGTGCTGTTTGGTTTTTAGCTGTTCTATTTTTTATAGCTCAAGTGACTTGTGATACCTGTTAAAATTAAGCATTTTACTATCAAAATTCAAATCATCAAACCACCAAATTATATGCAACATGCTTATATGAACATTGGAAAATCTTGTATCCGCCAGTATTTATGAAGACCGTGATTTAATCATTCGTCGATGTTCGCAGCAATTGGGTTCTTCGACTACGTAGAGATATACAATGATCTTGATCTAAAATACATTTCGTGCAAAAACTGAAGCCGAAGGATCCGCAAGAGCGTCTAATTTCAAGTGAGGTGGTCTTAGAAAAGCTGGAGGAAGATTCGCTTTTATATCGAAAAATTGTCTTCAGCGACGAAGCTCATCTCTGCATGAGTGAGTAGCTGAATAAGCCAAACTGCCACACTTGGTCCGATGAGCAACCTCAGGCAGTATAAAAGTTGACAACGAACTTGGAAAAATGGACTGTGAGAACGGCGGCAATGGCGTCCGTTAACATACAATGATTTCGAACTATTTTGTTTGCCTAAAATACACGAGCTAAACCTGGTCGACATGTGATTCCAACGACAAGGAGCCAGAGTAACGTTGGGAATATAAAAAAAATCGCGGGATAGGGAAAATCTTCAAAAAGCTGATTTCCATTCAGTTTAAGCTGTATTGCAGATTAGATCTAAATCTAATGACTAAATCTGGCAAGCAGACAACTAGTGAAATGGTTTAATGTTATAGTACGGCAGTTTAGATATTTTAATTACTTATCTACGAGCTTAGAGATCGACGTACTATACCCTAGAACAGTGGTTATACCTAATGGGAAAACTCTTTTCAATCAAAGAGGTATTATCCAAGTTGTACGAAAACCGAGGTAACAAGTTAACTTCTGTGACAATAATATGATTGTCTTAAGCATAATATATGATATAATAGACCGGTAACACAGGATTCGAATCATGTTTCGGGGAATTTAGACAAAACCCCCGTCTGGAGAAAGCCTCTCGAAATTCGCTATTCGGAGATAGCAATAAACAACAGGTTGTTTCCATATATGGGACGGAATGAATCGGACCTCACCTTAGTGATTGAGTAAAGCTTCGGTTCTGGTCTTTTACAGGTTATAAACCAATTTAAGAAGAAGAAACTCGATGGCACTTAAGCGATTCCAATACCCCACAGACTTAGAGGGGCCCTGTAATTATAAGGCTAATTCAGTCTTAACGTTGCATGTTTGTGGAAAAAGGAAGATAACGGTACTTAAAACGAGCACAGTTGCCTTCTGGATAATATCACCCCAGTGGCAATGAAAATAGAAATCATAATATCTGAGTGGGTGAAACACTACCGACAGAGAGTGCCAATTCATGGGCGTTAGGTGTGACAATCAAGCAAGATAGTTGTAAAAACAGGATCGGAGCCAAGCTACAATTCCAGGTCGTGTACTTTGAATTTTGCAAAATTTTACCTGGATCTGTTCAGACGGACAGACAGGAAAGCCTTTGCTCTTCCCTACCCCAGCTTTGCAAGGTACAAGTCTAAAATGTTCAAGAAGTAGATGGAATTTGTTAGTGCCGTGAATTGTATTAACTCAAAAGGTGCATTTTTTCAGTCTGGTATGCCCAAAGAGGTTTATTTGCTCTAACATGTTTGGACAGGGCTGATCCTCAAGTCTCCACTAAACATCATACCTACATGGCTTTTTTTTGTCGGAAAAAAATTTAAATGACTTTAGATATCAAAACACTATTCGAGTTCGAAAAGTTTTACGGGTAGTATAAAAGGTGATGATTTTATATAAGGGAAAGCAAAAGCTAAGCTAACATTATGTTCATTAAATCCAATATGGTTCGCCTTTTTGACAAATATCAAATACAGTCTTTGGTAGTTTTGATCATAGGGTCGTTTACCACTAACAATGTGCATTTTTCGGTCAACAAAATCGCCCTGGTGAATTCGGAATTAGTGAATGATGAAGCGTTTGCAAGAAACTTTTTCGGTATAGGGGCAAACTCCATATCAACATGGTCGGACAGCAAATATATATGTACATACATGCTAAAAAATCATCGATCTGAGTGAAAGTGAAAGTGGAGAAAGTGGAGTGCGTCGAAACTCGTGTCGGATATCCAATGGAATAAATGCAAGAACCAATGCACGGGTGCCTGCCTGATTAACTTGGAAAAAGCTTTCGACACCGCATGGTTAGAAGGTCTTTATTATAAGACCTTATTATATTTATTATATATACATGCATATATATATATTTACAAATATATATATACATACGTATATATACAGGGTGCGCCATCTCATATGGGTCGATGTAAACTTCGAATAACTTCAACATTTGTCAACCGAATTTCATATGTCATAGCATTTTGGAAACGTCAATTCAGTACAATTTTAACCATCGCTTCATACCAAAAGAATACGCGTAAATAGTTTCAATGTTCATTAAAAATGAACGATCGATTGTGCTAACTCAACGTGCGTATCGTGCAAAATATCGTGATCGTGTTGCGCCCAAAAAAGATACAATTCATCGTTGGACCTCAATTTTTTTTTGAATTTAGTTCTTTGGCTAGCCCTCGTGAGCAACCTAGGCCACGTCCGCGGCGTTCAAACTCATCTATTCAGTCTGTGAAGGATAGTGTTCAAGAAGACCCAAGTTTGTCATATTGGCGCCGTTCGCAGCAGTTAGGAATCAGTGGGACCACTTTGCGGAGAATTTTAAAGGATGATCTTCACTTATTTCCATACATAGTGCAGATAACTCAAAGAATTTTGCCACAAGATGAGCCACGGCGCTAAAAATGTCAAATGTCGTTGCAATGATTAATGATGAGCCGGAGTTCGGGCAGCAAATTTTGATGACCGATGAGGCACATTTTACGCTCTCTCGCTCAGTTAATAAACAAAATTGTCGCTTCTGGGGCACCGAAACATTATTCACGAAGAGCCGGTATGTGATCGAAAAGTTACTGTTTCTATTTCTTCAAAGTTGGCAATACAGTAGATGGCGATCGATATCGGTGGATGTTGGCCCATTATGCGGTCCCAGAAATGCGTAAAAAAGGCTTATTTCAATTTCGATTTCAACAAGACGGTGCGACATGCCGTACTGCGGACAAAACAATGAACCTTTTGCGTAAGAAGTTCCCTGGAAGATTGGTGTCAAAAAAGGGCGACATTGACTGGCCTTCAAGATTGCCGGATTGACTCATCCAGACTTTTTTCTTTGGGGATACTTGAAAAGCAAGGTGTATGCTAACGGCCCGAAGACAATACAACAGTTGAAAAGAAACATTCGTGCGGAAACCGCAAAAATTTCGACCGAAATGCTCGAAAATTTCATGGATAATGCCCGAAAACGAGCCCATTTTTGCATCGGCAATAAAGGCAATCATTTAATTGATATTGTTCTCAAAAATTAATCCAAATAAATAGCAAAGGTCTAAGTTGAATAAAAGTTTTTGAATTTCCAAAATCAGCGGAGAATTGTTGATGGTATTCGAAATTTACATCGACCCATATGAGATGGCGCACCCTGTATATATTAGAATAAGATACTTTTAGTTAGGTTTAGAGAGGCTAAAGGTTTATATAAATATATATATAAACAAAATTATCATATGCTAAGTTTTTTTGAAAAAAAAAATTCTTAGCTTAAGTTATTCATAATAATATTAATTGTAAGTTTTTTTATATTTTATATAAAAAGGCATATGTTAAAATTATACTGTTTGTTTTCGAGTGTCCGCCTAGGACTAATAAGATACCTAAATTTGTAAGGATAGTTAAGCAAATTTTAAGTATTATTGTCTAGGATAAGATAGAGGAAGAAGAAGAAGAAGAAACTATGAATAAAAATTAATTTAAAACTAAAACTAACACCCAATATAATAAACCGTTTGTGTTCACTGTTCGCCGTATTATTAACCGTTTAGTAAAACCTTTTCTTCTCAAAGATTTTATTTTGAAGGCTTACGAGACCCCGCTCTTGCCAGAATTGAACCCGAATAACCATCGTTCGAATCGAAATCAACTAGCGTTGAAACCACCGTTTTTTCAAACAATTGTGTTCAACGATGAGACTCATTTTTGGCTAAATAGTTTCAAAATATTTCAAAAAGCAAAATTGTCAGACAATCCACATGAGATTATCGAAACTCCGTTTAATGCTGAAAAATGCATAGCTTGTTGCGGTCTGTGGGCCTTATCGTGTCATTCCTCGATTGAGTTCAATGAACGTTAAAGAGATGTGGTTTTAGTAGAGTTAGGAGTTAGTTACGCGTAGTTAACATACAACTGGCTTGTGATTTAACACTCCTTAATGATTTTCTTTAAGGATATCTAAAGCTGCTAATTTACGCTAACAAATCAGCGACAATCGAATTGAAAATCAACTTTATTCGTGTTACTGAGAACATATAGCTCTATATTCTGGCAAAATTAGTCGAAAACGTTGTCTCTCGGTTGACATTCATCAGAAGCAGTCATTCTGGTGGTGAAGTTGCATTTAAAAATTAATTGCAGAATGTATTCTATCCATTAAACACAAATAAATGGCTGTTTGTTGTTTGAAAAAAAATGTGCTCCAAGAATCGGAAATCAAATTTGAGCCTAAGCAAACTTAGATGTAAGGATAAGGATGTAAATAAAAGCATATTGGGCTTATATGGTAATCTAAAGCTAAAGGAATGGCCGAAGTCCCTTAAACAAATGTGATATCGACAGTCCTTTTTCAGTTCAGTGACTACTCCTGAAGTAAATCGAAAATCGAATAAATAAAATTCGTGACGGAAAAATCTCTTTTAGGAACTCGAAAGTTCCCTATTTTGACATTTTAATGCGCATAGTTTGAAATTCGGTTCTACCCATAGCCATTTACACATAAGAACTTGGCATTTAAATAGTTCAGAAACAGGAGAAGCCCTGTCACTTAAACCACCATCTCGCTCGAACGGCGTGACATTTACAGCGGCAAACCTTTCACGCGAAATCCTAATCAAATTCTTCAGAAAAATATGTTTACTGTGTCATCCCGAGGTTGTTTTTCGTTTCCCTCCTGCCAGTAACGAGTCGCATACAGGATTATTACAGCATCATTAATATCCTTAATCAGGGGAAATAACATTTATTAAACATTAAAATACAGGACTAAGACTTTCACGCGAGAGAGAGGAAGAAACAATATAGCAACTGTAACGCGTTGCTCCATTGCAGTAATTACCCGTCGATGTGGAAACTCTATTAGATTCGTTTGGGAAAATAAAAAATGGCGGACGAGTAACACTCTACACGGACACCACCCCACACCACAGCATTCCACCGCCCGCTGTCAATGTCGCAGCATCAGCAAACATAAAAGGGTTTAACCACCACTACACCACTCACATACCGTCCATAAAGCACATACAGTCACACATACCGCGTTACATATCCATTCGCATCGAATCGAGGGAGGACGAAGGATGTTTGTATACTGCCATGGCCATCACCGCCACCCCCTTTTCGGATGGTACGCAACCCTACGCACGAATCAGCCAGGAGGCGTTATGTACTCGCCCGTATTTGCTATACGGGCGCGCAAATTCTGCGTATGACTGTATGTGAGGTGATATGCGTTAGCCGCGCCGCCCAACTACCACCGCGCGGGATTTTAACCCTTTTTCGTAGTCGAAAAGCGGGTAAATAAGAGGAAAATTGCGTACAAGCGCTTATATACGCAATGAAAGCCATTCTGTTAGGCTGTAACGCAGGCAAGACTCGGATGCTTAATCAGCGGGAGAGGGTTTCATTGTCCAAAAGAAGGTTTTAAGAAGTTCGCTCTCCTCCTTCTACCTATTTTGCTGTTGTATCCTTCGCCATCGTAACCTCCATCATTTCGTCCTTTTTGCTTGACTTTGTTAGTCGGCCGATTGGGGTCTCTAATGGGAACCAGTATCTTTTCGCTTTCATTCTCAACCCTTTTTCCGCCATCGCCACCGTCTTTGCCTTTATCTTCATTTTCTTCATCGCGGTCCTTGCCCTCGTTGCCGTTGTTATTTTCGATTTTGTATAGAGTCCTGCGGCATTTTTGTGTGACGGCCTAACAGTATTCAGATCATTTTGTTTATTTATTCACTACGAATATATATGTGTATGTGTGTGTGGACATTTTAACCCTTTTTACCACACCGAGACTATACATATGTATATGTATCAACGGTTCCAGATCGCGGGTTAAGATGATGACGAGTACCACGGCATGGAGGACAGCATGGAGGAATAGCAAATAGATGAGCTCTAAGCAACTTTATCCTTTTATATTTAGATTTTTTATCCTTTCGCGCAAATGTCTATCAACATAAAAAAAATCCTATTCCGTCCCAGAGGTGGTGAAGGACACTAGAGCAACGTATCGCAACATATCCTTCCATCCAGTTTAACTCACTCAAGCAAAAGCAAATGAAAATGCGTCGATGGAATGAGTGCAACAATGAGTGGAATGAGATCAACTGGATTGAGATGGAATGGAGTAACGCGAAAGGAGGCGAAAAATCATTAAGATGGCTTGACTGGGTTTTTCAGAAAATTCCATCCTTTTGTTATACTGTTTATTTATTTATTTTCCACCATTACCCTATGAAGGAGTGCATGTATATGTACACTTTCTCCTCACCCGTAATCTACATTCGCTCGGGACCAACTCGTCCTGGCTGGTCGTTTTCCTTTTTTGCTTTTCTGTTTCTTGTCATTTTTCTTCGTCTTCGTCGCGTTCGTCTTCTTTGTCCAACCGCGCATCGTTTTTCTTCATTTTAATAATGGAAGTAAAATTTTAAGGATAATTTTGTGGTAGGGTTGGGGGTTATGTGAACGATAATGAAATGTATGAATATAAGAAGAGACGGATAGATAGATGGACTTGGGGGGTCAGCCTGACTTTTTTACGTTAATTTTTCTGTTTCGTCTTTGTTTTTTTTTTTTAACATTTTGCTTCATCTGGTTTGTCGCGCGGTGGGGTGTGTTCAGATTTGATTCTTTAATTATGCATTATTACTTTTTTTAGGGATTTTTATTTTTAATTTTTGTGTACTTGTAAGTCCACTGGCTTGTAAGTTTGACTTTTTCCAAAGTTGCCAACAAACAGCGGACAAAGTTTGATTTATAGGGAAAGGGTTTTTCGGTCTTTCCGAAGTAAAAAGTCGTTAATCAAAGCTACAATTGTCTTTTTTTATTATTTTTTTATTGTACCTGAAGAACTTCTATACAAAGGCTTGTAGAGGTAAGGCAGTACATACTTCAACCTTTGTCAAAACATACCGTGACCTATTTTCGGCAGTAAATAAAAATTATTTGATTTTAATTTCGTAAAACTTCTCAGTTTTAGGTTTTAAGTTTTTCAACCCCTTTCCAATTCTTTTTCAGATGTTGATGCTGTGGAAACCACACTATGTATATAACCGGCGACGATATTTGCCGTCGGCACTTTTTCTTGCTGATTCTTAGAAAATATTTAAAAAAAAATTTGAACCGAATTTCGATTACGGAAGACCTTTTTTAAGCAGTAGTATACGATCACCATTAAGTAGAGATTAAATAGAGATTTGGAATCTGGGATATAAAAATTGCGTGCTACGTCCTGCGAGTTCTTATCATACCGTTTTTGAACACATTTTCGGACAAAGATAATGAAACCACCTTACATGCCGGTATATTATTTTATCTTAGCAAGCACTATGCCTATTAAGCGCCTTAGTCGAAAGAGCGCCGTGGCGCAGTGGGTAGTGTGTCCGCCCCTGACGCACAATGAGCGTGTTCGGATCCCGATATACCAACGCCATCGAATGTTCATATCGCGGCTCCTCTCCTCGGCGGGCTACTGGCAAACCCCCCCGTGGTACACTTGCCTTAAAAAAGTTTCTCGGCTCTCGCTATTCGGAATCGGCATTAAACTGTAGGTCCCGTTCACTTGTGTGAAAAAGAAATCGCACACGACATAAGTGAATTAGAGAAGCTTGACTCTGACTCTCCGAGACAGCCACAGACAAATTACTCCTTTCAGTTGATCACTAAAATCTCAAAAAATAATATTAGAATCAATTCATAGCGTTGAATAACGTAGAGATGGCTGATTCAAATATTTCCTTTAAAATAGCTGATCACAATACAACTGTTGAAGGTTGAATAACAACACTTCGTGCTTTATCGAATGTTTGTTTCCGTTTTCATTATTTTTAAATGAAAAAAATTCCACCGAAAGTCATTGTAGTTTAGGGGACGTGTGTGGTGACGGTATTCTAGCTAAGCAAATATGTTTGTTGGAAGTGGTTTGCAGGTGATTTCAACTTGGAAGACAAGAAACGAACTGAACAGCCGCACCGATTTGAAAACGTAAATTTGCTCGGGAAAGACACATATCAAACATTTCAAAAGAGGTCTGAGTCATTGGAAGGTGATTAAACAGTCCAAAAGTAAGAAAATATACGAATTGGCCAAGGGGCGTCGAAGGTGGGTTTTTCACCCGTGAAGGGTGAAACTGCTGCTTCAAAGGCAGAATATGAAAAGATTTTTACATCGAATTGCCATTGGCGATAAAAAGTGGATCATCCCTATGACAATCTCAAACGGTAAAGATCTGGATATGGTAGAATTAGAAGGGTGAAGGTGACTATACGCTTCTCAAGTAAAAACGAAACCATGATTGAAGGTGCTCACCGGTTATACGTAGCTTATGCAGTTGAGCCATGCATTAGAGGAAAAGCGGCCGGAATTATTTGAAAAAAGAGACAAAGTGATTTTGCAGCAGACAATGCAGACAATGTAGCAGACCGAGCAAAAACGTACTACTTATGAGGATTGCAACAATTGAACGACTCGTTTATGGCATGTTAAGAAAAAAACCTTCTTCCGACGTGAATCCTAGTCAAAAGATGAGAGAGAGAGAGAGAGGGAGATCCTTTGAATAATATAGTATACACATAGTTTAATAATTTTTGTTTTGAATCCTGCCTAAGTTCAGAACCTCTTTGACAATCTTTCGCCAAACCTTCCTAAACTGTGTTCCTTCCATTTCGTGCTGTTATGTTCCATCTCTTTTAGATCTATCTTCATACTGTCCGGCGCGGCCTTTCAGGCAGTCTTTTTTTCTAAGGGATTTCAACTTTCATGTGACTGTTCGTCCACTGTCCATTCGTTCATGCCCTTCCTAATCTTAGCGATTTTATTACTCGGACAATGCTTGCATCTGAAGAGAGTTTTTCGATTTTTCTTCTTTTTTCAATTTAAAATTGATTTTTGTTTCTTAGCTTAACTAGCTTAACTTTCTAACATAACGCTCTGAAATTAAGAGTACAATTTAAAACTACGAGTCTTATCTTTCTATTATTGTTATTGAAATTAGAATTAAACTTATGATATCTTATGCTAAGATAATTTGTTTTATTTAAAAACCTTAGCATATGAACATTTATAGAGTTCCTCGAGTTCTTGAACGTTAAGCTTTGACGTCGATATTGATCCATGAGCATGGCACTCCAAGACTTCTTCCGCTTAAGATTATAAATATAATTACTTCATCTTTCCGCCACTGGAGCAGCAGTGGAGCAACTCATGCTGTATCCGATTTCCTTCCCTTTGGAAAGTTTCCAAATATTTAATCGACGGGAAATAGCTTGTGATTTTGATCGACTAAATTTTGGGTCTTCAAACTCTTCGTCAATTGGCGCTCCACCTCGAAAGCATCATCTTGGTAGGATAAAAACCATATTTTTTTATTAATAGAAGCCTCATTCTAAATTTGTACACTCACAGACCGTGGCAACGGCAAATTCCTATTTATTCACCTGATATTTTTGTAAAATCGGCCACAAAACAATTATAAAAAAAAAATTAAAAACAAAAGGGCATACAAAAAATACTTTATTATACTCGTTAATAACAACACTAGGTTGGGTTTTATCTACTAGGTAGGTTTTATCTACACATAAATTCAGAATGCTGAATTCAAAAAACATCAGAATTGTCGAAACGACCCGAGTTTATGAGAGAAAGACTCTGTTGAATATTTGACTGAAAAAGGTTTAAACAAAACATACAATTAAAAATTAAATTATATTTTTAGAAGCGTCATTATTATACAATGACAAAACCCAAATGCTTAATATGCCGTTAACATAAATTCTAAAAAAAAATACATAAAGCCTTTTCTGAAGGCTTTCCGATTGTGTTTTTATTCAAGGCAATACGTTATTAAAATCCAACAACAGTCTGCCATAATGCAGCTAATATATTGATGTCGTGCCTACGAAATCTTCTTTTAAAAAAATTTAATATTTTGTTACTCTTCTTTTAGTTTGGTAGAGATCAAAGTAAATTTATATCTATAATAGAATATACACATCTCAGGTTTTGAGTTGTCAAAGCTGCTAAGACTTGTTTTTTATTTCATTTTTTTCTTTTCTTAAATTAATGTACAACACTCTAAAACTATTGTGTCAATATTTAAAGTCGATTAGGGTCAAACTATCGGAAATATGGGATTGTAAGTCTCCGCCTCTCTAGTCTGGTCCTCTCCTTCACGGTTCTTTAATATTTCTAAACGCGTTTTTCTCACAGTTTGCACACTTTTTCTTTACGTGATTGACGAGATAATGACGTCGAGTTTTTTTTTTTAAATTTAACCTATTTTAAGATCACAAAATTTCGGTATTTTGACTTCCAATTCGACCTACAGAAACTTATCAACCAATAAAATCATTTTTGATTTTGTTTTCATTTTATATGATCCAGTGATGAGTTACGAGAGGCACCTTCTCTTTGAAATGTCCGAGGAGATTCGCTGTCAATGGCTCATTTCTTCATAAAAATTTTCACGAAAAATTCACGAAACATTCTTCAAATGTTACTTTGTTATGTGGTAATTATAAAAATAAATATACATTAACTGTGTTGCCAAAAAAAAATTATCGAAAATATGCTCCTTTTGTCTCGAACTAACCTTACTCGCCTTTAAGGAAGAATGTCATGCTCTGGCGTCCGGTGGGATGTTATAGTAACGCCAGGTTGAAGACAGTATTTTATTTTTAGAATCGAGGCAAAAAAATTCTTTGGTTTATTATAGAGGTCCAAGTCATTGAGGTCCTCTTAAGAATTTCCCTATTTTGTGTTTTCCTCGGATTGCTTAATTTATCTAACATCTCAGCTCCATCACGGTTTGTATTCGATGGTTCTGAAAATAATAATAATATACAATATAATTTATAATAAATACTTTATTTTTAAATATCTTGGAAACAGCGTTTTTCGTCAGGTCTGATACATTTTATGTAATTTGAAAATATTCTACAGAAATCCCATGTACCACACTGAAATGGATGACAAATAGCTAATAACTACAATCGTAGTTTTTTGCAATAAAAGAAGAGTATTTCTACCTAACTTCCATATTTTTGTTTAATGTTTGAAAAAGATATACGAGAACAAACAAAGAGCGAAAACAATGAATGTTCTTATTGTTTTGTATTGATTAAGAAATTTGACGATATGTTTTTTATAGTATGTACAATATATCCTAGTTTGAGCACAATATTAATACTTACTCCTCTTTTAGGTAATAACCGCTTTTCTTCTAGAAGGCATCGAGTTTAGTAGAAGCTCAATAATAATCTCGTCTTATTTTAGCACTCCATACAGGATCCAGAATTACATTTAACTTTTTTTTACTCTCTAGTCAATGGTAAGCCACCATACGTTTCATTACATGTCACAAGTGTTCGATTGGATTTGAATCGGTCGAATTCGCTGGTCAGTCTATCCTGGAAATTCGGATGTTATCAAATGTTTTGTTGAGTTGAAATTGATTGATTTTTTTATTTATTATTTGCAAAGTAGATATTTAGAAGTTACTTTATAATGGCTAACTTACGATTTGGTTCGATGACAAGATATACTTTTTTTCCCCAACATTTGGAATTTAATGAAACATATTAGTTACACATGTATTACGTATCATTCAAAGTATTTTCCATCGCTGGCCACTACTTTCTCCTATCTTTGGGGCAGTGTACGAATCCCGCGTCGAAAAAATTGTTCATCTTTTGAAGCGATCCACGAATCGATTCAATTTGTGACTTCTTCATGAGATCGTAAGTGTTGGTCAGCCAGGCCATGCGCCATTGATCGAAACAGGTGATAGTCAGAAGAAGCAATATCTGGAGAAAACGGCGGGTGGCGTAGGACTTCCCATTTTTATGTTTCCAAGTACGTTTTGACCTCTTTTGCAACATGGGGTCGAGCTGCAAAATCACTTTACCGTGCCTCTCGCTGTATTGCGGCCGTTTGTCTTTTAATGCTCTGCTCAAACGCATTAATTGCGTTCGATAACGAGTACCTGTGATCGTTTCACTTGGTTTTAACACCTCATAGCACACGACGCCGAGCTGGTCCCACCAAATGCAGAGCATAGTCTTGGAGCCGTGGATATTCGATTTGGCCGTCGATGTCCCCATGATTTTTTGCGTTTAGGGTTATCTTAATGAACCCATTTTTCGTCCCCGGTAACAATGCGATGCAGAAATCCCACAAACACAAACAAGCCGTTCAACGTCTCTTGGTTTTAACTCATACGGGACCCAAGTTCCTTCTTTCTGAATCATGCCCATGGCCTTGAGATGTTTTGAAATGGCTGGCTGTGTCACTGCCACTGATCGTGCCAATTCTTCTTGAGTTTGACGCGAGTCTTCACTCAGCAATGTCTCCAATTCTGCATCTTCGAAAACTTTCTGTCTTCCACCACTTTGCCGGTCTTCGACGTTAAAATCACCGTTCTTGAAGCGTTGAAACCAGTCACACGTTCTTTCACTAATAGCGTCCTCACCATACGTATCTGAAAGCATTCGATGAAACTCAGCCACTGTTTTCTTCATAATGAAACAAAACAGTAACACCTTCCGCAAATGACGAGAATTCTTCTCGTAAACTGACATTTTCAATCGAGAACAACTTTATGATGCAGACACAAATCGACTAATTTTTGAATGGTGCTCTGTTGACCGAGGTCCAAGCCAACTGCCTGTGTCTGTGATCTGTTTTTTCGACCGCTACTTTCCGTTATCCAAACTTGTACACCTTAGAATAGGAATGAAGGCAGGTACCAAAAACTCCCTTTCTACTTGTCGATTTCTTTGCTCGGTTACAGTTCCATTAATAAATTGCAAAAGTCCCAAAACGTAAAAAGAAAAGCATCCCAAACCTTTTGGCTTTGAGGAAACGACACTCTCTTGATTATGCACCTTAAACCTTTCACCTACTGACCGTCGAACGTATGGCTAATCGTTGGCACACAACAAAATAAATGTACTTTCATCGTACCATGTCACCCATCCCCAATCGTCCTGTGTCCATTTTTCATTATTTTTCATCTACGCCAAACGAAATGTTTTCATGTTTATGATAAAGAGAGGCTTTTTCGCCTGTCATCTTCCATACAAACACATCTCCTTTGATGAAATTCACGCAGCTCTGCTCTTAGCACTTTGAAAGCGAATGCGAGTTCTTAGTATTACACTGTCCGTCTTCTGGGTTGATTTGCGTTTTCGCCATGAGCCATTTTTCGCAGCTCAGATACTCTGTCTTTTTTTAACTAATATGGTTTCATCGACATCAATACTGATACACTGTGGGGTCCGTCACTGTTTCTTCAAGCAGATAATTAAGGACTTGCATAAGTAAGAATGGATTGAGGACACTTCCCTGATGTACACCGACCTTGATTGGGAACTTTTCGGGAACTCTTGCGGGACATCTTACTCTTGTCTTTGCTCCCTCATACGTTATGAAATTTCAAAGACTTCAAAAGCCTTTGACTCTTAAAGTAGTGCGATTTTTCAGTTCCCCGCTCTCCGTACCCAATTATTTTGTGTCACATGGGGGGATGTGACGAAAATACTGGCCTTAATGTTTTGTACATTTTCAACTTAACTACTAATTTACAAAAATAAAAACACTATTAAAAATGTCCACTCAAACTAGCCGACTTATCACGTTCACACTGATTTAATAAAACAGTTGATAGTAAGCCACAAAAACATTCTGACTAGATGAGTGGACTATGGTAAATGCTGCTTTTATACTCACCACTAGGAGTAACGTCATGAAAGATTGTTCGCCATGGTAGGGCTACGTAGGACGTAAGCATATCTTGTTCGTCAAAGTTTTCCAGAATAACAAAATATTTACGGCCGGAATTATCGTTTAACAAAACGATAAATGCAGAGTGTGAAATTGCCGCAAAGCGCTTCGGTTCTGATCGAAAAGCTCAGAATATAGCTGCAGTAACTGAAAAGTTAACTGAAGCCCAAACCTCTTATTTTCTATTGAAGGAATACAAAAAGCCAATTGTTTTTGTGACCTCAACTTGGCGAATTTACCAAAAAAAAAACTTGGATCTTGCATCCGTATAAAACCAAATTGATGCAAAAACTGAAACCACAAGCTCGTCTTAAATGTATTGTTTAGGTTTTGGAGCAAATGAAAATGGATCCGAATTTAGGCATAAATCTTCTTCATGGAGATCGCATACTTTTGGTTAAACGGATTCGTGGACAAACAGATTTGTCGCATTCGGGTAGAGAGTAGTCTTCAGAAGTATGCTTTGCAATGAGGTCTCGCATTGCATCCGAAGAAACATACTGTTTGACATTGATTTGAGACAGGCGGCATTATTGGGCCATATATCATCGAAACAAGAGTGGCCAGACAGTGACTGTCAATGGCGAACGATGGCAAACGGTTTTGAGTGATGATGATTAACTTTTTCTGAAATATTTGGATGGCTTGGACTTAGAGGATATGTGGTTCCAACAAGATGGCACAACTTGCCAAGCGTCAAGTGTTACGTTGGAGCTATTGAGAGAAAAGTTGCCAGAATGTGTTTGAAGGGATGATGTGAAACGGCCATTAATATCGTGCTATCTAACGTACTTAGACTTTGTTTTTCTTTGGCACATGGTAAGAAATCAACAAGTTGAGCCTCTCGTTATCCTAAGATAGTATTTGGTCTATTAGAATATAAGCAAACCCTTACACAAGTTTTTCTTTTCTAAAGAACCTTGAAACTTTATCCTTATAGGCTTGGCGAGTATAGTTAACCAGCTCTTTGTGCATACTTCATCGAATTGCTTTTAATTAACTATTTTGCAAGTATCCCTTCCTCTCCTCCGCTCTCGATTCGCAAAGCAATTCAGTTGAACAATAATTAATTTTCAAAAACGCAAAAGGGTGTTCCAACACTCCAGCCGTTATCCGTTCACAAAGGATCTCTCCGATAATTGTCTTTTCTCACACGACGCACTACACAAACGCATTCATACTTATGCAAATGAGAAATAAATTTAACAAAATAGGAAATTCACGAGGGATCCGTTTCCCGTTCGTGCGTACAATGAATCCGAAACCATGTCAAGGTGTAAAATATTTTATGCAAATCAGCCAACAATAATCCATTGAATAAATCACGCACACATCACATACGCGCATCATTGGATTTATGCGATGCGCTGCGCTCATTTGCATACGAGTATGTGATCCTTTTTTGTCGTTCCTAATTTCGTCTTGCCATAGGATCACGATAATGCAATTGAACTTCCATCCAAAATGGTTGCAATCAATCGTGCTCTGAAACTGTTGTAAATTGCGACAAGATGCCACCCCTTTATGGCGCGACATCTCCGTGGAAAATCGTGAAACCTTTTATGCCAGCAAAGAAATAAGATTTCCTCGAAATTATGTTACATCAGGACCAAAATGGCGTCAACTTGAACTAATCCAATATACGGCGTGTGTTGATAAATAAATCAAATCACCCTAGCGCGATACTCTCCCGCGTGTGTGTGTTTCCACCCTCGCCGATTGAACCACAAGCGGCCCACGGCCCACCCTACGATATCATCATGCATGCGTACGAGTACATATATGATGCACATATCCTTCTTATTTACTTTTTACATAAAAGGATGTGTGATGTTAGTAGAGATCACTGCGAACCGTTTTGCACGGGTTGAAGCGTGCTTTTCACCCTCTCGGCGATTGGCTTGAGGGTGAATAGAGGGAGTAGTCTTAGTTGTACTCGTAAGTAGAACATAAAAGGGATGATTCCATCTTTCCTTTTTCGAATACTTAATTTTTATTTGATGTATTATTTTTCATATCTTTCTGCATCGACAAGGATTCTCCATTACAACCCAATACGGAAACGACAACGATACCAAAAACAACATGAAGAAGAAACTTCATCGATGTCGATTCAGTTGGTTGAGTTAGTAGGTCTCGTTGTACTTGTGTCCTTTATTGAATCCTTCCTTGGAGTTGTTAATATTTTTGGTGCATCGATGGATTGTGTCCTTAAAACATCGTTCCATAGCTATTTATTGGCAATTTCAAGTGTTTGGGAATTGTTTTGCGATTTGATATTTATTGCTATGGTAGTGTCAAGGATGCAGTCTCAGTTATGCAAGGTATTGCTATTGATTTTTATGTAGATGATCAGTAATGGAGGACACTTTTTCCGTTCTCCGTCCACTTTCTGTGCAGTTTTATGAAAGTTTGAATAACGATTGGGGCCAAGAAGTCAAGTGGATGATAGTGATGGGTGGGAATTTCAGCGGTTTGGCAAAAGTTTAAGAGGTCGTTGTGAATGTCTGTGGCTGTAAAATAGTCCTATTCGGGAATTTATTGTCGACGTTCCGGGTTAACCTTCCTCTTGGTTATTGAGCTCGGAGTGACTATGATTTCCTTGCTAGACTTGCCTTCCTCTTCGATTTTAGCTCGAATTTAGTTCTGTCTACTGTGTAATTGCTGCAATTGGAAGTAGTATATTCTTAGCATTGGCAGCTTGATTATTGGATGTTTCGACGGCGACCTTCTAACTTCTGTTTAATAAAACAAGGCCAGACCTCAAAAATCATATTAGTATCAAAAATGCAATTAAAATCATGATTTTGACATCCCTTTTCGAAATGAATCATAAGCTTGTTATGGCGGGTGAGGTTTTTTTTTTGGTAATTCCTCACTTTGTTTTACGTTTTATAATCTTTATTTATTTTATTTAGTTACAATTTTAATTTAATATTTTTTTAAGTTATTGCAATGAATCCATTTTTTTTAATAAAAAATGTGTTTCTGCTCGTGACTATTTTACTTAAATTAGCAACTTCCATTTGGTGTCCTTAAAGACCTCAGAACAGTGTACTGAAACTCATTTTGTTATAAAAAAAATCTTCTGAATTACGAATGTAAACATAGACCCTCTCCTTAAAACAGATTCGGACTGAAGCGACCCTCATAACTAATAAACCATATATTCACTTTTTTGTGAACCTTATCACGTATTCGTCAAGCGATTATGTGCCGAAATATATCGGTCTACAAATAGAGTCGATATCACTGTTTGCTCTCGAGATGCACGAGATGAAAAACAACTACACAAATATCTCTCTGATTACGATGGATTCGAGTTCTAGAAAGCCTTATACCCTGAGAAAACTCGAAAAATCAGGCGTATTACGATAATTCAGAAGTGGACAGCTAAGGTAGGCTAGGTAGACTAAATCTTAATTTTAGTGACAAACATAACTTGGCCGAAGGAAGCCGCCAGTGACCGAAGTGGAATGCAATTCGCACTGCAGCATATGTAACCTGTGGTGTCGTGCTCCTGTCGTAAGTTCGTCGTCCAGACATGTCTTCAGCGTTTCTCCATCCATTACCCCCTAGAATTAGTCACAATAGGCAACGATTGCAATGCTCCTACTATCAAAGGAATTTAGCCTAAGGGAAAGTTATGTGGAGTTAACTTATATGCAGGAGTTTCTACGATTGTAAGGTGAAAGGTTCTCGGCCTGTCACCGAGAAGGCGTTCCAATCTGCAAAATCTATGATTTTGGCCGGGTGCAAGGGTCATTATTTCGTATGGCAAGTTTTAAGTTTGCTCTCTCAAGTGGGTGGTTTAAACGAATTTTTTTGCAGCAGACCTTATTTTACTGTCTAGATGCCCTAAGAATTGAAGATATATTTGATTCTGGGAACCGCTTCGCCTCCTATGAAGAAGTTGAAAGTGCGGTTAACGAATAAAAAAATGTTAACTCGAAATCGAAGTTTTTCATTGTCAAGCCAATAACTTTTCACCTTTCCCTCATATAATGATAGTTATACTATAAACAATTTGGTGGAATTGGTTGGTCGAAATTGATTTTTGAAGAAGGAACTCACTCTTTGTCCTAATATTGGAGACTTATTCAGTTAAAATAAACCAAAATAACAGGAATTGTATGATTTGAGGCTTATGTAGGTCTGATTCATCAGATTTTCTTCTTGTTATGTTGACTATACTGGAGCCCGGAGGATGATGTCGCCAATGACACGAGATTCGAGTTCCGCAATAGCCAAATCATCGAAGTCGTATTTCTTAGTGTTTCCTCTTAGCTGTGACCGCAGCAAAACAGTAAACATTTTACAATATGTAAGGGAAGAAGTGAATTAAATTCAACATAGTCGAATGCGAAAGCTCTGTCTCTGGTCAACCAATACAATAATCAAATAGTTAGTTAACATGTCTAAAATATGCCGCCGAGGCTTGATCTTGATTCGATCGGTAAGTTTTTAAGATTCGGTCGGCAGTTTTTAAAAGCTGCCTGTTATTTTCGAGAGAGCGCAATAGGAAATTGCAGATTAGTCGCACCCAAAAATTTGTTTTTAATAATAAAATAGGAGACCTTCCATCGGCCTCCTATACTTCCAGAAGCAGTGCTTCATCGTTTGGGAGCAAAGAGAATGCGCAGTTAATGACGTTTCAAAACCTATAAGCCCAACGTTTTGCGTCATTTAGATAATAATCCGAATATATTCTGCCGACCACAATAGAAGCTCTCCCAAATTTAGCTTGAGAGATTCTGTCAACTAAAAGTCGGCGTGTAGCTTTGATTATCACAAAGCCTGTTGTCTTATAAGTACTAATGCATTTTCACTTCATATCACGAAAATATTTATACGTGCTGTATCATCACTTTACTTGATATCAGTGCGATGTCTTCCAAGCGAAAGCCAGCTAAGATGTTAAACAATCAATAGTTAAATTCAATGAAGAAGGAAAAGATGTTCAAGAAATTGCTGACCTTATCGGAAAAATTCGTTCCACTGTTCATAACATACATAATTTCAGGATGCAAAAACCAATTTAGATTGTCGTACAAAAGAAAGAAAGGGCGAAGCAAGATATTGACAGACAAAGAAGAAAAGAGCACTTTAATGGAAGTAAAGAAGGATCCCTTCAAAACGGCACGAAGGCTACAAATGTTTTCGGGAAACAAGACTGGAAAAGATGTTTATTTGAAGACGTGTAACATATACCGAATGATGAATTTCAACTGTAAAGTATATAGGAGGCTCTATTATAATTTCTGGTTGCATGTGAAGCTAGACTAGGCTATGAAAATTCTGTAGACAGTAAATAGTAAATCAAATAGATTTGTCTACCTTAACAATTTAAAAGCTACAGGGAAATTATATATTGCAAACATTTTCCATTGTACCAAGATAACGAACCCAAGCACACATCGGAAGCTGCGAACATTTGGTTCCAAAATTATTACAGACGCCTCCTCACTCATCAGACTTAAATGTATTTTTACATCTATGGAATGAGCTTGTGAGAAAGCAATATGAGCTTTAATAGTCGTAACGAGCTCAAGGAGGCTATAGTAGAAGCGCAAACTCAATTGATAACCTTCCAAAAATTTAACAATACCCAACCGGCTTCAAGCAGTGCTGCAAGTAAACAGACATTGTACAAAATACAGCGTGCGCCATCTCATATGGGTTGATGTAAATTTCGAATAAATTCAACAATTCTTAACCGATTTTGGAAATTCAAAAACTTTTATTCAGTTTAGACCTTTACAATTTATTTTGATTAATTTACGAAAACAATATCAATTAAATGACATTTTCGAGCATTTCGGTCGAAATTTCTGCGATTTCCGCACGAATGTTTCTTTTGAGCTGTTCTATTGTCTTCAGGCCGTTAGCACCCACCTTGCTCTTCAAGTTTCCCCAAAGAAAAAAGTCTGGAGGAGTCAAATTCGGCAATCTCGGAGGCCAGTCAATATCGCCCTTTTTTGACACCAATCTTCCAGGGAACTTCTTACGCAAAAGGTTCATTGTTTTGTCCGCAGTACGGCATGTCACACCGTTTTGTTGAAATCGAAAGTGAAAGACGCCTTTTTTACGCATTTCTGGGACCACATAATGGGCCAACATCCACCGATATCAATCGCCATTCACTGTATCGCCAACTTTGAAGATATACATACGTTCCGATGGTGCATACACATTAATTAATACAAACATTAATTTTTCTATCATAAAGCGGCTCTTCGTGAATAATGTAAGGATTTTCGGTGCCCCAGAAGCGACAATTTTGTTTATTAACTGAGCCAGAGAGCGGAAAATGTGCCTCATCGGTCATCAAAATTTGCTACCAGAACTCCGGCTCAGCATTAATCATTGCAACGACATTTTGTGCGTATGAATTATCTGCACTTTGTATGGAAATAAGTGAAGATCATCCTTTAAAATTCTCCGCAAAGTGGTCCCACTGATACCTAACTGCTGCGAACGGCGCCGATATGACAAACTTGGGTCTTCTTGAACACTGGCCTTCACATACTGAATAGATGAGTTTGAACGCCGCGGACGTTGCCTAGGTTGCTCACTAGGGCTTGCCACAAAACCAAATTGAAAAAAAATTCGAGGCCCAACGAAGAATTGTATCTTTTTTGGGCGCAACATGATCACGATATTTTGCACGAAACGCACGTTGAGTTACCACAACCGAGCGTTCATTTTTAATGAACATTGAAACTATTCCCGCGCGACTTATATTAAAAACGAAACTTCGAAATAAAAAAAACGAATTAAATTTCGGGCAGAGCTTCGCCCTCTGGAACTTTATTAATAGAACTGAACAAACTATCGTTTTTGAAGTAGGTTTTTATAATAACAAAATGCTGACTTATTACTTTAGCGTGAGATTAATAATTACATATGATACACAAGCAAATTAGAATTTGGATATACATATTAGATTACAAGGTATTTGATGCAAGAGGATATACATGTTAGATTACAAGGTATTTGATGCAAGAGGCAAATCTGAATTTGAATATATTGTATTTCTTAAGATAACAAAGTTATGCGTTAGCAACTGCATGAGAGAAGAATGTTGGAATATAACTTCTCCCCCCTTAGTGAAGCGACTGTTGAAGGAGTGACCTTGGTGCGATTTTGACAGGAACGGTTTGTGTGGCTGTGCTGGGTTGTTCTTCTTCATGGACAAGGTTATTGGTGGGTTCAATTGACTCTTCTAGTGGTTTTAAGTTGCTCTTAATGATGTATGCTATGAAGATGATGATGCAGGTTGCAATGATGGCGTACAGGAATGTCCAGTTCTTTTGTGAGAAACTGATAGTGAGTTGGCTGATTTCTTCGCGGTTTTCTATCTGCTGCGCATGGAGTTCATCGAGGGTAAGGTGACGTTTGATCGATGATACTTGTACTTGCTTGTTTGTTGATGGGTGGATAATAATATTGTCCCAAAATGTATCTACTCGGGAATCGTATGTGATGTTGTTAATGGTTACAGTACAATTTTGAAAATGGATAAGATTTGTTCCATGAATTGTGTATTTTGGGATTCCACAATTTGTTTCGGCTATTATATTCTTGACATTAATAAGCAAGATGTAATTTTGTTCCGGTTGGAAGATGCTGGTGTATTCCGTTCCGTTTACCATATTGCATTTGGATGGTTGGTTTTTGATGATGTTCGGGATGCATTCTGGGTGATTGACCTGATTACGTGACTTTTTGCAGTAGTACACGTTTTGAATTATGGGGCACTCTTGTTCAAAATAATAGGTGTCGAGTCCATTAAAGGCGATATAGGGTGTAGTTGGGATAGTTAAAGTTTTGTTGATAGGTAGAGGAATGATATGAAAATAGGAGTATGTATCGTTGGAAAGTATCGGGATTTCAATGCTGAATATAATCCTAGTGTCATTGTAATAGGCTTTTAAGCTTAAAAATTCATAAATCTGTTCATTTGAAATTATATTGATTGCCTGTTTTTTGAAGAGTTCACTAATTTCATCCAGTTCAGTATGGCTCAGAATGTGTTTAGATATGATATTGAGTCTGGCTAAGGAAATAGCTTCCGCTATGTTTGTTAGGTGATTATTGAGCAGATCTATATTGAAATTAATTCTATGTATATATTGAAGATGCATTAAAAGTTCTTCATCTGTTTTAATTTTGTTGCCAATGTTTTCTTGATACGAATTTAGAAAGTTTTGTATTGTTTTCTGTTGTTTGTTTATGTGACGAGTTATGTCTTCAAATCTTTCGATCATCTGTTTATTAATTTTAATTTGTTTGTTTGATTCGGTATTAGAGGTATATTTTATTGCTTCTAGTTCTTTATTTATTTCTGATGCATCGGTTGCATCCATATTTCCCGTAATAGTTTTAATTATGGAACCCAAAGCGTTAACCAAACCTCTTTTATTCCTATTTCTTGGCAATAATGTATGTAATTTCTGTTCAAGTTCCCTAAATTTAAGCTCTATTGTTTCTGTCGTTTCCCTGTTATGGTCGCTCTTACTTAATACATCTAAGGTACTCCTAATTCTGTCAACAGCTTTTTGATAATTGGATAGTTCTATTATATGGATTAATTTTTTCTTTGCTTCAATTAGTTTAGCGTCTCCTAGTTTGAGTGGTAGAAGTCCGTGATTGTTAGTCAAATCGTGTAGTTCAAGTTTGTGTCCGTAGATGGTGATTACTGTTGTTAAAAGCCTGAAATTTTCGTTTTCTTTTTATTCTGCTCTTGTGCAATTTCTTTAAGTCGTTAGTAATGACGGTAACTTTATTGTTTTCTTTTACTGTATGTTTCTTAAATCTAGGGGTTAGTTTATTACGCTTACATTCCTTCCTAAATATAATTGTTCCCTCTCTCAGATCTTCGGGTGGATTCCTAGTAAGGTTTAATTTATTTATATTCTTGTTTCTAATTTTTTCTAATTGCTGTTTTATTGAAGGAAACAATTCTGATTGAATTTCATTGATTTTTCGTAAAAAGTCATGTTCGTTGTCAAATTTAAGGTTGTTTATTTTGTACGGCCTACAATAGAATAGTTCGTAGGGAGTGTGTTTCGTTGAAGTGTGGATAGAATTGTTATATGTAAGGACTGTCTCATTCAGAATATCTTCATGGTCTTTTTCCTTGTATTTGTCGTAAATAAGTCTATAAATTTCTGTTAAAGTGGAATGCAAACGTTCCACTGGTGAGTTGCTCGAGGTTTGTTGGAATGACGTTGTATGGTAGTGGATGTTATATTGCTTGCAGAAGTCCTTGAAGATATTGGAAGTAAATTCCGAGCCCTGATCTGAAACTAATTTTTGTGGAATGCCGTGTAGGCTCATGAAGTGTCTAATGGATTTCACGACGTTTAGGCTGTTTCTGGCGGGGAGAGTATAAACGGCAGCGAATTTTGAGAACTTATCTAAAATGGTTAATATTTGTTTGTTATTTACACTGTAAATATCTATGTGAATTATTTCTAAGGGTTTCCCAGGAACCTCTGGACTTTCATAAGTTAGTTTCTGCGGATGTCTGTCATACTTTAAGGTTTGGCATTTTATGCAATTGTTTATTGTTTGTATTATTTTGTTTTTCATGAATGGAAAGTAATAATTTCGTTTTAAATGAAGAAATGTCTCGTTTATGCCTCTATGGTTGCTGTTATTGTGATAGTCTTGTATTAATTTGTCTTGGTCGTCATTTTGTCTTACGTCTGTCAAGAGTTCCATACATCTCAAAATACGAAAGGACTTATTCTGAGAAAAGAATTTGGAGTAAGTTGCTTGGACTATTTGAAAGATGTCATCCTTTGTATGTACTGCGTTTAGCTTATTTGGGGCAAAGTACTTCTTAAAAATATCTATCATGACCCCTTCTGTAAATTCCGGTCGGCGGATTATGCGACGTTGTTTATTTCTGAACACTGTTTCCAGTGTCATGGGTGAGCCTGTGTTAGATTCTTGTAGAATAATTTGCAGATTGAACTCGTTGAGAGGTCTCTCTGATATATAGATACCGTCGCCCAGATTCTCTTCAGCCGAATGTATTGTTGAGATATTGGTTGATTCATTGAGGTTCAACTCTACGGTTTTTTCAGGTTGGATTTTGATTCTGCTAAGGGCATCAGCATTCGTGTTCTGTTTTCCCTTTTTGTATATAATTTCGTAGTCATATTCCTCAAGTTTTAATCTCCATCTGACGAGTTTGGAGTTCGGGTCTTTAAGACTCATGAGCCATTGGAGAGGCTTATGGTCAGAGAGGATCTTGAACTTATTACCAAAAAGGTAAGGGCGGAAGTGTTTGGTGGCCCACACGATGGCCAATAGCTCCTTTTCAATGGTTGAATAGTTTATCTCGGAGGTGGTGAGGGTTCTGCTAGCATAGCATATAGGTTTATCGCTACCAACTGGTCCTTGTGACAGTATAGCTCCTATAGCAAAATTGCTAGCATCGGTTGTTAGGAGGAATGGTTGATTGAAATCTGGATATTGAAGGATTGGGTCGTTACTTAAAATATCCTTGCATAGCTCAAATGTTTTTCTATATTCTTCGTCTATAACGACACGGGAGTTCTTTTTTAAGCAAGATGTAAAGGGTTTTGTTAATTTTGAAAAGTCCTTAATGAATTTCCTGTAATACCCCAACAATCCCAAGAAAGACTTTATTTCTTTCTGAGTTTTCGGGATTGGAAATTCCTTGATGGCTCTAATTTTCTCAGGGTTAGGTTTTACTCCGTCTTTTGAAATTACATGTCCAAGGAAGGCCGTTTCCTTGTGAAGGAATTCCGACTTGTCTAGCTGTATTTTAAAATTTGATTCCTGTAATTTTTGGAAAACTTTCCGTAGGGTTTCGATGTGCTCTTGTAGGGAGGTCGAGTATACGAGAATGTCGTCAAGGTATACAAGGCAACCGTCCAAGTCGCGTAGGATATTATCCATCACTCTTTGGAAAGTTGAAGGGGCGTTCTTAAGCCCGAATGGCATTCTGGTGAACTCGAAATGCCCTCCTTCCACCGTGAAGGCAGTTTTTTGAATGTCCTTAGGATCCATCTCTATTTGGTGGAATCCACTGGCCAAATCAATGGTGGAGAAATACATACATCGCCCTAATTTATCCAATATTTCATTAATATTGGGTAGTGGATATTTATCATTTATTGTCTTGTCATTAAGTTTACGGTAGTCAATGACTATCCGCCACTTTTGCCGTCCACTTGCGTCCAATTTTTTGGGTACTACCCAAACTGGGGAGCTCCAAGGGGAAAAGCTTTGTCGTATTATCCCCTGGTTAAGCATCTCTCGTACTTGATTTTGGACTTCCACTTTGTGTACGTAGGGGTACCGATATGATTTTGTGTAGATCGGCACATCGTCTGTAGTTCTGATTTTGTGTTTTATAGTGTTAGTGAAGGTCAGTTTTTGTCCTTCTTTATGAAATATGTCGTCGAATTCCCTACACAATTGTAAGATAGCCTTTTTTTCTTCTCGATTTAGGTGAGAAGTGCGTAGTAGCTCTGTAATTTCAAGTTGGGCATTTGAGGAATCGTGGGTATGTTCTAGATTGATATTGTTGAGTTCTAAGGTTTCGACACCAGAAAAGGTGAGAACCTTCAGCGGGTGTTCTAAGAACAGATCTTGGGGTGAATTTGAGCCGTTGAATACCTCAACTATACTATACCAGTTTTCGGACTTATAGATCCCTTCAGATATGAAGATATTCGGTTTGATTTCGAGCTCTTTAATGTAGATGTCTCCGTTTTGGACATCCACAGGCAATTTCACTATGGATTTCGAATACGGGGGAATATTGTACTTATGTGACATGTAATTGGGCTTAAAAAGTAGAGGGATTTGTGCGTTATCGGTAACCAGTTTCCGATTTCCTAGATCAACCTTGACTTTAAGCTGAGCGAGGGCATCCAATCCTAGAAGGCCATCAAAATAACCGTGGAATTTGAAGATCAGAAATCTGGTTTCTCCTGGTTGTTTGAATTCAATGAAGTTGGGTAAAGTGACTTGTTTATTTATCGGGTGTTGGTTTAGTATTGTGGTGATAGTGATAGGTGGAATAGTTGTTATATCGTCTGGGTGGATGTATTCCGGATTAATGAAAGAGGTTGACGCTCCTGTGTCAATTAGAATTTTGAGGGGTTTTCCGAATGGTGAGGATACGTGAATATAAGGAAGGGAATGTCCATGTTTGTTGATATCTAGGTAAACGTTGGCTGGTTTGAGGCCGTTTCGTGAAAATTTTTGTCTTCGGAGTCAGTTGGTTGATTTGTATCGGGTACGTATTTATCTAGTTCTGGTTGGTAATTGTTTGTCTCGTTAGTCGTTTCGTATTGGGTATTGTAGTTCAGGTAGACAGGGTCATGGGTTTCTTGGGGACAGTTTGTGAGTGGAAACTGTTCTTGTTCCTCCTGAGGGAAGCTTTCTGAGACGTTATATACCTCTCGGATGGAATAATGAGATGGACCGTTTGGTCTAAAATTATTTTGTGGTGGATTGTAAGTTGGTCGTTGGTTAATAACTGGTTTAATTGAAGTAGTATTATTGGGTCGGCTATTTATAGTGGATATGGACATAGGTTTTATTTGCTGAGACTGATTCGAGTGTTGGAATTGGTTAGTTTGTTGGGGTCTATGAATTTGGTTAAAGGACCTGAAAGGTTGTTGGGTATAGGTTATTTGGTTTGGTGGATATCGGAAAGTGGATTGGAAAGGTTGGATCGAACGAGTTTGTGGTTGAGAAGGTCGAGGTTGTTGTTGTGGATGAAAGGATCGCGATTGTGTTTGTGGTTGCATTTGAGAAGGTTTATTGTGCATATTTGGAAGTGGGGTTTTATAGACAATAGCTCTCTCGGATTTAAGATAATAGGTATTTTGTTCTTTGATGCAAAAAGAGAATGCTTCTGTTAGCGAGGATGGCCTCATGGCTCGGATGGTTGAGCCGAGTGGCTCCCTTAGCCCTGTTAGGAAAATATTAAGACACATTCCTGAGTATAATTCTCGTTTTGCATTGATCACGTTATTATCTATTTCGTGAATTTGTATATGATTATACATAGCAGATGATATTTCAATTACTTCGCTATAGAATTGTTCGAGGGTTCGAGTATTTTGTCTGAGGTTATGTAGGTCTTTGATTAAAGAAGTTTCATTCCTTTTATCCGCATAATGGAGAATAAGATTTTCTTTTATCTTATCCCATTCCAATGGCGTCCCGTACATATTAAGGACCTCATTGGCCGGACCTTCGATTTTATTACGAATAGCCCTCAACAATAATCTTCCATAACTGGTGTCTCTGATTGATTCTATATGCTGTAGGATTTCCTCTACGTTGGTTAAAAATTCATACAATAATCGAGGATTTCCGTCGAATTTAGGGAGATCTTTTATCACGTCGGGTATTCTTAGGGAATTAAATAGTTCTGTTAGATTCGCCATATTAGAAGAGGTTGGGTTATCGTTAAGGAATGGATTATCGTTAAACACTAAGTCGTTAGTACGCGAATCTTCAATTTTGGTATCGTTATCACTTTGATTTAATTCAAAATTCGTATCAAGACGTTGGGCGTTTTCGAAATAAGAAGGTATGCTTGACAAAGAGCTGGATAAATTAGCTATACTAGGTGAATTTATCGTATATGGTGGTCTTGATTTGGATCTTAGTTTTCTTTGAATGATATTCGGTATTGAGGAAAGGACAAATAAAAGGGTGTGAAAAGAAAGGAATGAACTCGACTTACCATATGATTATTTGTTGTTTCATGATTTTTTTTTCTTCTGATGATGATGTTGCACTCGGTGTTTATAGTTTTTGTTTAAATTATTATTTATTTCACGTGTAGTGTATTTATGTAGATTTTGTTTCTCCTTCTTCTTGTACGGTTGCACTTAGTTACTAATTTTTGTTTGTACAATATTGATCTTTGCTTCACTTATTTTTACTTTTCCTTAGGGGTATAATTTAATGGTTATTCTTCGTTATATGTATATAATTCGCACTTAATCACTAGATTTGGTTTCTTTTTATTGTATTTGTTAAGTTATTTGTAAGGATTTATGTTTGGGGTGTAGGTTTAACTTAATGGTTAAAACCAAACGAGTTTTACCATTCACGATTTTCTTTCGTGTCGGATAACACTCGCGTTCTGCCAATTATCTATCGAACGTAGCACTTGCACCGATATACTTTCGATGTATTTCGTTTATTCCCGATAAACCGTCGAAAATTATGAAATCACTACGTACTGGATAGTTTGGCTATCCTACCGACTGCGCCACTTATATTAAAAACGAAACTTCGAAATAAAAAAAAACGAATTAAATTTCGGGCAGAGCTTCGCCCTCTGGAACTTTATTAATAGAACTGAACAAACTATCGTTTTTGAAGTAGGTTTTTATAATAACAAAATGCTGACTTATTACTTTAGCGTGAGATTAATAATTACATATGATACACAAGCAAATTAGAATTTGGATATACATATTAGATTACAAGGTATTTGATGCAAGAGGATATACATGTTAGATTACAAGGTATTTGATGCAAGAGGCAAATCTGAATTTGAATATATTGTATTTCTTAAGATAACAAAGTTATGCGTTAGCAACTGCATGAGAGAAGAATGTTGGAATATAACTCGCGTTTTTTTGGTATGAAGCGGTTCATGGTTAAAATTGTACTGAGTTGACGTTTCCAAAATGCAATGACATATGAAAATCGGTTCATAATTGTTGAAGTTATTCGAAGTTTGCATCGACCCATATGAGATGGCGCACTCTGTATTAAATTTTTGTTTTGTAAGTGAGCTGGATAGCTTTGTCCGATATTTGCTGAAACCACTATATGTCAATATCATAAGATATATGACAGCAAAGCTTCTTCCAATAGCAATTCACTTTTGAAAAGAAACTAAGAAAAAATCCATTAAGATACCAAATTACTGAAACCTGTCACCAGGTGCTGGAACATAGGTTTACAGTAAATATTATCACAATTAAAATGAAGTTGCGGTATTTCCAATATTGTGCTTAGGCACCTTCCACCAGTGGCTGTAGAGAGGTACACCATCCTGTTCAACAATGCACTGAATAATGCATACTATCCAGTGCACTGGAAGAAGGTGGTGCAACCAATCCCCAAGAGGGGTAAGGACACCTCTAACCCGGCAAATCTCCGCTCGATAAGTCTCCTTCCGAGTATCAGCAAGTTATTCGAGAAGGTGGCCCATAGGGCCCTGTCTAAATGGGTTAAGGCCAATAAAATCATCCCGGATAACCAATTCGGTTTCAGAGCGGGACATGACACTATTCATGTCGCGTCGAAACTCGTATCGGATAGCCAATGGAATAAATGCAAGAACCAATGCACGGGTGCTTGTCCGATTGCTACGCATGATTTTTGACATGTTAACAGGTAGAAAGTTCGTAGTGAAAATTGCCAACGTGACTTCTAACCAAACATTTGATATAAACAACGGACTGCAACAGGGTACGGTGAACTCGTCGATACTTTCCAGCATTTACTTCAGTGATTCGATAGCTTCTCTTCATCATTCAATAGCGTATGAGGACGATTTAATCGCGTACAGATCAGGTCCAACGATCGACGTCATTACCTTGCAGCGTGATTTCGAAAAAATTCAGCAGTATTGTGATGACTGGAAGTTGAAGATCAACTGCCAGAAATCATAAACTATTTTGTTCAGAACGCATTTGTCTAGGGCCTCTCGAGGCACTAGAAAAAATTAGCGCGGGTTCTCAATTCTTGGACCGGACGGGCGCCCAATGGCGAAACAAAGTGTACTCAGATACCTTGGGATCTGGCTAGACCAGTATCTATATTTTGACGAAAATGTAGATGCTGCTCTGGCAAGGGCTCGAGGTGCTTTCGCTCTGACAAGATGGCTGTTTCATTGCAGCCAACTTGATTCCAGGGTGAAGGTAATCTGCTACATGGCCTTAATCAGGCCCTTGGCTGCCTATGGATGTCCCATCTGGTTCAATGTGAGAGCCAGCTTAATGGAAAGGATTCGGGTGTTTGAGAGACAATGTCTCAGGACTTGTCTCGGGTTACATAGGACACCCGAATCTGATTAACCAAGAAAAATATAAATATAGTAAAATTTAAAAAAAAAGATAATATATATAAAGTATATGTTTATATATGTGTATATGTATTAATTAAGTTAGAATAAGATATGTTTAGTTAGGTTTTGGTAAGTGTTTTTGAAAAAAAAAATTTCTTAGCTTAAGTTAATTATAAAAATGTTGATGGAAAGTTATTTATATATTGTAGTAGTCGAAAGGCATACGTTAAAATTATACAGTTTGTTTTAAAGGGCCTTAGGGTCAGTAAGATTCCCAAATTTGTAATGATAGTTAAGCTAGTTTTAAATATTTTTATCTAGGATAACATAGATCTAAGGAACTATAAACAAAAATGAATTGAAAAAAGAAAAAAACAAATGAGGTTGCGTGAAGAAGTTATTTTAAAAAAAATCCAAACAACCGAATTGGCCTCATGACCTCACTGCATTTTTTCTAGTGGTAACTTTCTTTCCATACCCAAAATAAGGGCCTTATGGGAACATCGTTTTTTCCCCAACCACCAAGTTGCAGAAGTATTTAAAGGATGGCTTGGATTCCTATTTTGATATAGGCAAATTTACTTAATTATTATTTTCAAACAACGAAATTTAGAACACACATTGTTATCAAAAATCAGACTTACGTGAGTCATGTTGTAATTTTTGTTAATCACTTAAAATAGCTCTGCTATGGGATTGGTTGGAGCCTCAAAAAGTATATTATTTTGATTATAATGAAAAAAAGTGAAAACTTGGCGAACCAATAATATTATTAAGACTTCGTCACGTGAAATCATATTCGAACGAGATAATACTAAAAATGATAGAGTGTTAATGAAGCAGGTAGGTGGCTGGCCATTGGTGCAGGCCAAAAGTTTCAACATGAAATAAAAATGGCAGGATAACTTTAAGACCAACCATTCGTATATTTTAAAAAGCATATGACTCTGTGAACTATTTGTCGGGAATCCCAAAAAAATTGGTAAGATTGATTTGTACCAATGCCTAAAGGGAAACACACATTCGAAATATGTACATACGTGAAAGATTCAAACAGGGACACATTTTTCCACCACATCATTTTAATTTGGTAGTGGAGTATGTAATCGCTTCTGATTAGCAATAAAATCAACCCATTTCTAAAGCATGGTGACTGGGGATGACAAGTGGATCACTAACTTTAACTTCAAGCAAAAACGTTCATGCTCGAATCGGGGATATAGAGCCTATCTGCTGATAAACCATTTCATTAATTTCTTGCCAAAAAATTATTTATCTGTATCGTTCTGCTCCGTCTTTATCTTGGGTGTCACTCAAGTTTTGGTTTTCCGAGATGAAAACCCCAGCATGGGATATTCGATATTGATTCAATGCCTGAGTAGATTGAGTCTTATATGCCTATACTCCAAGGTTTATGCAGGTTTCTCTTCAGGGTAATGCGGCTAATGATCAGTTGCTGAAATTTGTGACTTATTTGTTCTCAAGTTTACATATTTTTGAACGAATGTCTAAATGACTACAGAAGTCTGAGGGAATCTGTGTCGAGTATTTAGGAAAGCCATATAAACCGTCGACTCTCAAGATCTCATTCCCAAATTGCTATACAATTTATAGCAAACAATTTTCTTTATAAATTCCCATAAATTTGAATATTTTACCTTATCCTAAAGCAATGACAAATTTCCAGTCCGTGCGTAATGAGCTTCATTAGCAAGAAATACCCCAATCATAAATTTTCATGGCTTTTCTAATGTCCTCTAAAAGAACCGATAACAACATCAGCACACCGTCGATAACGCATCTCGCACCCTCAGTAGAATATAAGCACACAAAAGTCATACTTCATTCAAAATTTAACTGAATTTACTGTGGTCGTCGTCCATTTAATGTACTCCTCTCGGTCCAGTATCATGTCTATCTCAACAATATCACTTAAATGCTACTCGGAAATAACTACTCAAGCGCGCCCAACCGAGCGATAATGAGATGTGTTTCTTATCAATAAGAATTGATTTTCAATTTCCAGTATTCGACCGAAAAAGAAAGTCCTCAATGGCGCACATAAAAATATAAGCACAACCCTTATGACCAGATCCGCGAAAACCATCACCAGGACCGTTCACCCTCACACCATTATCACTCCAAATGCCATTTACTTCATTTCCTGTTTTCATCCCACTCGAGTAAACATCAGTCCATTTCCAATGCCCATTTTCCACCATCGTATGTAACTAGATACATTCACACGTCCAAACAACTCGCTCATACACACACACGTACATAGCATGAGCTCTAATAAATTTCTGCTGCTAATTAGCATATTTTTCAACTTTCACGTACCACATTGGCAATGTGTTTGCTCCTTCATCGTCGTCGTTGTATTCCTTGGCCCTCGTACACCCCCTTCGGATGTGATATGCGTCTCCCCAAATCACTTCAATAATTCCATCGCACTCTAACAGCCAAACACTTAAGAATATTTCGTAACTATACTTGGCTTGGCTTGTCCACCATCACCATCAGCATTCGCCGGAAACTTGGAGCAGCAAGTTAAAAAAAAAAAAAAAAAAAAAAAAAAATCGAAAGAAAAGCAACAAAAAGAAAAAAACTAAGGAAGATCCTTTTTCTTCATCGTACTTAGTGGAAAAGAACTAAGGAAGCACTTGTACGTGCGTTAAATACTCGCCTTGGTTATGTGTATGAGTGCGAATGTGTGTCCTTGCCGTAGACGTCTATTTGTTCTACTCCGGACTCCCCGTGTCTTAGGACACGAATCCTTCTGCAGGATGTTCGTCTTCCACGCAGAATAGGAAGGACGGTGCTCTCAATGTAATGGGCATACGTATGTCTACTTATTATGAATGTGTGTACGTTTATCAAGGACCAGCACAGGACTCTCGCACTACATATAGTACACTCGTGCTTCCTTTTCTTCATCTTCCTGTCCTAACGTAGAACAAAAAAGAAACAAAAAACACGAACTCGCGGAAGGAGGCATGTTTCATAAAATTTCCAGACGATGGAGTTTTCATTAAGGACGAAGAGCCCGAACCGAATAATCAAAAAATTCACTTCTTCCTCGATAGGGGATGGGTGGTGGCCGATGCCGCGGGGAACATTCTTTCTTACTTTTTTTCCATTCGATGTTTTTTGTTTTCGTCTTTTCCTGTAAATTTTTCAAGAAAGTACGAATGAATGGGAAAAACAGAAAACTGTACTAGTCAAACCGGATAGAGGCAAATCCTTGCATACACATTCGAGAGGAATAAAGAAATCTTGGGGTGTGGGTTAGGTGTGTGGGGCCGCTTCTTGAACGGAAAACGAAGAAATTAAGGATGTGTTATGGGTTTTCTTTTATTTTTACTCTCTCCTCGTAGATCTGGGTGAGGGGATCCCGTGTATGCATATTATTCATTTATGTATGCAGGCGGAAGAGGCGATGCGGGCGGACGGAAAAGTCATTATGGTAAGAAGCTAGATTTGGATCTACTGGGACTGGAGTGCCGATGGGTGGGGGAGAAGGTGTCCTCGCAAGGATGTGGAAGTATGTGCTTTCGGGGAACTAATATTTGTGCGTCTTCGTGTCGTAAATTATAAGCTGAATGGTGAGACGTTTTTCTTTTTACTAAACTTTTTTTGGGATTATTAACTGCTGATCAAGGAGTTGTGCAGAGATATGCTTGGCGTTCGGGGATTTAAGTTTATTGGCTTGGAGCGTACCTTGTGCTCCAGACTACTTTTCCCTCATTCGTTTTTTGTTTTATACCAACTTTGTTTTGTTCGAAAGTGTAGAACTAAAAAATCTACTTCACTTGACTAGGTAAACGAACGTATTACATCGAGTTCGTCTGAATTTGTGACAAGCGAATAGCCTAATTGTATGTAAAGAATACAATAAAAATAATTTAAAAGAAAAAAATAAAAAGAAACAGCAAGGTTTTCATTATTTATATCAGTGTGTCCTCGCCAGTAAACTACATATAAAGGCAAATGGTAGGTCTGGCCTAGTCACATGTACATTTGGCCGTTAAAAACAAAAAGGAAAAAAAAAATTTTAACTTGCACGATTAATCATTGAGCAAAAATCACGCAAGGTCTGGAAAATCACACTCCCTACTCCGCACCTTCTCTTAGTATTTCAGCAACGGCCCAGATGTGCGCAGATGAAAGACCTCAAAACGACGGAGCATGGTCTTTCCTACATATGAAGTCAATATCATCATCGATTTCAAAATCTTGTCATTACTCCTGTATTGTACGGTATTGTAAATCACAAGGAGGAAGGCGAGTCAGTAAGCAATGCATCAACTATGCAAGCAAAACGGAAAAATACAGAAGTAAATCGCTGAATCACACTTGCACTCCATGAGTGAAAGATTACTCGGCTCTGTCCAATTTGGGCAGACTCTTCAATCAAAGAGGAAAACTTCCAAAAACTAACAATTCAATTTCAATTTCAATTCAATTCATTTTTATTTCATATTAACTTATATCTATCTTACCCTAGTCAAAAATGCTTAAAACTAGCTTAACTATCTTAACAAATGTAACTATCTTACTGGCCCTAGGCGGACACTCTAAAACAAACAGAAGAATTGAAACATACTTATGTCTTTCGACGTCTACACAAATTTACTATTAATATTATTATAACTAACTTAAGCTAAGAAAAATGTTTTTTTTATTAAAAAACTTAGCATATGATCATTTTTTTATATAAAACTTAAACCTACCTTATACTAATTAAACCTAACTAAACCTATCTTATTCTAACTTAACTAAAATATATATACACAAATATATACATTATATATATTTTATATATATATCTTTTTTTTTTATATTTTTATTTTTAATTTTTTTTTTGTTTTAAGTTTTATTCTTTTTTTTTTTTTTTTTTTTTTTTTTTTTGTCGTTTTTGCCCTAGCCTACCCTAACCTACCCTACCCTACCTTACCCTACCCTAGCCTATGCAAGCCTGCCATTGGTGTTGGGCAGGCCTTGCCTTGAAGAGGCTGCTCCTATCAAGGTGTCCGTTGACGGAGCTCTTTCCAGCCACCAAAAGCGTTGATGCTGGCGGACTACGTCTCCTCGATCCCGGCGTGAGACCGATCTACAGAACCTGAGGCGCTCGGGCTCACGGAGCGCGACATCGGGTTCGTAGAGGAATCGCCGCTCCACGGAATTGCGACCCACGTGGAAGATTAGCGGTAACGCCAATCTGTCCTGGATCAGCCCACATCTATCTAGATAGAGGAATGCTTCTGGCGGGACAAAGCCGTTAAGGCGCACTCTCTCATGATATAGATCATTGGGGTAGTAAGCCCCGAAGATCAGGCTATTGACCGAAGTCATTGCTCTTGCAACGTGGCTTCGAATCAGTTTGATCAGAAAATTATCTATCCGTACAATCCTGGCCCTATTGTATAGGACCTCGTTCGGGTAAAATTTCGTGTACTCAGATTCGGGAGTCCTATGTAGCCCGAGACAAGTCCTAAGACATTGTCTCTCAAACACCCGAATCCTTTCCATCAAGCTGGCTCTCACATTGAACCAGACGGGGCATCCATAGGCAACCATGGGCCTGATTAAGGCCATGTAGCAGATTACTTTCACTCTGGAATCAAGTTGGCTGCTATGAAACAGCCATCTTGTCAGAGCGAAAGCGCCCCGGGCCCTTGCCAGAGCAGCATCTACATGTTTGTCAAAATATAGATACTGGTCCAGCACGATCCCAAGGTATCTGACTACACTTTGTCTCGCCAGTGGACGCCCGTCCGGCCCAAAGATAGAGAACCTGCGCCAATTTTTTCTAGTGTCCCGAGAGGCCCTAGACAAAGGCGTTCTGAAATCTGAACAATATAGATTCTGATTTCTGGAAGTTGATTTTCAACTTCCAGTCATCACAATACTGCTGAATTTTTTCGAAGTCACGCTGCAAAAGAGTAACAATGACGTCGATCGTTGGACCTGATCTGTACGCGATTAGGTCATCTGCGTACGCTATTGAGTGGTGTAGAGAAACAAGTAGATCACTCAGGTAAATGCTGAAAAGGATCGGCGAATTTACCGTACCCTGTTGCAGTCCGTTTTTGATTTCAAATATTTGGGTAGAAGTTACATTGGCAATTTTCACAACGAACTTTCTACCGGTTAACATGTCAAAAATCATATATAGCAGTGGTTTACTTATGCCCAGCCGACTGAGCTTGTAATAAAGGCCTTCTAACCATACAGTGTCGAAGGCTTTTTCCAAGTCAATCAAACAGGCACCCGTGCATTGGTTCTTGCATTTATTCCATTGGATATCCGATACAAGTTTCGACGCGGCATGAATAGTGTCATGCCCCGCTCTGAAACCGAATTGGTTATCCGGAATGATTTTATTGTCCTCAACCCATTTAGACAGGGCTCTATGGATCACCTTCTCGAAGACCTTGCTGATACTCGGAAGGAGACTGATCGACCGGAGATTTGCCGGGTTAGAGGTGTCTTTCCCCTTCTTGGGGATCGGTTGAACCACCGCTGTCTTCCAATGCACTGGATAATATGCATTATTCAATGCATTGTTGAACAGGATGGCGTACCTCTCTACAGCCATTGGTGGAAGTTGCCTTAGCACAACATTGGATATGCCGTCGATACCCGCGGATTTTTTCCTTTTCAATGACTGAAAGATCATCTGGAGATCTTCCGTCGAAATGAACAGGGTGTTCATCGCCCCTCACTGGCGATGGCATTGCTTGCCATGAAATCTTCATTGAACCTGGTAAAACCAAGATTCTCAGATCGCCAATGATCGAAATCATTTCTAAGGTAGAAGTGATGAAGCAGGGCTCTGTTCTCCAGGTCATGGTTCGGGCGAATACTATCATTCACCTTGTACACTTCCTGGAAAACAGCTCCCACTGTCGCCACCTTCTCCTGAGGATCCTCTATCACGAAAAAGTCGTCATCCAGGATGGCGCCATCTGGATCGATGCTAACTGTCCGTAGCAAACGTTCATTGTCTGACGTTCTCGGAAGTTTCAGATCCTGAATGTCATTCTGATTGTTTCTCCGAAATATTTTATTTATTTGCGGAAACATACTCGCGCTGTTGGATTTTACAGCACGAATTCTGTTGTTCCAATGCAAACTTACAGATATTCTGTAATTTTCTCTGATCAATTGTTGGAGATTTTTAATCAGTGACTTCAGTGTCCTGACCTCCGAGTTTTGTCTGTCGGTAAACCGCCTGTACAAGAGTTTGAGTCTTGTTAGGAGTCTACTTTTTTGTCTATGCAGTGCGTCGATTGTCGCGTTTCGGTATATGTTTGTGGTATCGTGCTGTCTTTGACGTGGTATCGTACTGTTCATAGTCTGTTTAATGATATCGTCCATTTCTTTGAGATACCTGTCAATCTCGTGGTTTGACAGGTTCCTATTAGTTGGTGGGAAGGAGGCGCTCGAAGTGAGCGCTCTCGTCAGGGAATTGGCGAAGCGTGGCCAGCACACCCTACTGTAATCGTAGGGGTGCGTGTGGACGTACTCTGCCATTTCCGCGAACTCGTCAGGTACTGTGATCACGGCACATAGTCCGCAATGGTCACTGTCGTATACAATGGTCCGTAGACAGTTAATAGACCATTCGTTCGTGTCTGCCAGTCTCAGTCGAGAGTCTATCAGCATTAGATCCAGATAGGAGCCGCTCCTAGGATACGATGGACTATCCGTTGCGAGCAACTTGACTCTATATTCAATGTTGTGAAGAACCCACCAATGGCTTAGTAGGCTCCCCCTAGTGTTGGGAATGTTATTTCCCCAATCACTATGTTTGGCATTTAAATCGCCGGCCAGGATGTAGAAGTTTTCTACCGAGTTCAAGCGCAGAGATCGAAAGAGTGTCTCGAGTTCTGCGATAAAAATATTGGGTTGAGGTGCTTCAGGTGCATAGGCTGATACAATGTACATTCTCTTTCCGTTTCGGAGAGGAATGCACACAATACAGGCCTCTAGCACCTGGAACCTCCGCACTTCACCGCTATATATGACTTTATGTTTAAGATTATTTTTAATGAAGATCGCAACTCCCCCGCCTTGAGTAGCGTTGGGTCGGTCTCTTCTAATTATTTTATACGAACTGTGCCGGATTTTGTGCTTCTGGTTTAGCTTTGTTTCGCTAACCAAGAGTACATCGGGGCTTTCGTCCTGCAACAGGTTAAAAAGTACGGCTCGTCGCTCGATCCTTATCAGTGAATTTACATTCACTGATAGGATCTTCAAGTGTCTCTCTGCCAGCGTACCCATCATGACCTTAGGTGCGCTAGGCCCGGCAGAAGCGAGCAGATACTATCTACTCGGGTCGCCGTTTCCTGGATCTGTTTTTGGAGCTGCCCAATCTGCCCTTGGATTGCGAGCAAGATCGAACAGACATCCACCTCGGCCCCCGGTGCCTTAGAGACAGGCAATGGGGCTTTAGGAACAGCCACGGATTTTTGTACCGTCTTTCCCGAACCTGCCGCCATTTGGGCGTAGGTCAACTGGGATGTGACGGCTGGTGTTTGGAAGCGACCCAAGGGACGCTTCTCCTCGACCTTCTGCTTACGGGCCAGGTTTTCTTTCTTGATGTCCTGGAACTTAGGACATCCCCGATAGTTTGCAGGGTGCCCTCGGTTCCGACACAAGACACACTCGAGCTGCTCTCTGTCCGCCACCTTGTCTTTCCCAAGGTCGCATTCCTCGTTCTTGTGATTCTTTGCACACTTAACGCATCGAGGCTGCATTTCGCAGTTCGACGCGGCGTGCCCGAATCTTTGGCAGCGGATACATTGCAAAATGTTTCCTTGCCTTTTTAATATTTCCCATGTTACACGCTGGGAAGCCAAGGAAGTAATGGACCTTAACCTCTCCAGCTTGCTGTTGGGTGTGAGCTGTACCACGAAGAAGGGAATCACTCGCTTCTCCCGTCGGGAGCTCACCGTGGAAAATGGCTTAACCGCCACGAATTTGAGGTCGTCACTCTCGAACTCTTTGAGCTCTGAGAGCATTTCCTCGGGATCTGTGATAGATTCCACGCCTTTGAGGAGCATCGTCCGCAACCTCTCGGCCTTTGGAGTGAAGGAGAAAAACTCCGTCGTTGACTCCTTCAGTAGGCTTTTAATACGCTTATGTTGCTCCAGTGTCTTGCACTGAATAGCATAGCGTTTCTGGCCCAAACATTTACATTCAAAATTACCTACACCTCCTTTTTCGGGCGCTGTTGCTGCGGCTGATGTTGTTGCTGCTGCTTCTGCTGCTTCTGCTGCTTCTGCTGCTTCTGCTGCTGTCGTTGTTGTTGCTGCTGTTGTTTCTGCTGCGGCTGTTGTTGTTGCTGCTGTTTCTGCTGCTGCGTTTGTTGTTGTTGCTGCTGCTTCTGTTGCTGCGGTTGTTGTTTCTGCTGCTGCGTTTGTTGTTGTTGCTGCTGCTTCTGTTGCTGCGGTTGTTGTTTCTGCTGTTGCTTCTGTTGCTGCTTCTGCTGCTGCGGTTGTTGTTGCTGCTGCTGCTTCTGCTGCGGTTGTTGTTGCTGCGGTTGTTGTTGCTGCGGTTGTTGTTGCTGCGGTTGTTGTTGCTGCGGTTGTTGTTGCTGCTTCTGTTTCTGCTGCTTCTTCTGCGGCTGCTGTTGTTGTTGCTGCATTATTTCTTCGGCGGTTGTTGCCTCCTCTCTCAGCTTCTGCAACGCCTTAATTTTCTCTACTACGGCCTGCAGCTGGGCGCGCAGGAAGCGTTCTTGCTCCTCCAGTGCACTACGCTCATCCTCCGTAGCCGAACTTAAGAGGGCCGCGAAGGGGTTGTTGTCCCCCATGTAGCGGCCTTCTCGACCATCGGAGAGGTATTCGACCTCTGCTTCTACGGGGATCATTTTCCTTACTTGCTGCTGTTTTTGTCCGGCTGCTTCGGACGTCGATGGTGGTGATGATGGTGATGATGGCGCCCCTTTCCTCGCTTCGACCTGCAGCTTTTCAGTCGAAGTGGTGAGGGAGGGGCGCTTAATTAAGTTGGGCCTGGAGTTGACCCTTCTGCGCCTCTTCATTACGGCGGCCGGCGTTGCGAAATCGGATGATAAATCATCCGATTCTGACTCCGTCTGACGAACGGGTCCTCTCCCGCCGTCTCCCGACATGTCTTCTCGCTACTGTTGCTACTACTGTTAGTAGCAGAAGAACACGAAAAAACACGAAAAAACACGAAAATTTTTTTTTTCCCGTATGGGGATTTGATCTTCCGATCTTCGGACTATGAGTCCGACGCTCTACCACCGTGCTAACTTTATAGTTGGGTGATGTTCGCTTAAGTCCGCACTTGTATTGTTTATTGTTTATTTTGCTTTGCTTTGTAAGTCAAGCCGAAACACTTCCTATCACTGCACTGGTCTGTGATCAACTGCGACCAAAAACTAACATCAGCATGCGGATGGAACGTTTTCCAAAGATATTTTTTGTGGACAGGATGCAACGATTCTACGATAGAATATTTTCAAATAAACCTGAAACTCAATCAATACTTGAATAAGCCCAGCGCATGAAAAGTGGAACTACTTGCAATCCAATTCGCTTCTGGACACAGCCGCTATTGCAAATACTAGAATCAAGGCAGGCATGGCAGTTTTGTTTTAAAACTCGGAAGCTCAGAGCCTTGTTAACCACGCTTCGACAAGCCTCTCTGTCATGAGTGTGCTCCTTCGCTGTTCTGTTCCATCTCTTCTAAGTCCATCCTTATATTGTCCTCCCAAATACGGCGAGGCCTTCCTGACGGCCACGGTATTCCACTCATTATTCGTTTGACTGTTCGTCCACTGTCCATTCGTTCTACTTGTCCTGCCTTCGCAATTTAATTAGTCGAACAGTCCTTGGGGCTGAATAGAGTTCCTCGAGTTCTTGATTGAGTAAATTTCCAGTACACAGACAGATATGAATTTTCTTTCTTTCATTTCTAGGCCTGCTTCCTTTCCTTTCATTATTACTTTTTCACTGTTTCCACACTATCTCCCTGCAGGTCCAGATCGTCAGTAAAAGCTAGAACAGATGTGATTTCATTAGGGGGTTCTTAAGATATCATTTACCGCACCAAATTAAAAAGAAGTGGTGACAAGGCGTCTCCTTGTTTAAATCCTACACATATGTAAATTGAGTGTTTTAGATGATACATTTCCTATTTTAAGTCGTCCTTTGTTTCCCTTTAGGCATATATACTTGTATTAGTTTCGCCAACCTTTTTGGGACTCCCAGCCTTAACAATTCATGTACCGTTTCGCGGAATTCTCATTCCTTTCCTAGAAGTTGCCGTATAGTGAAAATCTGATCACTTGTCGAGTAATTCCTCCTGAAGCCACGCTGGTAGTCTGTGATTATTATTTTAGCCTTTTAAAGAGAACATTTGACAGGATCTTGTAAAAACGTGATAGCAGCGATATTTTGTAATAATTGTTGCTTTGTTTTCGATCTGTTCCCTAAAGATAGTTTCATTGTTCCATAAAGCTGTGATGAACCCATGTAACGTCTGTTGCTTCCTCTCCAATCCCGATGGTATTAGGTCAACTCCATGTACATTAAGCAGTCTATTGAAATACCTCCTCCATTGAGCTGCAACTCTTTTTTTGCATTATTATTGCGGATAAATCCTGATCTGCTCTGGTATCCAGTTCGTACAGGGTTTATCCCTGCAAACATTGCTCTTGTGTTTTTAGCCGCACATTCTTCCTGAATTTTAGCAAACTTTTCCTTTGGTAGAGTCTGATATTTTGTACGCGTAATCTCTTCGCTATTTTTAGGGATTTCAACTCTTAGAATATTACGTGCTTTTACTTTTTCCTTGCAATCTTCGTCGAACCAAGGCTTTACTCTGGGCTTTGCTTTCAACTTAGTGTTTTTTTCCACTGCCTCCTTTACAACATTTTATATTGTTGACCATACTGCTTCTACCTGTCTTGTTCCATCGTTAATTGCTATGCCATCTAAAAGAGCAAATGGTTTATTAATTCCATCCTCATATTGATGCTGCGAAGGTCCTTTGACTGTTCCACGTTGAATTTCTTTATACATTACTGTGTTCCGCTTCTATGAATTTGAATTCGTCTTTTAATTTTGGCGATGATTAGGAAGTGGCCCTTATCGCAGTGTGCTTCTCTGTATATTCTTATATACAGGGCCTTCTCACTATCAGGAAATGATCAATTTAGTTGCCTGCTACTCCATCGGGCGATATCCAGGTAGCCTTGTGTATTCTCTTGTATTTGAATGGTGAAGTTTGCGCGATCATATTTTTCGAGCTGGCAAAATGTATTGTCTAAGATTTGTTTCCCCTATTGTTGGCCTTCATGTCGCTTCTTTTCCTATTGATCGCATTGAAGTCCCCGAGTACGGTTTTAACGTCGAAGGATGAGAAATTCTCGAATATGTCATCCACTGTTTCGTAAAACAAGATTGTGGGCGACAAACGTACCCCTTCTTAAAGTTTGTTCCAATTGCAAGTCGAACAACTGGTACCGCTACAATGTCCAATTTATGCTTATTAATATCATTCAGTCTGAGAATTAACATCGCCAAAACGAAGCTGATGAGAATCGACATGATTTGTGAGACAATCCTCTCTCTCAGCGGGGAGATCGAAAATGTTGACAAGTTCGACTACCTCGGCAGCATGCTCTAAAAAGGCGAGAGATCAGAACTCGACGTATCGACGAGCATCAACAAGGTGCGCTCGGCCTACTATGCATTGAGGAATGTATGGAGATCTAAACAGCTTTCTTCCTCTCTAAAACTTTGGATTTTCAACTCCAATGTTAAATCCGTCCTCCTCTATGGCTGTGAGACGTGGAAGACCACTGACGGCATAAATTAGAAGCTACAGGTATTCCCTAACAAGAACCTTTTGGCCGGAGTGGATCATGAACGAGGACCTGCTACAGACAGTTTCTCAGCTTCCAGTGGGCACGGAGAACCTAAAGAGGAAATGAAGTTGGATAGGGATACTTTGCGTAAACTGGACACGAGTGTCGCAAAGATGGCCTTCACATGAAATCCACAAGGCACCCGCAAACGCGGTCGCCCTCGCATGACTTGGAAGAGGGCCATGGAGAAAGAGTATCGACGAATCTATCCCGAAGTGAGAAGACTAGCTCAATATTTGGTCGCGTAAAAAAAATTTCCTATAATTCTTGCTACCACTATGTGCTCCTTAGAAGCGGTTTCTCTTATTGGATTGTGTTGCCTACACTGTCCTTATATGAATCAAATAGATAATTAATATTATCATTGAATGCTATTTGAAAAGTATGTTCCACGAGCCTATCCTTTTTGGGGCTCTATATCGGAAATAATGTTTTTTTCTAAAATTGTCCGTTCCTAGCTACAAATTTAGGCGACCTTTCTGACTCCGTTTTAAAATTGCACATTTTTTAAGGCGATTCACGAGCCGACTAAATGCTTGGCTTCCCCGAAAAGTCGCAAGTGCCATTCAGCTAAAATACTCGTCATCAATCAGAAAAAGTGGGATCTATTAGTTATGTTCTAACGACCTCAGCAACATTTTGGACGAGCACCTTGTCGTGTCTTTGCTCTTTTTTCCTTCAATTCTCGGCTTAAATGCACTAGTTGTGTTAAACAGCAAAGTCTTTGATAACTTGTTGGTCGTTTTTCCGTCGAGGTTGACGCATCACTGGTTAAGATTATAGTAATGAATCTACTTTTCATCGCCCGTAGTAGAACGCTGCAGAAATCCCTGCCTTCGCCGCTGGGAAAGTTAACGTTAATTAGGATATATTTAACTGTTTGTATTCAAATTTAGTAGAATTTTTTTTCTATATTTTTCAACTCTTGACGAAATGTGTTGAATACTTCAGGCACTCTGCTTTTAAGCTGTTTTTTCCCATAGATTTTGTAATATCGGGGTACTTCGAGCTTAGCTTGAGCATGTCTTCTTATATTTATTTCATGAGTGTCGTCGTTATACTCAAGGATAAAGGTCAGATTGAAAATATTTTTTACTTTCAGAACTTTCAGCCTTCCTTGTTGAGGAACATTGCAAAGTTGCCGTAATGCTGCATTGTTTATAAAGCCTCCGTAGAAGAGTTTCAATGCACTGCCCCATGCTAATACTGCGTATCTTAACTTTGACTCCAGTAGGGCGAAGTTTACCTAGAATAGCACCTATTGCCGCATGGCTCATGCGATATATGTATGTATTTATCCCATAAAAAATTAGTGTCGACGATGAATCCAACTATCCACTATATCGATCAGGCAGCTGGTTTAGTTATTGGAGATATCATTCCTATAGTAGGTTTGCTTTTGAGTGACTTTGAACGGCGGGATTCTGATGCGCATCCCTTTTGTTTTTGAGGTCTTCATCGTCAATTTGTGGTCTTGGCACCAATTCACTACCAAATCAGACACCTGCTGCATTACTATTACTACTATTACTATTGCCACTGTCTGCAAAGACTTTTGATGCACCACGCGGAGTACGCGATTCTCAATCTGTGGCCCGCAGAACCCTGGCACTTTCAGTGGGTTCACGATGACCTTTCAATAAAATATCAAAAATACGTCTCTACAATCATGCTAATGTGAAACACAAGCAAACGCTGTCCAACAAAACGAAAATTATCTTTTTTTACATAGTTCCTCAATACTTTGGAATTTGAAAAATCTGAAATGATGCATTTGTATCTTACCCAGGTTGATTTTTTGTTGACAGAGAAAGCTGGAAAAGCTCACACTGAAGATACCGAAGATAATCGATTTTATAAAATCAAGGCCGTCAAATCACGGAATCCGATGTGGGCAGCATCCACAGTCAGCTATTACTCAATACTGAGGTTCGTTGGCTATCCCGAGGAAAAATTCTTAAACGCTTTTTTGAGCTACGCGACTTTTAAGAAAGTAATTTGTGGTTTGAATTGCGCGACTGTTTTAATGATTTTATGCGGTGCGAACAAGTTGCATATTTATGTGAAGTTCTTGGCTCTGTCGAGACCCTGACATCCGCGTACAACTCACGTGGCTACTCCGGCCTTGGTAGGATTTTATTCCATTTTGATGTCGAGTAGTCGAAGGATGGAACGTGCTCCGCAGTCTAAATCTATGATTTTTACAAAGATTAATCTGCAGCATTGCAAGGCTGCTACCCCTCTTCCCAGTAGCATAATTGCATGCAGTTGTACAAATCAACACATGTTGAACCATGGGTGTCGAATAAACGCCTGTGTGGTCTTGGTGGTATACGTGATGCTACGATTCTTTATGATGAGCGATCCGAAAGGCCTAGGGTCTACCTCATCATATCGAACACGCTATCGACAACCAAACTTGGTCAATTCTGTGGACAAGATTTGGTGGCTGCGAGAGTTAGCTACAAAGTGCACTAAGAATTTGAACACTTCGTCGTGGCGTCTGCTTACTTCCCTTACGACTCGGTACTGCCCCCGCCACCGAATGCGCCTTCTGAACTCGTAGAGTACTGTGAAGCCAGAAGGATTGGACTCATCATCTGTCAATGTCAATGTCAAAACAATGCTTGGGGCACCAGCAAATGCAACCGGAGAGGAGACCATCTTTTAAACTTCACTGCTATCATCAGCAATGATATATTTGTGACGACGAGACGACAAGAAGTGATTGACCTAACCCCATCTAATAGGCAAATGAAGCCCATCACTAACTGGATAGTCTTACCAGATGTTACCATAGACCTTAGACCATGTGACCATAGATATATCGAATTCCATTGAAGTGCGGGATCTCCCCCTCGCAGCCCAAGCGGAATCCGAGAAAGACGGACTGGGTACAATTCAGAGACAACAACTCAGAACAAAGCTATTTGTGGAGGATGCCGTTCATAACCTGAACAGCGCCATCACCAACTGTTTCGAACTCGCATGTCCTGTCAAAAAACCTCCCAGCAGAAAATATGTTCCCTGGTGGAACGCTGATCTCCAATGTCCTCGCAGAGAAGCTAGAAATCTCCTGAATAGATCGCTTAAATCGAACTCGGAAAATGACTGGAATAAATATCGATCGAAGCAAAATGAATATAAGAAGCTTATTCGTAAATCGAAAAATGATTCCTATAAGTCCTTCTGCGAAGAGATCAAATCCTTGAGCGCGAACAGCAAGTTGGTTAATGTTCTCAAGCGAGGAAAATCGACAAAGCTGGATGTACTCAGAAAGTCTGATGGTACTTTCATCGAGTCTAAAGCAGAAACTCTTAGTTTACTATTTCAGACCCATTTCCCGGGAAATCAGAATGTCATCGGCTCGTTGCACATGATAAAAACAACTCGGCGTAGCTGGTATATTGCGTCGCGGGTGGCAACTACTGAGGCCATGAATTTGCTATGGCGTCTTTCGATGGCTTCAAGTCGCCGGGCACTGATGGAATATACCCTGTTATGCTGCAAAAAGGTATAAGACAGCTGCTTCCTACTCTGAAAAGAATGTTCACTGCTAGCCTAGCACTTGCTTACATATCTATTCCTTGGCGCGGGGTGAAAGTGGTCTTTGTTCCCAAAATAGGGAAAGAAGATTACTCACTCGCCAAGAGTTTTAGACCAACCATTCTGAAATCCTTTTTTCTGACAAGCATGGAGAGATTAGTAGAGTTGCACGTGCGCAAAGTTGCCCTTCGAATACATCCTCTCTCGGACATGCAACGTGCTTATCAGCGCGGAAAATCCTGCGAAACTGCACTTTAAAACCTAGTTGGGAGAATTGAATGCGCTCTTGAAAGGAAAGAGTACGTATGTACATACTAGGCATTTTCGTCGACATTGAGGGAGCTTTTGATAACGCTACTTTCGACAGCAGGTATAACGCTGCTAGACGGCATGGCGTAGATGATGCACTGGTTTTGTGGATCAAAGCAATGCTTGTGCACAGAACATTGATCGCTGATGCAGGACAATATGTCAATCCTGGAGTCTCCGTTGTTATGGTGCATGGTCGACTGTGCCTCTTTTCCTCCTTCTCGTGAAGAGAACGACATCAGTCTTAAGAGGATTAACCGACAGCCCACTATTCGTGTACCAGTCTACAACCACATCTAGCGCCGCCTGCGCTTTGAGACAGACAGTCGCTAAACATGAGCCGACAGAGAGAACAGCAACATCATCCGCATAGGCCTGGGCACATGCACCAAAACAACGGAGACACCGAAATCCTGACTCTACAGAGTCCAACACCGTAAATTTAATCAGACCTACTACAATAGCTCCAAAATTGAAGAAAAATTAAAGGATGAACATACCCGGTGACTTTTCTGAAAGTATGGAAATAACCGATAGCATGGAGGATGATACACCTCTTTTACTATTTCGCCTTTTATGAACAGAGCATTTACAAGACATTTTATATTTTAAAACTAACTTTTACGCTACTCAGTATAGAAAGCCTTATACACCCACCACAACATTTGTATAAAAAAAATCCCGAGCTACAGAGATTACTGTTTTCAGCACCTGATTTGCATGACAGCTATGTTTCGAAGTTCATGAGCTCAATAGATTCAAATGGCTTTTGAATAATAGTGTAATGTCCAACAGAAATGATTCAGGTTCGGACAAATTTTTGTAAACTAATTTTCCAAAAGAACTACACGCTATCAGAAAGAGTTACGATTGATAAAGGCATAATCAAATTCAAAGGCAGGAACTATTTAAAACAATAAATGCCGAAAAACCGACTAAGCGAGGCTACAGTATTTGGATGAAGTGTACACAATAGGGTTATTGCCTAGGTTTTGATTTTTACACAGACAAGCAGGGTACCAACGTTGAAACTGACTTAGGTGGTAAGTTGTGAGAAATTTTTACAAATTTGAAAGATGGAAATCATAATGTCTATTTTGATTTCATTTGATCAGCAGTTACCTTTTTGTAAGTAAAATTACGAGGGGACAACATTTTCGCCTATAGACCGGTAAATTCAAACAGAAAGTTCTTGCCAACGCTAAAGGAAGATAAGCTTACAAAGAGGCGAACGTGAATACCGGATTAGTGACACAAAAGTAAGTTTGCTAAAGCGGAAAGACAAGAGATCAGTATATTTAATTTGTCAAACTATCATGAACCTAAGAATGTTGGAAAAGTTAACCGCAGAGAGCGCAATGGAGTGTTGAAGTGTCCCTACTGAAAGCCGTGAAAAACTACAATCTGAATATGATTTTTATCGACAAATTCGACCTACTAAAAGGAAGTTATGCTATTGAGAGAAAATCCCACAAGTGGTGGCATAGGATTTTTTTTTTACTTCCTGAATTACTTCCTGAATAATTCCTGAATTTATAAAGAACTGCAGTCCTCTTCACGCCCCGACCTTAGCACCTAAGGGTCTGCTGGCGCCAGAATACACGTCAGAAACAAACAGAAACCGTAGTTCCCCATCCTCTTCTCCAGGACCTGCATTTACAAAACGTCACAAGCCTACCGTCCCTCAGAAAATTCGTCTAGAATGCAGTCGCCATCAACCTGAGAGAAGCACTTCGAGAAGATGCTGCATATTTAGCACTAAAATATCTCCAGTATTGCACTTGCAATTGACCATTTGTCTGCGTAAAGGAAGAACATGTTTTTCAGATTTTCATAAAAATCATTTTTGCGTTAGTTTTGCCTTGTGGGAAAGATCATTATATTGAGAATATTAATAAATCTTCTTCTTAGATGGCGTTACAGCTTTTGAAGAGCCAAAGCCAAGCTTCTCTCATTCACTTATGTTATGTTCGATTTGTTTTTCACACTAGTGAATTATAGTTAATGTCACTAACCACCTCATTTCTTGAAAGCCTTAATACCTAGATTTATTTTCTACTAAAGCTATTATAGAATATAAATGTTTAATTAAAATATTCTTAATTTAAAAGCGTGGCTGGAAGAGTTAAGCTTTCGTTGATGCAGTTTGAAAATTCTCTCTTTTTCTGAAAACGTTAATGATTAGGTGTGTACATACTCTTACACACCCATGTTACATGTAATTGAATTATAAAGTATTGAATAAAGTTGGACAAGGCATTACGTTTTTACGGAACATACAACATGGTGTCAGGTGTTAAATAAATTAAAAGATTTTGTAAATGTCAGATTTAGACAGAATAAAAGAAGATGTCAGTAGTGGCAGTGAAAATAAGGCCGAAAACAATTTGCGAGTAGCTAACAGTCGTAATACCTCAAACAGTGACGAAACAAAAATGAATATTGCTCCTCCACGTGCAATGAACACAAAAGAAAATCAGGCGGAAAATTGGATTATATTTCGGAAACAATGGGAAAATTTTGAAATATCTGCCGAGTTAGCAAAAAAACCAGACCTTCAGAGAGTTGCAATTTTAAAAACGTGTATTGGTGAAGAATGTTTTAGAATTTTACTACAATGAAAAATTTCCGAGGAAGCCGAAAAGACGACAGTAGGAATTTTGGATGCATTAGAAAATCACTTCAAGCCGAAAGTTAACGTAAGGTATGAAAGGTACGTATTTAATACGGCAAAACAGAATGAAAATGAAAGCGTAGACTCCTATGTATGCCTGTCGTCTGCGCGAGCTCATAAAAAGTTGTTCATATCCTGCCGGATATGAGGACGATTTCATATGTGAGAGAATGATAGCAGGGATCACATGTACGGAAATGCAAAAAAAATGCTCATGGAACACAATCTCCCACTCACATCAGCCATCGATATTTGCCGCTTGATAGAACAAACAGCCGCTAGAATGAAATCGCTCACACAAGAGGAACCAAACAATACATTTGAAGCAAATCAAGTAACATCCAAATTGATGTCCAGAAACGAAAATAACAACACTAACAATTATAGTCACAAAAAAGTTACATAGGCAAAAGCAAGGCACTGCCAGAAATAATTGCAACTACTGTGGCGCTATTCACACTAAAGGGACATGTCCAACATACGGAGCAAAATGCAAAAAATGCGATAAAATTAATCACTTTAGCATTGTGTGTAGAAGTCAATACACGACGAAAGATAAAAAACGCCAAGAAAGAAAGCCTCACAGAATCAACGAAATAGATCAGCGCAAATAGATCACGACCAGAACTTGGTAAGCGTTTTAGAAAGGGTAAGAAAATATAACTTAAAATTGAATGCAAAAAAGAATCAGATTGGCTTAAAAAAGGTAACATTTTTTGGACATTTACTTACCGATCAGGGGCTACAAGGGGATCAAGAAAAAGTATGAGCTATACGTAATATGCCAAGAAGAATATTGTTGTAGAGTCTGACCATCTGCTACTACAAACAATTTTTAGAAAATCCATTTTGGACACACCGAATCGTCTACAGCGTATGCGACTGAGCTTGCAACGCTATGATATTAAAATTGTTTATAAAAAAGGAAAAGAAATGTATTTGGCTGATACTTTGTCCAGAGCCGTAGCTCCAATACGTAAATTTGAAGAAACAGACTTTGAAATATGCATACATATATGTACATATGTTAAACGAAATTGAATCATTATTTTTAGAAATCGCTCAAATAAACACAGTAGAAGACTTGCACATAAAAGACAGTCGGATAGAAATAATAAAACAAGAAACGTTGTTGGATGCTTCATTGCAAAAGCTGGCGCAAATTTTTCTTTATGGATAGCCACCTGATAAGCACTGTATGGATAGTGACATCAGTTGTCACTGGAATTACAGGGAGGACATTATTGTTCAAGATAGTATTTTGTTGAAAGGTGATCGCATAATCATTCCAAGTAAGTTAAGAATATCCGTATTAGATAAAATACATTATAGTCATCAAGGCATGCAGGCATGTTTAAGGAAAGCAAGAGATTCGGTTTTTTGGCCAAACATTAATAATCACATAAAAGAAGTATGCATGAAATGTGAAATTTGCCTAGAAAATAGACCTAACCAACAAAAACAACTACTTCAGAGTCCCATATTGCCCGACTTGCAATTCGTTGAAACGAATCGGATTAGATATTTTTGAATTTTATAGCAATGCAAAAAAAAATCTATTTTCTAGTAACTGTGGATTATTTTTCAGATTATTTTGAAGTATATGAATTGAAGAATCTAACTGCTTCCTCAGTAATCAATGTTTATAAAAATAATTTCAGTCGCCATGGCATTCCTCAAGTGGTTGTCTCAGATGGGGGAACCGCATTTATCAACAAAGAGTTCGCACAATTCGCAAAAAAATGAGAATTTCAACATTCTAGGAGGTCACCGCATCACCAAGAAGGAAATGGCAAAGCAGAGTCAGCAGTTAAAATAGCCAAAAGCCTATTAAAAAAATCAAATGGAAATTGTTTTTGGAAAATGCTCTTGAAATACCGTAACACAGAAAATCACATTGGTTCTAGCCCAAATCAACGTTTAATGTCTAGACGCACTAGAGGATCAATTCCAGTTATGAAAGAAAAACTTAAGCCAATACTGCAGTCCAACATTAAAGAGAAAATAATACATCATAAACAAATAACCAAAAAAGATCACGATAAATCGAGCAAAAACTTACCTCCTTTAGAATACGGACAGGATGTGATGGTTCAACTTAAGCGAAGATCAGGAGACGTCACCTGGACTAAGGGTAACATTACGGATATACCATCTAATCGAACAGCTACAGTACAAGTTGAGAATGAACAATATTTGCGTAACCGAAAACATATGTTATATTGCAACCTCCAGCCAGTAAAGCTATTCGAATCGTGTCCGATAATGAGGAATTGAATAGTGGAAGAAGCTCACAGCAAGAAATAAGTCCTGGCGAAGAAGAACAAGAAACACGGTTCAGCGAACAGATGGATGATAGATCTACTAAAGAAGATTGCCAAGCAGTTCAAGATGAAAGTGGCCAGCATCAACAACAACAACAATGCCACAAGAGAAAAGCAACGTCACCGCTTATGATGGAACTCCCTAGAAGATCCAAAAGAGAAGTTCGTCGACCAGTACGATTTGCCTATGATCAACAGTAATCTTATATTGATTTTCATATTGATATCTGAACATTTCTTAATTTCTGTTTACACCCCTACATATGTTTAAATCACAGTTTGTTTTTTGTTTAACTTATTTTCTTTTATTTTCATTTTTTTTTATGTTTAATTAAAGAAGAGAAGATGTTAGAGAATGTAGCACACACACATGTTACTTGTAATTGAATTATAAAGTATTGAATAAAGCGGCGAGTCGCACTTCAAAGTTGGACAAGCATTACGTGGCATTACGTTTTTACGGAACACACAGCAGAGTGAATGAGAGATTTTTTTTTCCGATAGAACTCTGTAGCCTTTTCTATGACCGGCTATATTGGTATCAGTCTGTAATTGTTAATTTGATTTTAAAACCTCTTTTGTATGCTGGCCTTACCACAGCTATTTTTAAGATGTCTTGAGATTCTGCTTGTATCGGACTCTGTTGATTGCTGTTGTGCATTGTATATCGAGAAAGTTAATCGAATAATGTCAAGGTAATGAATTTATCACTCAACTCAAGCTCACCTAGATCCTTTCATAAAAATTCGATGTGGGACATATAACAGCAGCACAAACTGTATTTGAAATTATATTTTCTATTTTACTTCGTTGACATGTGCAAGGATTACTCACAAAGCGAAAAAAAAAACGCAGCACAAGACACACCCGGAATACCATCCACTCAAGATCAAACACGTTTATTGACATTTCACCAGTCACATTTCAAGGCACAGAGAATGACCTTCCGTCTTATTCAAATACCTACGGAACTGCAACAGATACTCCGTACACGTATTTGCACATTCAACAAGGACTTTCGACCCAGCAAAAGCAACACACAAAAATTCGATTTCACACATCAATGCCGATGCCGATGCCAGTGGCACTGAAATTGATCTACTGGTAATGCAGCTACACCACTATCAAATTTCAATCAAACGAATATTCTCTTCTCTTCCTCCTGCTCCCATTGCTTGCAGCACCTCCCTTTCCCATTCAGGATTTATATGTTTTCCAACAATTCACCTCCAGACAGACTGCCACTCAAGGATTTCCTCGTATAAATGAAAAGTAACCGAAGAAAGGGAATTTTCGAATTTTTTCGATTCGCTGTTTGTTTTCCACGAAACAATACAAAAAACGAGAGAAAAACAATACGAAAAAAAAGGAATCGAAAGAATAGATGCATTCAAGGATGAGTATTCAAATTTATTTTTCGTCCTTCAAACGCAAAGCACACCTTTCGCTGATATCCTTTCAAATGTCATTCATGTATACAAAACGACGATCAAACTGATGCTGTGATCCTATCCTTTCAAATCACGGTGAATGACGCCTCTTAATTAATATTCTATTGAGATCCTCATCGCAGCCTCCCCTCCTCATTGTCGTAGTGATTGCATGTTGAATTCGAACCATCCCCCAACAACACGCAACCCTTTTTACCAGAGGTTATTGTGCTGCAGCATCCTTTCTTTCACTCAGCATATGTGTGTCATATCAGAACGCACAATATGCAAAGTAGCTTGGTTAGTGAATATTTTAATTTGTTTTTTACCTACACCGTTCCTATTCTCCTTAACTAGGGGTTGGGATGCTATTCAAGTCATAGGTGCTCTGGTCGGGCCAGCATGTGATCTGTCGTGCTCGTATTTGTTTACACATTCGTCGAAAGACAGCTGCATGGTGAAGCTTGGATCCATGCACAGCAAGGATTAATGATTTGAATTTGCATTAAAATGAAAAAAAAATTCAAAAAAGAATTTCCCCTTTTTCTTAGCGGCAAGGATGCCTGCCTGGATTGAGGGAAAAGGTGAGTTTAAGAAATAGTTACAAACTGTTTACTGCGGTGCAATGAGTTTGAGACGACGTTCGTGACCGGAGCCATAAGGCGGCGAAAGTGATTTTCATTTGTCTTCCTGGCAGGTAGTCAGCAGGGTTCGGATAGGAATAAACTTGTTATTTGGTGGGGGAGTGGTACTAAAAGAAGGGTCAAGTGGTTGGGCTTTAATTGGCAGCACGCCCGTACTGACCCTAATGACCTGAGGTGTGAGGAAAGAATGATGGGAAATAAGTGATGGCAATTTGAGTGTTTTTTTTTTCTTTGAATCTAATTCACGAAAAAGAAAAGGCAAAATTCTTCCTGAAAACTAAACGCTACTCGGAAAATTTGATGAAAATATTTCTAAGTGAAGTAAAGTGTGCTGAGTGAAACCTTGAGTGGAAATGATAAAATTAAACTATAATGATATGAAACCCCATAACCAATAAGTCACCAATGCCGATTTTCGGGATTCGTAATATCGCCCCTGTATCTCATATCCTGAGTAAACCCCTCTACAGTTCGATTTCTTCACCATTTTCGTAGCTATTAAAATTTTCAAACGTCACATATAACATAACATATCGCCAAACTCTAACAAAATAACAAAAAAAATTCTACCAAAAAAAAAGGATTTAAACTGAAGGCAAATAAAATTATCATGTGCATGTAACATGCAACAGCCACTAGTATATGAGGATGTTTGGGTTCCACGCCGACCCCATCCCACAGCCACGATTCTCATAATTTATTTGTGTTTCTATGTATCCTATTTTATTTTCACGTTCCTAGATACATTTTTTTTTATGTATCCATCTACGTTCGATGGATTTTTTTTTATTCGTGCGGTTTCCTAATCTAAAATTAAAATCAATTCATTACAAGCAACGTTACGACGTTACGTTATTCATTTAGTTAGCCTGATTGATAAGTTGTTTCGATGGAAATAGGTAAAAATAACGAGAAATAAATACCAAAAACAAGATAGAAAAATATAGAAAAAAAAAAACGAAAAAAGTGGGAAAAAAAACTCAGTAATTAGATATTCACATGGGGGTGGTGGGAATGGTGGCTGGGGTGGTGGTACTACCCCGGCCGACGGTATAATGAATCAATGAGTTGCGAATGAACACGAAAATAATTTTTTTCTTGTATTTTTGTATAAATAAGAAAAGAGCAAAAGAAGGAAAAAAAACAAACGAAGTGAATTACATGCATATTTATGTCCTTTAATTACTTGGAGGACGAAAACAGGAATAGTGCGGATATGAAGGTTGGAAAAAATACGCGACAGCGGAGAGTGAATATCAATGAATCACCCATCAAATCATGTAAACGTTCTTTCATATGAAAGCCAAAGTTTGATTAACAATCTGGCATTTGCATATTAAACTATGAGTAGGTGGATAATTTAGCCAGTCGTGTCTTGATTTCTGACTGTCGTAAGGAAGTGAATTTGTAGTTGGGAATTGAAATAAGCGAAGTAATAGGGACTATGACTACTAAATGACGACCTATGCGGTAAGGGGATGAGAACATATGACCTATCAACGGCTTCCTTCTGCACATTTCTCGCCCGAGCGCCAAATAAGAAAACTTCCACAATAATTTCTTTTGAATTTTCTTGGATTAAGATTTCGCCGCTTGTTTCATCTATATACAAAGCAATGAGCGGGGCTTTTATAGAAAAAATAACCGCCTTTACCTAGAGGGGTGTATTGAGAAAAATTGTGTTATCACAAATAGGCGATTGCCAGGCAGACAATAGTCAAAATATTCTTAAATTGTTGATTGATACGTATGTTTCTTGTTTCCTGATAGACTTCAATTGTATGAGCTCAATGCCATAGAGGACTTTCTCAGAATGGATTCGAATTATTTTAGCATCGGACAGAATAAAGATAAGGTGAAAAGTTCTCGGCCTGATAAGGAAAGACTACGATTTTCAATAAAAAAAATATTTTATTTTTCCACATAATTTCTTTGACTCACACCTAGTCCTACGTTTCTTCAACATCAGTATTCCTTCCAGGAAGTGAGAATCTGAAAGGCTGTGAAAATAATTTATCTCGGCCCTCTCAAGTTTCTAAGTTTCTTCTTCTTCTTCCTTTTGCGAGGATCCCTTCGCATCCCAAATCACGCTGACTTCGCTTTCTTTGGCGCTGAGCCATCAGCGTCCACTCAATGCCTTGAATTCTGTTTAGTTTCTGGCGTGTTTTTTTTTTTTTTTTAATTCATTTTTGTTTTTATATATTTATATACATATTAAGAACACACCCTAGATAAAAATGATTAAAACTAGCTTACATAACAAATAACATAAAATACCTTACTGACCCTATACGGGCACTCTAAAACAAATAGAACAATTTAAGACTATGCCTTATGGCCTTACGATTAATTTGCAATAATTAAAGTAAATAAACAACTTAGGCTAAGAAAAGTGATATTTTTAAGAAACTTAGCATCAGATCATTTAGTTTTTGGCGTGCAGTCGTCGACCCATTCCTCACCTCTGGTGTAAAATCGCCGCCCGGATCCCTACAAGATTGCTGTGAAAATCGTTTGCGCATTTGCTTTTGATCGGCATTCAGCAAATGCGTAACTCATTTTGCGAAGAGCTTTCGTATCCCTAATTTTTTGTATAAGATGTTTCGCACCCTTTTCGGTGTGGTTGTGATTTTTGTTTAGTCTTTATGGCTCATTTTCGAAGGACATGCGACCACGTTTAAATTCAGCTGCTCACTTCTTATTGATTTTCGTCGGAGAAGCAGAGTCTCCGTCAGCTTTTGTGGACTTCGGATGAATTTCTTAAGGAATTAATCCTTCCAAAACGAATAATTTTATGACCGCAATATAATCAAGTATATCCATCTTAACGCAAGACGTCCGCTGCAAAAATTCGTGTCAACAAACTACTTTAGAGAACAAATTGAAACTTGCCATACGAACTAATGACACGTACCCAGGGAGGAAACATACATTTTTGCTGATTGGAAGGCAATACCCCACTTATACCAAGCAGTGTACTGAGATACTGGGAGTACTAATTCGTAGCGATTCAAAATCACAAAAAATATTTTTTTTCAAATGAACTTGAAACTTCAAAGTATAGTCGATCGCTAGCCACTATTTTTTCCGATCCTTCGTCTAGGATACGAAGAAGGCCTTGTCTAGTGATGCAATCCATGAATCGACTCTTTTTTTTTAAAACTTCTGGCCGGATAGACCATGAGAGTCATTGGCCAGAATAAGTGATAATCAGAAGAAGTAATATGTTGAGAATACAGCGGGTGGGGTTCCTATTTGAACGTTTACAAGCATTGTTTGGCTATTTCCGCGAAATGTTGACGAGCGTTTTTATGCCACAAAATCTCTCTGCCTTGTCTTTCAACATATTTCCGCATTTAGTTGCAAGGCTCAAGTGAGATTCGGTAGCGGTCTAAAGTGATGGTTTTGAGCAACACATGGTAGACCACCCCCTTCTGATTCCACCACATACAGAACAAGAGCATGTTCTGTCAAGGATATTAGACTTCTCAGTAAATGTTGACTATTAGTCGAGCTTAATCCATCACTTTCTAGGCTTGGGATAATAGTAATGGATCCACCTATCATCGCCAGTGATAATTTAAATCAAAAATTCTTCTTATTCTGAAAAAAAGGCCTTCGGCATCTTTTGATTTCGATTTGTGTCGAACCCAGTTTCCTCACTTTTGGTTTATTTTCATGGTTTTAAGACATTTTCTTACCATCGCCAAGAAGAGTGTGACATTGTCTGACATGGTTCCTTATCAAACAGCTCCTCCAAAGAGGAATTAACTGAGAAGAAGAAGAAGAAGTAGAAAAGTGCACCCGCTCTAGCTTATGCTGACGATCGGGATCTTCTAAGAGATATTGGGGGAATAGTTAAGACATACTCGTATAAACGCAGAGAGTCAAATAACGGCAGCAAAGAAAAGCAAATATTTATGAAAACAAGCTGATTTGGAGGATATGTGCGTGCTTCTTCACGATGAAGAGTCTACTCAAATTAACTCTTTTGTCAATGACACTGTTAATGGTTTCTGACTAAAAAGGAGGAAAACATAGTTCGAGTATTTAAAAATAAATCTCAAATAGATTCTATGGTAGAGATTCTAGCCCCATGCGTTGTCCGAAAAATAAAATCGCGAAAACTAAAATGGGCTGGAAACGTAGAACGAATGGACAGTGGACGGAAAACCCGAAAAAAAAATGTTCAGAGAAACCACCCCGCAGATGGGAGGAAAGCAACTAGAAGAGATGGAGCAGTACGGCTAAACATGAAAGGAACACATTCATGAGAAGGAGCCTAACCGAAGGGTTGCAAAACAAGGTTCTGAACTTCCGAGCTTCAAATAATAAAATATAAGACCTATAGGTCGAGTTTGTTATCAAGCTTTGACTTAAAATCGCCTACTTTGTCCGGTAAAGTTAGCTTTCTTCTAAATAAATTGTATTATGAGTCTAATGGAAGAAAAAATTCCAATGCTAAGAGACTGCATCGCCTATGTCTAAATGCTCCTTTTGAGCATAATCTTAATTAAAACATTATAAAAATTGAATCGAAAACTTGGTTCCAAACAGCGTTTACAGGGAACATTCTTGGGCGCTTTGTGTTATTTTCCCTGAAGAGGAAAAACTCTAATGAGTAAATTGGTGTCTTGCCAAATAAATACCATAATAGACCAACCAAGACTATGTTTTTTCGGCTGCCACATCGCAAGAAACCTTACCACAATTACATGCGGCTTAATACTATATTCGAATAAATATAAAAGTGTAACGCTCGCCCTTGCAATTTGCAACGATGCCAGATAAATTGTCCAAGCTTTTCTACGAAATACGAAATACGTTCCAAAGGTAAAGGGAGTTTTTTAATTTCTTGGGTTGTACTTGAAGAGTTCTATACTTGAAAAGTCTATCTATACTTGAAAAGTCTATCTATACTTGAAAAGTCTATCTATACTTGAAAAGTCTATCTATACTTGAAAAGTCTATCTATACTTGAAAAGTATAGTATTGAGAGTTTCTGGTGTTGGCTACTGAAGAGAGTACATGTATTTCGGTACAATATCGGCATAACATTTTAGAATAAGAATAAAACGAAGTGCAGTAAAATTTCAACAATGTTAAAAGCTTTATTTGTTTCAATGAGAATATTATGAGTGAAGCCAGGCTTACGAATAGTATAATCATTTTCAAAGAAGCCGTGAAGGCAATGAAGATATTTCAGTAGATCATAAGATAAGAGCCGAAGGCAAAATAAGCGTAACAATCATTAATCGTAATCAAAGAAATCGCTAAAGATGTTGACGGATCAATCGGTCCATGTCATGAAATTTGCTAGGATTTGTCTCCAAGGTTTTGTCCAAGACTGTAAGAATTCAAAAATTAAATTAATTCAGTAAAAATGCAAAGTAACTGAAACATGCGATAATTGCCGAAAAAATGTCAAAACATAGTTTCAAAGATCAACTAAAGACATTCTAGATCGATAAGGCTTTTAAAAAAATCAGCAACTGCGCTCTAATGTGAAAATCATCGCCTGTGTGCTCTTAAGTTGATACAGCTTAGTATGGTACACCATAAGTGCTTATCACTAGGCTAAACGGTCAATAGGATTGACCTAAAAGTGCCATGACGTTTTCATAAAAATACCCGGATTCATGGTAAAATTTTTGTCAAAAACAACACTGTAATGTTGCCTTAGACTCTATATTCAATGAATACGGCTCCGTATGACTTATGCTTATGAATACGGTACATTGCTGAAAGAGTTAAATTCTATTCCAAACACCGAGTTCCAGAAATCTTTCAAGGATAGTAAAATGCATTGAAAAATCCTTTAAAACGTTGGCGAATTAACATAATTCTATTCAAAAACCGAAAAAGTCCCCCAAGGTTCAGCTTTTAAGGTGTGATCAACTTCCAGTTAAAAGTTGTGACATTAAGATTAGCACACTTATTAATTTAGAATACGTTCATTGAAGGTAAAAATAGTATCTGTAAATTGCAGTAAAAAAAAATTAATAAGAAAAAATCTTTTATCGACAATTTCCATTTAGCAACTAAAAATTTAATGGTCTCGCTCTCTGTAAGTTCGACATCGCCCGCACTGACAATAGAAGAAGACTGGAAACGTTGTCAAAAAGCCATTAAAGAAGCGGCCACTGATGTGATGGGTTTTACCACAGCACCCAGAAAAAAACCCGTGGTTTGACGACGAGTACAGACAGGCCCATGCAACCAAACTAGACGCCTACAAGGCAATGCTGCTTCGAAGAAAGAGAGCTGCTCGTGAGGTCTATGAACAGAAAAGGATGGAAGAGAACCGGCTTCTGAAAAAGAAAAAGAAAGAGCATGAGAAGCGCGCGGTCGAGGAGATAGAAAGGTGCTACAGCAGGAATGAAGTCCAAAAGTTTTACCAGAAAGTGAAACATTTATCCAGTGGATATACAATAAATTTCGATAGACGAACGATAGACAAGAATTCTGTCCCCCCGACTCTGACGAAGTCAAGACTTAAGACGAACAGAGCTGCTAGAGCGGACGGACTGTCCGCTGAACTGTTTAAAGCAGCTGGGGATGATCTGGTAAAACGCATGGAAAAGTTCATCAGTAAGATATGGTCGGAGGAAAGCATGCCCGAGGAGTGGAATCTCAGTGTCGTCTGCCCAATCCATAAGAAAGGAGAGCTCTTTCACTGCGCCAACTATAGAGGGATAAGTCTCCTTAACATCGGCTACAACATTTTCTTTGCCGTTTTGTGTGAACGCCTGAAACCGTTCGTCAACAACCTGGTAGGTCCATATCAGTGTGGTTTCAGGCCAGGGATCTTCACACTGCGGAAGATCCTGGAAAATACACAAGAGATGCAGGACAATACTCACCACTTATTCGTCGAGTTCAAGGCCACATATGACAACGTGGTAGAGACGAGCTATACAAAGCCATGTTTTGACGTTCCTACCAAGCTCGTCAGATAGTGAAGGATGACGATGGAGAATTATCACTGCTCCATCAAGTTCGGCAACGAAATTACCGAGACCTTCAATGTCAAAAAAGGGTTTAGGCAAGGCGACGCGCTGTCATGTGACTTTTTTAACTTAATACTTATCCGGATGATATTGACGTCATTGGTCGAACACAGCGAGCCGTCAACGAGGTGTTTGCTGGCATTGAAGCGGAAGTTGCCAGAATGGGTCTGGCGGTAAATGAGGGCAAAACGAAGTATGTACATGTTGTCATCAAGAAAGGACGCACAACATCGACGTCTCGAACAGAGCGTCACAATGGGCTGCATGAACTTCGAGGTAGTCAAGGACTTCGTCTACTTACGCTCCGCAATAAATAGGGACAATAACATTGGTACCGAGATCAAACGCAGAATTACTCTTTCCAATCGCTATTTCTCTGGGCTCAAGAAACGATAGAGTAATAGGGCCCTCTCTCGAAAGACCAAGTTGGCTTTATTTAATACTTTAATCATCCCAGTCCTGCTTTATGGTGCAGAAGTATGGACGCTGCTAAAAGTGGATGAGGAAGCTCTTGATTTTCAAGAGAAAAGTTCTGCGTGCGATCTTTGGTCTTGTTTGTGTTGATGGCACTTGGAGGAGAAGATTCAATCATGAACTATATGGGCTGCACGGCAGCATGTGCCTGGTTAAGCGTCTACGGATACAACGCTTAAGATGGCTAGGCCATGTAGAGCATATGGACAACATTGCTCCCGAAGAGTATTTGAATCCGGACCATTGGGACAACGCAACAGAGGAATCCCTCGATTCAAATGGCGCACACAAGTGGAAAAGGGCCTCAACCAATTTAGTGTGCGAAATTGGAGAAGGCTGGCAGGAGATTGCGTCGGCTGTTTAGTGGATTCCAACTGCCAACTCTATTCATTCTTTGCGGAATACGTTATCTTCTCTGCTTTTTGTTTATTTTTTTTCTATCAACCTAACTTTTCCTAAGCACCTATCTAACCTACCTACCTACCTAGTAATTACTCTTCTTTTCTAAACCCTATCTACCTAACCATCCCTAACCAACCTACCCACTCCACCACCTTACCGCTACTGAACATCTTAGTCTGAATCCCCAATATTTATAAAAAAAAAACAAAAAAAAATAGAAAAAATTATTTTCTGCAAGGTAGTTTTTGAAAGTGTTTTTTCGGCAAAGTGTTTTTTTTTCAAGGTGTTTTTTTAGATGTTTGAACAAATATGGATTTTGAACAAGATTTGCTGCATCCTGTGTTTTTGACAGGCATACATGTTCGAGTACGAATACAAAAGAGCTACGAGAATTGGTTAAAATGCACGCAAAAGTGCTAAAGCCTTATGGTGATTTACTGAAGCTTGTCCTTGTCGTTTGCTCTTTAACTCTAAGTTTGGGATTGGGATCTATCAGTTTATAATTTTTTATACCCTACTTGCACATACAAGAGCTCCTAAGCATCAATCCTAATTCGAACTCATAAGGCGCTTACTCCATAGCTAAACTTACGGAGATGGCTTAACATAAAGTATACCCAATTCAAGCAATATAAATTAGCAACTTTCAGGATAACAAAGTTGCTTTAAATTTCTTTTACACCAAAGCTATCGAGAAATCTCTAACTGCTTGAGGGGTTGAAGGTTTTTTTCCGCTTTTTGCTAGTTCCATGCCCAAAGCCAGAATTATCCTCCCGCAATTAGGGAATAGTCTCCCCTCACTGAAGACGGAGCTTACTCAGCATTTTAGTTGATTTGGAAAGCAAGGGAATAAAACTGACTGCGTATGTACCCGACTTACGGTGATTATACTATAATTAAAAAAATGACGAAAAGACTTTATTTTTCAACATAGTCTAACAAGTCAATACTTTTAGTCCACATTTTTCCTAAACCCAGGATTGTTACGCTATCCTAGTGGGTAGATAAGCCAGCAAACATTTTTTTAGATTATTATGTGGACTGGAAATAATCGATTATCATTACTTTTGGATCACCCCTCTTATAATATATAAATTAGCCAGAAAGTTGATCCCGACCACTTGTGACACATGACAGTTACGTCGTGACAGTTGTAGATAGGGAGGTTAGAGAGTATAGAGAAGCACTTACGAAAGTAAGTGATAGCTTGCCTCTTACTGGCATTTAGATCTTAGGCTCAATTGGGCGCACTTTCGCTAATTGTATGTTGATAATATGTGAGAAAAACTCATGATGTTTATACACAGAATTAACTCGAGTGATAAGGCTTATTTCCATGTATGTATGAGTATACAAAAGGCACAGTGGAACAACCTTTCCATCCACAATGAGTGACAGTTTTTGAGATTTATAGGCAAGTTTTGGCATAGGGTCAATTCTTTTAGAAAATGATACTGTTGCGACCATCTCAGTGAATGGATTAGGCAACCGAACGAAACTGACTAATTTTGATTGCCTTAAATTAGTGTTGTTGTCATCAACGGCGATTATTTCGTTATTTTCAAGCACAATGGAGCCATAACCTGCAAATCTTGATGAAACAATGACTCTATTACGTATCATTTTCTGTAAGTGTTATTTCTCTAAATGGAAACTCGGCCGCCAAGGTCCTACGATTTAAATCATTTGCTGTTTTCTTTGAAGTGTTTTTGAAAATACAGTCTACATCATTTCTTCACCAACGATTCATAAAAATATTGATTTGATTTTCTATTGGTGTAGAATGCCACCTCTTGTTGGATGACACCTTAAAAACCGTTTGCTAAAGATTTAATGTAATTAGACCTGCTCTTAAAACAAAATAAGTCAGGCAAAACCAACATCAGTCGGTTGGGGGCATTGACATTCCGGTTAAAGGCAGCAGAATCGCGATGATACAAATTCATCCTTGTAAGGAAATCAGTTAAGATCTCAATTTACCAATCGATTCACCTACCCGCTTGAGATGTTTCGTCTGTTGTCTACTGCGAAGCGTCGTTAATTAAGCGATTTTTCCCAATCACCAAGCATGCAAACTGAAAAAAGAAGACTACAAAAATCCAGAGTGTCGGCAGTTCTCCACGAGCTCATCTCCTGGGCGTGCTGACTGTCGAGCAAATGAGATTGACTAAGAAATTAATAGACAAAAACTCACTCTCCACACTCCCGACATACCCCACTATCTGCATCCTGCTTACTGTTTAGGATCTATACACGCTAGCAACCCAAGACGAAACCATATTCCCACCGGATGGCAGAGAGGATTTTCCCGTCACCGAATTACTTTCATCAGGTAACCAAATTCGAGTTATTAAGAAACTGGAAAAGGACGAAGGATGAAAAAAATATATGCACAGATGAAAAAGCTTATAATTCCCGATTAGTTGAATTCCCCTTCGCCGTCGGAGTTGTTGTCGTCGATGCCGTAGTCATCAGCGGGATATGCATGTGACTTGTCGATTCGAAATTAATTGTGTCTCGGAGTTTTATTTTGTCTAGCCCGTTCCTGCTTCGATTTAATTCACGAATTTAACGAATGACTAGAAGAAGTCCTGGAAACCACCTTTCCACTTTACAGAGACAAAAAAGAATATCTTCCCTGAGTAGATTACAAAAAAAGGACGAAAAAACAAAATGGAAAAAAGACCGTCGAACTTAATTGCTTTTCCACATGAAGTCAGTTGCAAGTCACTCTCGCTCTTTGGGTAGATGGATTGCGTTCAGTTGATACGCATCCAATGCCATTATATGTTCCTATCCTCCCGAGAGGGTGATTGGTTGGAGAGCTGACTGTGTAGCACAGGTTAAACACGCGGGGTCGATACACTTTAAAATTACGTTTCCTTGCCGAAAATCAGTGAGACAATGGCAATGGTTGGCTTCGAGGGGATACGGAATTTGATAAGTTGTGTTTAATTCACGGTCCCTTTTCCTACCTTTCGTGAGTTGGCAGAAATTGTTTCCTGGACAAGCTTTTATAAACTTTCCATTTGGAAGTTATCGTAAAGGGTCCGATTTTCTGAATTAAAATTGTTGACATACATACTCGCACATACATATCTCCACGTTACAGTGTCTCTAGCATTTGAGTCCATCGATTTGAGTGCGAAGGTGCCTGTTTTCGGACGTCATGAAATTTCCTTCGCCTCGTATATCCCGAGAACAAATAATGATATTGGCTCCAGATTAATTTCATTCGACGCATAATTGCTTAGTGAGCATTTGATAAGGTTCGGAAAAGATTTGAACTAGCAGTATAATTTTTAAGTCATACAAAACGGCTGCCATGTTAAATATTACGACTGTACGGGAGAAACGAGCGATTTTTTTTTTTTTTTTTTTATGATAATTGTAAAGAGTCTTATGGAGCTGTTGGTAATGAATAGCCACATACTGCATATAACAAATTCAGAAGAGGCGGGGTAGCGACAGATACAGGGACCTCATTTCGTTTTGTGTTTCAGGGTTTTTGTCAAGATTTGTGTAGGTATGAAATGTCTTTTTTTTCTGCGCAGGAAAATATTTACTCAGGCACCTTATTGAATTTATTCATTAATCAGAATATTGGACATCGTTAGCTATAATAAACTCACCAATAATACTGCTCATGTCTTGAGGCCAACCATTCACTTCTTTGTAAAAATGAGTGTGGTCTCCCGAAAAATCGCGCTGCATCGATCGAAGCAAGTAGTAATTCGAAGGCGCGGGACATCAAATTCCTAGTTAATACACAGGTAATATTTTCAAAACAGCTTTCTAATTGATTTACAACCTTTGGATGATCATAAATATGATTGAAAGTAACTGATGTGTATCTTTAGTCATATTCTGGCCGTCATTGCTTCAATGCACGATTCAATGTTATCAGTTGCTGACGATAACTATTAATCGCTCCACTAGGTTTCAGCTGTTTATATAAAATAGGTCAAACTGACTATCATCAGGACTTGCCATTTTGCACTATGGATCATTTAACAATCGCTGAATTACGGCGTTTCGAGAAAAGTTACTAAAAAATGTTGATTCTATAGTGGGTTTGTGCATGTCAAGCAGATTATAATCAACATAATCGTCCATCTGAACAAATTATATGCAAAACCGTAAAAAAAAATTCGAAGAGACTGGATAACAGAAGTTTTCAGGCCCATCCATCGAAATGTAGACTTGTGAAAGTAAAAATTTTGAAGCAGATTCAAATCTATCGATTTCACAGCGACAATACCATTGGGCAAATGTTAAGCGATTTTGTATACCGATTTTTTGTTTTGGCCTCAAATCGAAAATATGGATATGGAAGACATGCCATATCTCATACATCATGACCAGTTTTGGCTTTGTTGCAAGAAAATTTTCTTGGACATATTCTTTTGCATTTTGGTAATGCGAACTGGCCACCAAATTGTGTGATTTATCGCCCTTGAATTTTTTTTATGGTGCTTTTTAAAAAATCGCCAAATTCGTGATATTTTAAGAGAAAATATTTGTCAAGTGATGGCCGAGTTACATATATCCGATATACATATGTCGAAAAGTCACTGAAAATTACCTTGTAGTGGACATTTGAATTCATATTAAACTTCAAACATAATGGTAAGATCGAAATCATACAGTGAAATAAACATTTTATCGAAATCTGAATCATAAATATGTTTTGTTTAAATCTACTTTCGGAACCACAAATTGGATAACCTGTACATGGGTATATTCTACCCAAAGATAGTACATGCTGCATCCTGGACCATCCCATGCTTTTCGTGCTTGGGATTGTCGAAATAGATTTAGTTTTCATCGCCCGTAACAATTCGATGACATTTTTTTTGTGTCGATCAAGCAAAATGTCAAAAGTATCTATCAGCCTCTTGATACCTCTTTCTTCCATTTGATATGAAACCCGTTTTCCTTCTTTCCCAGGACTTTTATATATTTGGAAACAGCTGTACGATCTGCTTTCAATGCTTCTGTGAGCCCTTCTTGTGTCGTAGTCGAGCTTTCATCTAATAATGCTTACAATTCTGGTTTTCGACAATCTTTGTTGTCGACACCAAAGTCACTACTTTTGAAACGCACAAACGTTCAAAATTCCCGCCAGTTGCAGCACGTTCACCATAAACTTCCAGTAGCAATCGCGACTTTCAGTACCGGTAATGCAATAAACCTGCCCTCAAATGGTCTTTATCTGACTCAAAATTCAACCTTTTTAAGACAAGATAAAAGAAAGTTGCTTTTAAAGGGTTTTTCCATAAGGATGGGTATATGTTGAAATGGAATAAAATAAGCTGTGGGTGAGGTTTCAACAAATTTTTGAAAGGCCCGTGTATGTCATTGTATGTGAAATGTGACATTGGTCAAATGCCTGCCTCGATTTCTTAGGGTGGCACGGATCCAATCGGTCCAATTTTCAATAACTCTCCTCCATAGATTCGGCAGAATTTAGGCGATGGCCCTGAGCGATTCACCTTAAGGGTATCGGTCGATTGTGGTTTATTCGCATAGATCTGTGACTTCAAGAAACCTCACAAGAAGAAGTCTAGGGTCAAATCGCATGACCTTGGCTGCCAATTCACGTCACCTCTGTGAAATCGCTCATGCATGTTAGTCGTGTGTTAGCTGTGTGGATCCAGCGCCATCCTGCTGCAACCACTTGTCGTCTAGGTTCCTATGGTTCCATATAAGAAGAAATTACGATAATAAATTGGTTACAATCGTTCTGTACCGCTTGCCATTAACGCTGACCGCCTCACCAACGCCGTTGGCGTCGGCCCAAAATCTACCCCAAACGGTGACCTTTTGAGGATGCATTGTCACCTGGTGAACTTCGTGTGGGTTGGTGTCGTCCCCATTACGACAATTTTGTTTGTTAACATAGCCATTCATCCCAAAATGTGCCTTCATCGCTAAAAATGATTTTTCGGCCAAAATTGGGGTCCTCTTCCAAACGCTAATAATAATAATAACTGAATGATTATAATGATTATAGTCAAGCGAAAAACTTAACAGCAGAATCGGAATATGTTGTCTGTGTGATGATCGTGTTTCGACTAAGTTTTCGTGAATTTGTTGACAAAAGAGCTGCAAATTTCAAACTAGCTTCTAATCTTTAAAGGTACTGAAAGTCAGTAACTTAGGCAGACCAGTCGCAACCGAAAATTCTTCTTTGCTTTTAATTGTCTTGGCCACAAACTTTACGTGGCGCTCTATCCCATGCAAGGCGTTTGCCTGAAACATGACGAGATTGTACCTGTACATGAGCAGTTGTACACTGAATATCTGGGATGATGGTCAATATATCGGTTAAGGTGCATTTAATTTTCATAAATTGGAATTCTCTTAGGAGCAAAAGTCCTTATTCATTTCAATTCGTTATAAGAGTTGATCCCTTTTAATGGTGAACTCAACCTCATTTGCAAATATGGAAAAATGTTTTTCCTTCTGTCGGCTAGTAGAAGAAAAACAAAAACAACTTAACCCCGATAGATTCCAAGAAATCACGATTGTTCCTCACATTAATCACCTGATTACGTCCCTGGCTCAAAGTCTGAATACCAAATTGTCCCCAAACAACAAAAACAACGAAAAAAGTAAAGAAACAACCTTCCGTGGTGCACGCCCCTCTGCTTGACAATGCTCACATCCTTAATTTCCAAACTTTTCAAATTGGGATTTTAAGAGTTTTTCAATTCATCACCTTCACTGTGTGTATTGTTTCACCCCCGCCCCCCTATCCTACGACACACAAGGCAAACATGCAAACCACCCCCACACGGTAGTACCAGCCGGCTCCATCCAGTGCATGGGAGAAAATGAAAATAAAGCAAATACGAGTGCAAAAGTTTCGATATTTTATTACGTGACATATTCGAAATCCAATGTTGATCCTATGCGACACAACAAACGGAATGCTTTAAATTACCACATACCGCAAGATGCGAGGTGACGATTCCTCTAAACGAGATAAGAACGTGTTAAATGTTTATCTCCAGCTCAAGTGACATTGATGATGATTATGATGATGGTGACGACGACGACAGTTCCCCATTGGAAAGAAGCATGTACGAGATCCATATGCTCCGTTGGCACTTGATTATGTGCCTCCTATACCCGCAGCACACTCTTACACGAGTGCTCAAAAGTATGCAAATGAAGCGAAATGAGTGAAAGGCAATTTACTATATCTAGCAAGTGCAAACCGAAACTCGCACGGATATTAATGAGTTGCGGTTGCTATCGCACACATTGTTAAATACCCGAACACGTCCTGGCAATTCATCATCGCTTTCATGCCGCCGCGATACCTTTTCGCAGATCCAACACTGGCCGACAGACATAAAGACCGCGCTCTAAGGTCAACATGCACGATGGTGCTCCGCGTGCACTGTTTTCGATGCGAAAAGGACACACATGTGTGAATGCGAACAAACGAAAGAATTTAATGGGGGAGGGGGACGAAACGAGATAGAGTGGAGGAAATAAATTGATGATCGAGCATGATCCTAGTGACGTTCTTATCATTTATCATCAGCGATGATCGTTCGTCGCGCAGTCGCGTTCTTGTTGTTCGTTCATACTTCTCATTGCGCACCTCGATCATAATCGCTCCTTTTGTGATGTTATATTGCTGCTCCTGCTGCTGCTGTTCGTCGGTTGTTACTTGCTGCTGTTTGTTAGGCCATCATATGCGATCGCGTTCGTTTGTTTGGCTACCTCTAATATTCAGCGATGATAAAAGGATTGCCTGGTAGGTGGCTTGTTGTGTGAACAGGAGATTAATGGCTCGCTTTCAGTTTCGTTAACAGGCGGAACAGATAGACATACACACGCCCCGGGTGTGTGTGAGACGGTTTGTTGTTCGAATGGATGCGGGACGACGGCGACTGGGTAAATGGTGTTAATACGAATCATTAGTTGCTACTGGAGTTCGCTGATGGCAGGTAAAACTGAGATTTGGGAGTGAGTTGGTTGGGTATGGAAAGTGCGTTTTATGATGTGGAGGCATGAGAATGGGCGTTTTTCATAGAAAAAAATTATATATGACGGCTTCAATTGAGCGATTTTTTTTTAGTACATGACCAAGTAGCCTTTGCCATGGTAGAAATGCTTATAAACTGTGAACAAATTGCTTGATCATGACCGTTTTATAGTCGAGAGAGTAATTCAATCCGCCTTCTGGACTGAGTCTATGTGGATAGACATTTCTTATAAAATATTGTAATGATTCTTTATCCTTTCGATGCTTCCAGCGTAATCGGTATGACTTATACCTATCTATCTATCTAACTATCCTCGTTCTAAACCAGAATTCTTGGGTCGATTGGGCTAATAGCAAATCAAAAAATTGGCGATTGGTATAATCTGTTAAAATGTGTGTTCATGAACGTAGCAGAGAGGCATCACCCAAAATATCGCGGATTAGCTACAGCCCTCATAAATGTTTAGTACAGTAATATGTTTATCAATATAACAAAAAATCGAGAGCATCACACCCATAAAGCATTTTTTAATAAGGACATAACAATTTTGATTTCAAATAAAACACAGAATAATTGAGACATCGCACTGAAATTTATTCCAAAAATAGTGCAAACGTTAAGTTTTGGTACAAAATTCACTCCTTTTCTTATGACCACGGTGAGCACGTTTGCCGGGATTTTTAAGATTACGTGATTACCAAACTTCACCTTCAATAGAACCAATGTTTGTTTGTGGCTTGAGGTATCATCTTGTTGAAACTAAAGGATGTTTTTTTAGAGGTTTATAAATTCAATATGAAATAAAATACTTGAAGCTAATGCGAATGTCTATGATATTAGCTTTATTTAATAGAGAATTCATGCCATTAGTGTCTCTGTATAATTTTTGGCATATGCGCCCCGCGGTTAACTCGAATGAAGTGCAGTCGTAAAGTCCAATTTTCGACAAATGTTGACTTCCAAATCTTCTTCTAAATTCCCTCAAAGAAAGTAATCTAAAAGTGTGAGATCACAGGATCGTGGATGCAAGTTCACAGGTCCATTACACGAAATGTTTCTGTTGCGCCATCTTATTGAAACTAAAGCTCTGTCACGTCAATGCTATTCAACTGAGGAACGAAGAAGTCAGAATTGATGTTTCTATACATGCTCTCCATTGACGGTAACATGCCGGCCGGCATCGTCCTTAGAGAGATATGGGCCGATGATTCCACCAACCCATAAAGTACACTAAACAGTGAGTTTTAATGGTTGTTAGGGCGTGTCGACAAAGCTTCTGAGTTTTCTCTACTTCAAATTCGGCAATTTTGCTTGCCTATACATATGTATATCCATTTAACCAAAAATGAGCTCATCGGAGAACAAAATTTTGCGTTGAAAATGAGGATCAAGCTGAATCATTCACCGAACCTACAACGCGTATGCAGCTCTTGCACAAGCTGGATGTTATAAGCTTTTAAGCCAAGATCTTTCTGTATAATCTTCCACAAAGTGGATGGGCATAACTCCAATTGCTCTGCACGATGGCAATTCGACATATTCGGATTCTCCTCAACACTGCGCTCCACAACGTAAATAACTTCTTCTCCTTGCACTGTTTGTCTTCTTTGGGGATATGTATTATCCGCAAGAGTGCACGTGCTTAACGATTCATCATGTTCCATATATGTATCTTGTTCAGATGAAGGGATATGTCAACCGTAAAATGAATGATAAGTTTGGCGAACCGAACCATGATTTTCAAAAAAAGTTTGCTCAATTTGCTTATGTTGTTCTCACATTCATCTAATCACTGCAAAATGGCAAATAAACTTCCAACTGTCACACTGACAATCTGTAGAAACAGCATTCTTCTTCTTTTCCTTTTTTCCGGCGTTGTTATGGTCAGAAGTGTAGGACCATAACCTTCCCATTTAACTGCATTCCTACTGGTCCGCTTGCGGGGTCCGCCGGTTTGACCTCAGAAGAAGCGGCAGGCTTCCCGGTTTGGGATTACTTCATCGCTGAGGCCAATCAAATGCTGGTGTTTTTGCATTTGTTTGCACCAATTGTTTTTCGGCCTGCCTTTTTTTTTTTTTGTTTTTTTGTGACACGGGCATGCTCCAGATTTTTTTTGTTTGATCTTACTCTTACAACACCGGTGATCTCTAGTCGTGTAAACACACTGATTTGCATGTACACTTGTGGGGCAGTTTAATGGTGGTATATGTGTCCCTCGGCTCACCTTGGTGTTTTCTAAATTGCCTAGATGTGATTTTTATTTACCTTTGTTTTAGTCGCCTTTTACGACAAGCGAGAGGTATCGCTGCAGGGATATTCTTAACCCGTCCCTGCACGGAGCCTGTAGAAACAGCATTGCCTGTTTAAAAACCAAAACTCTCAAAAAAACACCCTTTATGTGTTTATATTGGCAGTACAAATTAATTCCGTTCGTTTTTTTAACTTGTCATGTCTTTATTTTTATTTGGGCCATTTTCTCATAATGCAAGGCTGAAAGGAATCATTTGTAGCCTATACCAAAACCCCGTAATGGATTCCCCAGGTTGTAGCAGCTATACCAGATATAAAACATGATAGCGATTTACCATGCTTAGTATTTTGAGACCACAGGTCAAAGACAGCGAAGATGAACAACTAAGAGTATAGCTTTCGACACCGTTGACAATCGCGCAAACAGGGTACTACCCTGTTGAACCCGATTGCATTGCTGCTGAATCATTCCCATGGATTTTATTCTTAGTAAAACTACTTGCTGAGTTACTCCCAATGAATTTGCAAGCTCCATCGCCGTTTTACTCGGATCATGAGGAGGAAGAGTAATGCCTCTTACTTTGTCTTCAATTTTTTTTTTTTAGTTATCGAAACCTTGATTTATCAGCAGCAATATCACCATACATTTCTACAAGCATGTGATTTGCTTTGAATCTTTATGAAACCAGTGAGATCAGTTGTCACTATGAAACATTTATAACAGCCAAAACCATCTTTGAAACTCGAATATCGCCCAGTAATAAGAATCTTAAAGGTGTAGCATCAAAACAGATTCATAAACGATTGTTGGAAGTATACGAGTATAAGGACTCTTCACTTTCGATTCGAACAGTAGAAAGAGGGGATGCTGCGGATAAAAGTGTTCATACAAGTCATACATACAAGTCAACATAGCAAAAAACTAGACTATGAAGGATCGTCAGTTAACCGCAAGGGGCTTAGTGGAAGCCATAGGCATCTCATGAAGCAGTGTGAGTAGTATTCTGGCTGAAGTTCTGGGTTACAGAAAGATGTGTGTAAAATACGTACCGCACACGCAACAGTGGAACAAAAACTCACTCGTACTCTCACTGTTGAATTCCTCAACAATATTTGGAGCGTTTTAGAAAAGATAGAAAGGATTTACTGCTTGCGTCTATCACCATGATCCTGAATAAAGATATCCAAAGCGAATTGCGGTTCAGAATTCAGTCGAGAAAGCTTTAGCACCAGTCTTATTAAAAACTCGCAAACAATAAACGAAAATAATTATTGTAACTTTTTGACCCACTGAACGATAACGCACCCTCGCACATAGTTCAAATAACCATAGCAAGTATCAGTGAATTAAAGTCTGAACTGTTGCAACATCCACCTCATTCGCCAGACTTGACTCCGTCGGATTTCTGGCTGTTCATCTAAAAAAATAGATGCGTGGAAAACGATGTTCATCAAACGAAGAGATAATAGCCGCCGTAGAAGCTTATTTCGACTTTCTGATTCTTACTTCAGGGATGTGTATAGATGTTCAAGGAAATTATGTTGAAAAATAAAATAACTTCAAACTATAGGACATAGCTCTGGTATATGGCGATATGAAGAGGGTCATCCGGATGGGCATTACACCAACAGTCTCCATACTTCTTGGAATATTGGATTCCGACTTTTGAGCTCCGCCTGTCCTGCTACATAATCACTTTATATAACATGTCACTTCTTATGTAGAAACGGATCTGTTGTGTGTCGGGAAAACCAAGAAGTGCAAGCATACAGCCTACTCAGTCAGCTCATGAAGAACTCATTTTCCAAGTTGATCTACTTTCTCAACCCTTGTACGAGACAAGAAACAGCCGAAATGTAAATCTAATTTCTCTACAATGTCTCTTTCACCGCTTCAAATCGCTGCTCGTCGTTGTCGCATGGCTCTCTTTCATGAGTCATGTAGCCCGTCGGAATTTTTCGAACCTTCGCGGTACCGCTGTAAGGTTCTTAATTTACTATTATGGGAGTATAAAGCCCCTTTTTTCAATATTTGAAGATTTATTTGGGAAAAACATTATGTTACGTGCTTATACTTGAAGGTATTGTTCATTGCTGGCTACAACTTCTGTCCATTTTACTGGCAGCATACTAATTTCAGGTGATCCACGAATCGACCCGGATCATCCACAGATCCGAAGTGCTGTTCGGCCAGGTTATCCGACGTCGTCGGAATCGATGATATTTTAAAACTAAAATTGGGAGAAGGGAAGGCTATTGAGAAGACGGAGTCTTAGGAATGGAGTGTTGAGGTTGAAATCGAAGTTAATATGCGAATTAGCACTTTACAGCATACGGGAAATGAATTCATTGGAGCCGTACGTGTTGAATAGATCGAAGAGACGAGGATTGCGCGTACTACGAGGGTTAGTATTAAGAGTTATGGAGTTATAAAGGATGGTGCAGTCAATGGTACCTGCTAAGAGTCTATGAATGAAGAGGATGTCAGATACTCTTCTTCTTTCCTTCGGTCTTGATAGGGTGGTAAGAACAAATGATTGTTCCAGGGCAGACCTCCGAGAGCGAAACTTAGGAACCGACGTTGGATGCTCTCGATTCTAGAATGTGCGTTTGTTGATAAGGGGACCACACTTGAGATGCGTATTGAAGAAGAGGGCGAACAAAGGTAATATAGAGTGGTCGAGTTACGAAGGGATTGAAGAATTCTTTAGACTAACGCTTCGCGAAACCGAGTGCAGAGTTGGCTTTAAGGATTATATTGTCGATATGTGCGCGAAAATGTGGAGATATGCTGATTATTGAGGAAGTAGAGACGTGGAGGAGGTTTGATTCGTTTACGTGAAAAGGTAATTGATTAGCATTTGAAAATGTTAAGCCCCAAGCAATTTTTGGAAAACCAGACGGTAAATCCGTTGAGATCCGATTGAATAAGGGAAGAATCTTGTAGCGAGGAAATGGTCTTGAGGAACTTAGTGTCGTCGTCGTACAGAGGAAGGTGGGAATGTTTGATGACAAACTCAATGTCATTAATGGTAAGAATGAAAAGAAGTGGTCGTAGTTGGCTGCCTTAGGGAACGCCGGAAGAAGCTAGAAAAGGGTAAGAAAAGGCAGATCTAAGTTTTTTTAAATAAGAAAATATCAACTGTGGGCTCAAAGCCAAGGGAAGACAGTTTGAAGAATATTGATTTGTGGGAGATTTTGTCGAAGGCTTTATTGAAATTAGTTGAACTGACGTCGACTTCATTCCTATCCTCTAATTCTGAGAGTGTGAAGGACACAAATTCGACAAGGTTTGTGGTTGTAGACCTGCATTTGAGGAAGCCATTTTAGTGAGATTTTTATTTATTTTTTTTTATTTTATGAGAGATTTGCAGTGGAAACTCATACAAGATACTTTCGAAAAATTTGGGTATATATGACAGTTTGGCGATAGGGCGGTAGTTGTTTACGTCACTTTTCGGACCTTTTTGTGAATAGGAGTTATAAGAGCGGTTTTCCATAATTGGGGAAGTTCTCCAAAGGAGAGAGTTGAGTTGAATATTCTTGAGAGCGGAAATAATGGAGGACCATTTTTTTAGTATTATTGCAGGGAGACCTTCGGGCCCAGGAATAATTCCACCATGGTTTTTCAATTTTATTTTCGATGATATGAGGGTCAATAGTAAGTGGGAGAATTGGTCCAAGGGAGAAATTTGGTAAGTTTCCGATACAAAGGAGTCGTTGGCGAAAGATTGTTGGCAAAAAAGTTGGCGATATTTTGGGATCATTCGAGGTTTCACAATTGAAAGACAGTGAAGTTGGGTGAAGTTGACAAAATGAAAGGAGGACTTAAGATCGTTTATAAGACTGGCTTGTGTTTCGATCAAACATCGTTCGTAGAGAGCGTTACGAAGCTCGGTAAATTGCAAATAAGTAAGTACCAAGATTGCGCACAGTTTGTTTCTTAGAGAACGGAGCCTGTGATTATACCATGGAGAGGAAGTAGACAAAGGTTTGGATCGGGAAACAGGGACGTAAAAAAAATAGAATGAATTATTTCTCTGTAGAGAATAGATATGACGTCATTTATTGTAAAACTGTTAAAATCGAAGGAAGCTGACGATCCGAACAATAGGTGGCCGAGCGTTGTTGTGCTGCAAAAATCACTTTGTCAAATCCTTTCTCATTTGTGGCCGTTTAAAATTCAATATGTGGCTCAAACGCATCACTGTGTTTAATAGCGCGCTCTTGCGATGGTTTTGCAAAAACTCATAGTATACGCTGCCAAGCTAGTTCAAACAAATACATAGCATGAGCTTGTCTTGGCCGTAAAGGTTGATGTTTTGTTGATGGAAAGACCGTTATCGGTCAGATTTTCGTCGAAAATACGATCAAGAAACTATTCCTCTCTTGGCGTTAGAACAGTAATTCGCTCGTGAAAAACGACTTTCAATGTTTCTCAGCTTCAAGTCGTAAGGAACGCAATCACATTGCTTTTGTACTATTGGCAAGATGTTCGAAGTTGTCCGCTCACTACTCTCCGGGGGGTGGTTGTCCTAGATAGGATTTTTTGAGAGATTCGACTAAATTTTTCGCGTTGATTGTAGTTCACAGTAACCCTTTTGTTTCCATGTTATTGAGGTGTTATATTGGAAATGCACACACAGAGTATGAATTTTGAAGTAATCTTATACTGCGAGTGCTATGCCTTCGTCAGCATTTGTTGATCATCTCTCAATCACAACTGATGTTGTTGCACAATTTTTCCGTATCGGAATTGTTCTTGGCTATGGACAGACCTGCACTACAGACCTTCCGATCAACAGTCAATGATGATTACCATTGCATTACGACTGGCTGCATTTAACATGGATCTTCAGCCAAACCTGCGTCTTTAAAATTTTCGATTGGTCTGGGACGCTGCTTATTTTCCACTTCGAAATCACAATTTTTTCATGGTTGAAACCAATCGCCCCGTATTTTTTTGACTTTAATTCGAAAAAGAAAACTGCCGACAAATGATACTCAAATGATACAAATGATACTTTAGCCGGCTTTTAAGGCGGAATTTCCACAAAGTTTCTCATCTGACATTTCTGAGCAGCGTGTCTCACTTCTGCTTTCTGTTCACACGTCTCCATTTTTTCACCTGATATTCAAACATTCCGAACAAATTTTTTATTTTCCTGCGGTGGGTTGTGGGCAAGTTTAATTTAGTAAGGGAAGTTGAGTTGTTTTTTTGGCTAACATCCATGTTTTTCTCTTGGTTATCCTGTCCTTTCTCTTTAAAATCTGGTACTGAACTGATGATGTGCAAACGTAGAGGACCATATATTTTGTGAAAATCAACCACGCTATGCTTGTTTCGCAATAGTTTTAATATGAAAATCGCATACCACTTCAGACTGACATGAAATATGACATAACTTCTACGATGCTAATAGCTTATTATATCCTAAACATACTCAGACATAATTGGAAAATAAAAGATTGACTAGAAAGTCTTGACGACCATCAAAAAAATGATTCTTAATTTAACTTTTGAGATTTCCTTAGAAAAGAATAAAAACTGATTTTAAAATGATGAAAAGGCAGAAACCGCTACTTTACAGCTTTAATATCTCACCACCACGACTTTATCTGAAGCAATACCACAACAAAAGACTCACGCTCCCCTAAAACGCAGCATATCAGTCAGCAAAGAAACAGCAATATTCTCATAACAATCCTCCCCAAGATTTTCCATTTCAATTGTCCTTTTGACCGATTATCGACCACGGTCAAAAGTCAATCACCCATTCCCTGTATAACAAAATGCCAAGAACCAACAAGCGTTTATCTCAAAGTTGCACCCTTCAAAGACCCTTCAATCGATCCACCATCAACTCCCACACAATCAACATTACACGAAAAACACATTCCACAAAAAACACACACACCAATGCTCAAGCGCCACCAGCGAGGAGCTAAGTGTCGTGGGAACTCTCGCAGGATCTTTTATTTATACAAAATTGCAATACCCACTTAGTGCTGCAGCTTGGTTCGCTCTTTACCACATAACCAACTGCGATTAAAGTAAACTGCAGTCGACTCCAAGCACACTCGAACACATACACGTTACGTACCACGTTCCTGCATAATGGAAATGCAACGCATAACTTATCCATGCACTTTGGTCGTCCTTTAAACAGCATCAGAGGAAGATGACTTGAGTGCACCCTCGAATGTGTGCATGAATGGATGTATGCTAGTAGACAAAGGATATGCGCAGACCTGTGCTCCACCCCCACTCCTTCTATGTTCATGAATTTTTCATAGGTTTTTCGCCAAAAACGAGCGCCACACACTGCATCCTGCATATAACGAACGACAGCTGAAATAAGATTGCACTCGTATTTGTAGCTTGTCTCCCGGCACTTGGGTTCAGATTCCTGCTATGAAGAGAAAAAAAATTTGTAAAACCAACAAAAAGGATGTGATGAAGGTCCTTGACGGAAAACAACACGCACTACTTATGACCGTAAATGAACACTCATAAATTATAACCAAAGCCAAGTTAGCATTTGCAAGGATAAGGACGTGATATCCTTGGTATTGACCACTTGGCTCACACTCTCATTACATGGGTATGAAAAGGGTTTTCTTCTCAGCTCCTCTGGTCAACACTTCATTAATCAGTGGCCAAATGGAACCGGATATATACGTATGTGTGTGGGGGAAATCGTGCCGAATCCGGGACAGCAACAGCCGGTGTGTAATTTATCGAGTTCACAATGGGAATGTGGAAAAAGGGAAGAAAACTATCCGGATGAGGATCTTGCTGGGATGGAGGGATGGTGATTAAAAATCTTGAAACTGGGTTTTATGTGTGTGACCAGTAATGGATTTGATAAGACGAAAGAGGACTGAATAAACAAATGTGCTCGTACAGGATGGAACGGTGACAAGGTGTCACTTCTTAGTTTTAGGATATTAAAATTGACAGTGGCGTAGACTGGGTGTGGGTATGGGATCAAAGGGTAATCGTAGTTCAGATCAACGCAAACATAAATTCAAAAATGTTAAAATGTTGAATAATTTAAAAAAGAGTCAGTGTTCGAAGGTTGGTATCAAAAGTTTAAAGATTAAGGGTTAGAAGATCCTTAACTAGGCTTACATGTAGCCTTGGCAGGGACGCAGATATGTATATGCGACGAAAAATATATGCAAAAGCTATCAAAATGATCATTCAAGGTATGGGAAGAAGGCCTTTAGGAAACTAAATTTAATCTTAAAAGCTTAGTCAGGATTATTATTTACGAGAAAGAGCTGGTAGTTAGGCACTGAATTGCCCGATGGTAATCATTCACTAAAAATATATCATTTTGATAAAATATGTACAAGGGCATTGACAAATCAAAAGTTTATTTCCTAACCCTGTCTAAAAAACTGTGTCAGCCTTAACAACATTCTATACAGTATTTAACTCAAGATTCAATACAATCAACATCCCCAAATTAGCAGATAATTCTTTTCTCTTTCATTGTGAGAACTTGACACGTTGTTCCTATCTTTCCCTAGCTACTGAAAGACCTATAGCGTACAAGAGAAATAACGAACTTCTTAGTAGTAAAAAACAATCCATTGCTTGTAGTTTCTTATTATAACTTCTCTGACAGTTTTGTAATTGGTTGACTCAATTTTATTTCATCGCGGGTCAAAAATGGACACCAGCAAGGATAAAATTTCGAATAATTTATAATTTTTTTTTTTGCAGAAAACGCAAGCCAGGTGACTGGAAGCGTGAACAGTATTTATTGTAACAGCCAATGACGCGCAGTTTTGGTTTTTGTTTCGTTTGTTTCGTCGTTTCGGTTCCGGTAACTTCGATGTCAATAATGCATCACGCTCTAGAAGACCAACTGTCAAAAATGTCGATAAAGTCATGGAAATCATTTAGTCTGATCGTCATGTAAGCACTAAATGGATTGCCCAGATGCTAAACATTGCACAAAAAACCGTTCAAAACTATTGAAACCGCCGATACAAAACAAATGCTCGATGTATGGGTGTCACAAAAAATAACGCAAAGAAACCTCATAGATCATGAATTAAAATGGGATTAACAGGGAGTTTATGGTAAAATTCTTAACTCGAACTTGTACTGTCAACAATTAGGCTCTCTGTAACCGGCAATAGCCTAAAACGGCCAATATTAGAGAAACTGTGTTCGATCAAGACAGCGCCACGCTAAATACATCCATAGGACTCGCCAGACGATCAGGGAGCTTGAATTCGAGGATTTTATGCATCCGCTTTATAATATGGACCTGGAACCAAGTTCTACCACCTGTTCTCCTGTCCATGGAGATTCACCTCAAGAGTTGCTGTGGAAAGCGATGTGAAAAACGTTTTTGCCAATAGGACTTCTACAAAAGAGGCATGATAGATTAAATGGCAATGAGTTGTTGAACCAAACTTCACATGTTTAACCTAAATCGAATCATTCTGTTCTATTATTTTTCTCTTTTTAATATTTCTATTACACCTATACTTATTATTATTGGCCATAAACGTGTTCCTCCACTTCTGCTCCATCTCTCCTAGGTATAAATTATACACGTATTGTCCTCCCAACAAGTGCGCTACATTCCTGGCGATCTTTTTTCTCGCTCGGGTTCTCCACTCTCTTTTCTTTATTCTGGTCGTCCACTGTCCATTCGTTCTAAGTGCGTGCGTTTTAGTCTTCGCGATTTAATTAATCGGAAGATGCTTCAGGCTGAATAGAGTTCCTCGAATTCTACATTGTGTAGTTTTCTCAATTCGCCTGTTTCATTACCGTGTTTTCCACCAAAGACTCTCCGTAAGATACTATTTTGTAAGACCCGAAATATATTTTCCTCCTTTCCTTGTCAGAGACCAAATTGAACATCTGTAAAACGTTACATTACGGGACAAAAGATTTGTTTTGAATAGTTCTTTCCTCGCTGAGCAACAGACATATGCCATATGAATCGGTCAGTGGCCATATATTTGGTTTTCCAAACCTACTTCTCTCCTGCCATTATTATACTCTTTACTTCTCCATCACTATCTCCCAGAAGGACTGCTTCCTTTATTTCCTTGATAGTTGACAGTTCAATCTGAATTTCTGCTGTAGATGCTGCAGCTTATCTCCTCCATTGGTCTGCTATTCTTTGGTTGTTCGAAACGAGCTCCCAATTATTTTTGGGTATAAATCCTAACCTAGCTCGGTATTCTTTTCATACAGCGTTTATTCCTAGATACATTGCTCTCGTGATTTTAGTTACACATTCATCCTAAATTTTAGCGAAGCTTTAATTTGCTATCGTTTTTATTTTTATCTCAAAGGAACCAGCGAAATTCCTTTCGTAGATTCACTATCTTCCAAGGTTGGGAGCCTAGAATATTACGGGCTTTTATTTTTTCCTTGCATTTTTCGTCGGACCAGGGTCTTACTTGGGGAGCTTTGCAATAGCCTAGTTTATTTTCCCCTGCTTCACTTTTTTATTGTTGACCATACTGCTTCTACCTATCTTGGCTCGTGGGTAGTGTCTATGCTTTTTTATACATTCCGGTTCTGTAAATTCGAATTCGGTTTTTAGTTTTGACGATGATTAGAATGTGATCAGAATCATAATCCGTTCCTCCTTATGATTGTTGTCCTCTATCTCTCAGAAAATGATCAACTTATTTGCACGTTACTCCATCCGGTGATAACCCGGTAGCGTTGTGTATTTTCTTATGTTTAAATGTTGTGGTTATTGGATGGACATGGAGGCTTTCTCTCCTATTGTTAGTCATGTATACCGCTTCTTTTCCTATTTTCACGTTGAAACCCCCGAGTCCGGTTTCCACATCGAGGGATGAAAAATTGTCAAATATTTCGTCCACTGTTTCGTAAAACGCGTCCTTCATCTCCGCAGGACAATTTACGTTTAGGCAAAAATTGGTATTACTGGAAAACTGGATTTTGGTCATGGAGATTCGGTTGCTACTATGTCACTTACATTCTGCAAAACGTTGTTGCTAATGAAGAATTCTGTTCCAAGAATGTGGGTATCGTCACAAATGTAAATAAAGCGTCCTTCACAAGAGTTTCATTTGAAAGAAGGACTGCATGATAAGCATGAATACCTTTAATGCTTTGCTCAATCCATAATTAAAATTGTACGAAGCTTGTTCAAGGTGACAAGGTGTTTCGCGTGCTAAGTACCATACATTCGATTTTCGTATTTTTCTTTGTTATGTTTTTACTTCTCTTGTCAGTAATTTTGGATATTTGTAAATTGATGGTGATATTTTGCTATTGAAAAAGTGGTGCAAAGAATCTGCATTAAATTAAAAATTTAAAATAAAATGAAGTGCTCCAACGTGCTTGAAGTGTTGACAGTGGCATTTAGCGAGTTTGCTCTGAGCAAAAAAGAAATATTAATAAGTGGTATAAGCTCTTCACACAAAGCCTAAAGGATAGTAATGTTAATGCCTAAAAACCTTGATACAGTGAAGTATAATAAATTGCAATGGAGAATCACACTATTGTCAGAGAAGTTATATATCAGTTGGCTCATACCACATGAAAATTTCTGAGATAATAAGGCTGAACGGTTTCCTCAGCAACAGGTGAGGATTTTATCGCATATCTCACCGCCATTTTGGCGAAAGCAAGACTGTTGCGCCCGATATTACGAAAGCATTTGACAGAGTTCAGCATCAGCCTCTTTTGCCGAAAATGCGTGCTTATGGTATCGATGAGTCTCTTCTTCTATGGATTAGAAACTACCTTTCGAACCGTCTATTCAGGTTGTTTTGGACGGTTTTCAGTCTGCTATTCACCAAATAAACGCTGGTGTTCCACAGGGCTCGCTCGGTCACCGACACTTTTCCTCTTTTCCTCATTTTTATAAATGATCTCTTATCCTCTACTTCTAATCTAATACACTCCTTCGCTGATGGCAGTACTCTTAGTTTTTCATATTCGTTCCTGCTCTTCGTAAGAACGGGAGCGTACCTATGCTAAGCACATTAAATTCCGACCTTGATATCATAATTAAATGGGGTATAAACAATTGAGTGGCATAAAATGCTTCCAAAACACAATGCTAACAAAGCTAACCAACAATAATCAGCCATTGTCCTTCAATGGCGCTTGTGTCGACGAACCCTTCCATCCTCGGTATGTGTTAATAAAACTCTTAGTTGGAATGACCACATATTCGAGATCGCCAAGAAGAACGTCTAGGTTTTCTCATACGATACAAGAAATATTTTACCCCCTCTCACCTGGCTCATATCTGGTCTGGTGCTCTCAAGACTTCTCTGCACCTGCTAGATAGAATACAAAGTGAGCGATAAAGCTCATACTTACAACAGTATCGCGAACACTCAACACTCGACACTCGATCATCGACGTAATCTCTCCTGTCTCTCTCTAGTTCTTTTAATCTTATTTTAACAAACAATGCTCAAGTGAGCTAGCCAATTGTATTCCTACCCTTCAAGAATTTAACGGCAATAGACGTCTCACCCGGAATGCACCCTCAAGCCTGTCTTCGGACGCACAGTCAATTGTAGAGACACGGAATGCTCTTCCCAGCTCAATTTTTCCCACCCATTACAATCCACAAACATTTAAAACCAATAAGCACCAATGTTTCCCGCTTTGCCTCTATGCCTCCAGCCCGTGCTATCTTGACATTTAACGCGTCAGTTATAAAAAAAAAAAAAAAGCCAATGGCAGCGACCAAAAGAGTCAAAACCGAAAATGCACGCCAAGTTTGGTCAAATGTGAGGGTTTTGTTCACTATTTCCTTCGATTAGTATGGCGTGGCTCATGATGAGTTTTTCTCAGAATATCGTACGAAAAATAGGGGATATTCCCTTCAAATGCGCCGTTCTCCTTGTCTGAAGAAATTGTATAGATTTGTTGTCACCATAATGCATCAGCTTGTGAGTAATATTTAAGCCAAAGACCACACCGTAGTCATGCTCCAACCACCCCGGCTCCCTGCGACTTATTTCTCTTCCCATAGCTGAAAACACCCATAAAAGGACAAAGATTATCCACAATTGAAAAGACGAAGACCACATTAAGGCTATACCAAAAAATGCATATCAAGGACCGGAAAAGAGTTGGCACAAGTGTATTATCTCTGAGGCGCATTCTTTTTTAAAGTAAAAACAAAAAGTCACCGTTTTATTGAAAAGACCATAGAAATACCATACGCTTAGCTCATGATAGATAATCTAAATATATGGAGAACAATTACTAAGTTCGCTGGCAAGATAACAGAAAGGAGAAGAGGACTCCGGGGCTCATTAAAAATACGAAATTGTTTTCAACCTGGGTGCCGACTCCAATCAGCTCCATTGCCTCTTTACCATTGAAATTCCGTGAATTGAAGATACCGATACAAAAATAAACGCTTAAAGAAATATGCCTCTTTAAATCGAGTATAATGACGGCATATGTTTACCCACCTTCACTCACATGCTTTCTTCGACAATCATTATCCTCTCGAAGGATAACTGGCGAAAAAAGTCAAGAACAAAAGAACCGCAGACTTGTGCGCTACTTGTTCTCCCAAAAAACAGTCGCACAAAAAATCCCTAACAAGCAAAATCAAAATATTACCGGCAGCACACACGATGGCAACTTCAAACAGACTCCTCCTGCGGTATGTTCCCAAATTAAGTAAACATTACCTCACCGAAGGAGCACACTCGAACAACCGAAACAATACTCGAGTTCAAAAAAAAATCCTCTCTCTCAGGATACGCTTTCGTATGTTATGAGGTTGCAAACGAAAAAGATAAAAAAAAATTAAAGAATCCTTGAAATAAATTATTCAACAATCTGTGAGTAATTTAATGAGAGGCAACACACATCATAAATAAAATAATTCGCAGTTCCGTGAGTGTGCCCTTAGTAGCATCCATCCACGCGTTCGTATCACCACACGAACTCTTCGGATGTCGTAGGAAACCGCTTCTCTGCTTCCCCGAAGAGTGAACACCCTGGCGTCCTTATCGTTTCGAATCGTAATTAAATTCTTTTTTTATTCTTTCAGTTATGCTCCTTCTTTTTTCTTTAGTTTAATTTTTTTTTTCGTCCTTTTTAAGACAAAAAATGTTGTGTGCACACATGCAGGATACACCGCATCTTCGTGCGATTCACGCAAAAAGGATCTGAATCAAATTAGGACTTGACGGGAAGAAGGAAATCTGTCTGAGCGTGAATTACTCATATATTCGCATGGTAGTCCCCCATCAATTCGCTCTTCAATCCCCACTCAATTCACGTCCCCATACGTGGGTCGTGGATGATGATTACTTGCGCCTAGACATACATATGAGTCATGCATGCATGTCTTACCCATACTCTACGCCCACACACCCGTAAGGAGCTACGTTTGGATTTTATATTATTTCATTTTTTATGCCTGATGTCCTCACACCTGATTTTTGAGGATTCTTCCTTTTCCTATTTCCATATCGTCCTTACAGTTCAGATGTACTCGTATGTGACGGGTATTTGCGGGAAGTATTCCGTCGCCGCTACGGCCGTGAGGTGAGTACACACATAATGAAAAGCCTCGAGGATTCGGTTGTGATTTTTTGGGGATTTCACAGATTTGACGTATGAGTTGCAGGATTTTTCGGATTTATTTATTTTCGTGCGAGATAAAGGCAAATGGAATGCGAATCCTGCCCCGGAGATGAAGTTGCCAAACAGTATTTTCTTTTCTTTTCGTTTTTTGCTGGCATTTTCGATTCCTGTCTGAAAGGAGTCGGTATTTAATTCGGCTGAGAGGCACGCGAACAAGGAGTGAGCAGTTATGATTCCTTTTAATGTCTTTCGAAGTGATGATGGTGTGGGGCTGGCGTATGTGGATTTATTTGAATTTTACTCTTGCAGAAATAGGGTGGCATAGAATAAGATGTCACTGTGCTTGCACATATGTGAGCCCTTTTAGGGTTGATTGCAAGCCCCAAGGGTGCTGTTGAAGACGGAATTACACCACGAAGCAAGAACTCTGTTGGATTGAAGTGATTAAAGTGAGTTGCTTCAGTTGAGCAGAGTTTTAATCAATCAAAACTCGTCGTCATCATTTTCCACCTTATGGTAACGGCTATGATCTAAACCACAGGTAAGGACATAAACAATTTATATGTCACTTATGAAGCAGGATAAACACTCGACGTGTCCTCCCAAAAACCAAATTATAAATTTACCAACAGCACTTAACTCCACACACACATCAACTCCGTGGCTTTGTCCGTTTCCACTCCTTCATCATTGGCCTTTTAAGCAATTGAAATCGAAAAGATTAATCAAAGCGCACAGGGCCCGGATCCGTTTGCACTTATGACCATAAAAGCCAGAATTCCTAAAAAGGGACATAAATTAACACAACATCAGTCCTTGAAAATCACACTACTCCCTCAACCCACTCGTATCCATTCTCGAACGGGCCGATCGGCACATACATACATACATAGGCCTGCTCGACAAGACACAACCCAAAGAATAGGAGTAAGAGTTGAAAATAAAATTAAATAAAATCAATATGAGCTACGGTCATAGGCATTCTGGCCATTTGTCATTTCCTTGAATAATTTAACTGAACTGCTGACCCCTCAGCCCATCATCATCATCGTCGTCATCGCCACCAATGTCCTAACGACAATGAGGACGACATGGGACATGGGTACGTGTGTGTGCATGGATGAAAAGTCAAGTGTTGGAAGAAATGAAACTAAAACTAAAACTAAGGTTTCACAGGACATTAAGGATACCAGAATCGGTCGTCGTTCATCTCACCACCGAACCTTTTGTAATGGCAAACTGTCCCGTATGGAGACGTTATCAGCTTTATGTGACCGAAAAACAATCCAACCTCGGTCAATGACTAGAATTTTCAAAGTTTCTCTCGAATCCGAGGGATATGGATATGGTAAGGGTTGACTTTGGTTTGGTTTGATTAAAGTTAAGAAAATTTCCTGGTCATGATGATATGGGTACGACACTTGGTGTTCAATATCAATACAGGAGTGGGGACGTCGACGACGAGTGGAAATTCCTTGAGGGACACAATTTGTAAATTATTTGCCATACGCAAATGAGGATTTCTTGTCACGTCACATATGGCAATTTGTACGAGTGACAGGTTGTGTATGAGCGGGCGAATGGAGGAATGGGTGGATGCGTGAAAGCTGAGAAAAGATTTGTGACGGCATTGTGGAATTGATGGCTGTTGGACTGGGATTTCAAATACATTAGGTGGAGGTTGTTGATTTGATATGTAGACAATAACGTAGGAAGCGAGTGGGGCTTACCTCATCAAAAAAGGATCGTTAATTTGTTCTGAGAATATCGTTAAAATATCGTGCTTCGTTGTGAGCTCCGAAGTCGATAACACGAGAAGCGAATACCGGGAAATCGAAGTGAGCCATTTTTTTTCAAAAGTTATATTGTGACGTGTTTCTCCTCAGCGGGTACTGAAAATGAAGTCCTTTTCACATATTGGAAAAATGAATGACACCCAATGTAGACGATTGAGGAAGCTTCGGCTTTAGTCCCTTGCGGTTTCCAACGTTAGCCCTTTAGAAAGGAATGTCATATATCTATTCGTTTTAAAAGCATCCTATGAACCCATCTTTTTTCAAAAGTAGTGGCAGCAAAGACCTCGCAATTACTCTGGTCCAAAGTAAAGCTAAGGAGCTAACTGGAGAGCATACATATCGAGCCGGGTATGGGTAAATTCTTGAAGAGAAAGAGTGCAGTTGGTCAAGTTACTGTTTTGCCGGATAAGTGATCGAACATCGTTCCTAAGTGATCTTATCCCACGTTCTTAACTTTATCTGTCATATAGGAGTACAAAATCACAGAAACTCTTGGAGCTCTGTTTTCAAGCTTGGGGTGATTATCCCTGTAAATTGCCATAAAAGCAGTTTCCAGCGTTTTTTGAGGAATCCAATAGTTTTCGCAGCGACATTGGCGATTTCGAATACCAATCATATTCAAAAAATACCGGCTAGGAAGAAGTATAAACTCAGAAATGTAAGAGCTTTGAAAAAAAAAATTTTCTGCCACACCTTCAAAATCTAAAATATAAGAAAATTTTACGAGTATTCTCAGCCGTCTGGGTTTACCCCTTTCTGCCACTATCCACTAAAGCAATCGCAATGTTGATACAGACGTGGTGGTATTAGACATAGTCTCTTGCGAAAATGTACATGCCACCGTACACCCAAGAGTTAGATAAGGTAGTTTGGTGAGTTGATCACAGACCAGTGAAGTGGAAGGTAGTGTTTCGGCTTGTTTACGATATAAACAAAAAACAATAAAAAGGTATAAGTGCGCATTTAGGCGAAATATTCGCGGAACCTCCATTAGCCCGGTGGTTAAGTGCCCGACCCGCAGTCGGAAGGTCGCCGGTTCGGATCCCAAGTCGGGAGGAAAGTTTTTTGTGTGTGTTTTCTTTGTTTCTTTCTGCTGCTTCTCAATTAGTTGGAAGTAGCAGGAGGAGGATGTCGCCGGGGGAAAACCCGTACGTCGTACGGAGTCGGAATCGGGTGATTTATCATCCGATTTCGCAACACCGACCGTCGTCATGAAGAGGCGCAGAAGGGCCAACAAGAAGCCCGATCTAACTAAGCGCCCCTCCCTCACTGCTTCGACTGAAAAGCTGCAGGTCGAAGCGAGGAAAGGGGCGCCATCACCAACACCATCAACGTCGAAAGCAGCTGGACTACAACAACCAAAACCAGTGATCCCCGTGGAAGCGGATACTGCCTACCTTTCCTATGGTAGGGAAGGCCGCTACACGGGGGACAATAACCCCTTTGCCCCCCTTTTATATTCGGCTGCGGAGGAAGAGCGTAGCGAACTGGAAGAGGAAGAGCGTATCCTACGTGCCCAGCTGCAGGCCGTAGTTGATAAGCTGAAGCAGATAAAGAAGAGGGATTTAGAACAGGCAACAGCCGCCCCACAGCAAAAGCAGCAACAACAACAGCAGCCGCAGAAAAAGCAGCAGCAACAACAACAGCCACAGCAGCAACAACGACAGCCGCAACAGCAGCAGCAGAAACAGCAGCCGCAACAGCAGCAGCAACAACAACAGCCGCAGCAGCAGAAGCAACAGCAACGTCCTAAAAAGGAGAAAGTGCCACCCATCTTCACCTATACCACGGCCCTACGAGAGACCATCGATCTCTGTAAGTATGCTATTGGTGTAGGCAATTTTGAAATCAAATGTTTAGGCCAAAAACGCTATGCTGTTCGGTGCAAGACACTGGAGCAGCATAAGCGTATAAAAAGCTTATTAAAGGAGTCCACAACGGAGTTTTTCTCCTTCACGCCGAAGGCTGAGAGGTTGCGGACAATGCTCCTTAAAGGCGTGGAGTCGATTGCAGACCCCGAGGAAATGCTCTCAGAGCTCAAAGAGTTCGAGAGTGACGACCTCAAATTCGTGGGGGTTAAGCCATTCACTACGGTGAGCTCCCGACGGGAGAAGCGAGTTATTCCCTTCTTCTTGGTACAGCTCACACCCAGCAGCAAGCTGGAGAGGTTAAGGACTATCACCACCTTAGCGTCCCAGACTGTCACATGGGAAACATTAAAGAGGAGCGGAAACATTTTGCAATGTATCCGCTGCCAAAGGTTCGGGCACGCCGCGTCGAACTGCGAAATGCAGCCTCGATGCGTTAAGTGTGCAAAGAACCACAAGAACGAGGAATGCGACCTTGGGAAAGACAAGGTGGCGGATAGAGAGCAGCTCGAGTGTGTCTTGTGTAGGAACCGAGGGCACCCTGCAAACTATCGGGGATGTCCTAAGTTCCAGGACATCAAGAAAGAAAACCTGGCCCGTAAGCAGAAGGTCGAGGAGAAGCGTCCCTCGGGTCGCTTTCAAACACCAGCCGTCACATCCCAATTGACCTACGCCCAAATGGCGGCAGGTTCGGGAAAGACGGTACAAAAGCCCATGACTGTTCCTAAAGCCCCAGTGCCTGTCTCTAAGGCACCGGTGGCCGAGGTGGATGTCTGTTCGATCTTGCTCGCAATCCAAGGGCAGATTGGGCAGCTCCAGCAACAGATCCTGGAAACGGCGACCCGAGTAGATAGTATCTACTCGCTTCTGCCGGGCCTAGCGCACCTAAGGTCGTGATGGGTACGCTGGTAGAGAGGCCCTTGAGGATCCTGTCGGTGAATGTAAATTCACTGATAAGGATCGAGCGACGAGCCGTACTTTTTAACCTGTTGCAGGACGAAAGCCCCGATGTACTCTTGGTTAGCGAAACAAAGCTAAACCAGAAGCACAAAATCCGGCACAGTTCTTATAAAATAATTAGAAGGGACCGACCCAACGCTATTCAAGGCGGGGGAGTTGCTATCTTTATTAAAAACAATTTTAAACATAAAGTCATATATAGCGGTGAAGTGCGGAGGTTCCAGGTGCTAGAGGCCTGTATTGTGTGCATTCCTCTCCGAAACGGAAAGAGAATGTACATCGTATCAGCCTATGCACCTGAAGCACCTCAACCCAATATTTTTATCGCAGAGCTCGAGACACTTTTTCGATCTCTGCGCTTAAACTCAGTAGAAAACTTTTACATTCTGGCCGGCGATTTAAATGCCAAACATAGTGATAGGGGAAATAACATTCCCAACACTAGGGGGAGCCTACTAAGCCATTGGTGGGTTCTTCGCAGCATTGAATATAGAGTCAAGTTGCTCGCAACGGATAGTCCGTCGTATCCTAGGAGCGGCTCCTACTGGATCTCATGCTAATAGACTCTCGACTGAGACTGGCAGACACGAACGAATGGTCTATTAACTGTCTACGGACCATTGTATACGACAGTGACCATTGCGGACTATGTGCCGTGATCACAATACCTGACGAGTTCGCGGAGATGGCAGAGTGTGTCCAAACGCACCCCTACGATTACAGTAGGGTGTGCTGGCCGCGCTTTGCCAATTCCCTGACGAGAGCGCTCACTTCGAGCGCCTCCTTTCCACCGCCTAATAGGAACCTGTCAAACTACGAGATTGACAGGTATCTCAAACAAATGGACGATGTCATTAAACAAACAATGAACAGTACGATACCACGCCAAAGACAGCACGATACCACAAACGTATACCGAAACGCGACAATCGACGCACTGCACAGACAAAAAAGTAGACTCCTGACAAGACTCAAACTCTTGTACAGGCGGTTTACCGACAGACAAAACTCGGAGGTCAGGACACTGAAGTCACTGATTAAAAATATCCAACAGTTAATCAAGGAAAATTACAGAATATCTGTAAGTTTGCATTGGAACAACAGAATTCGTGCTGTAAAATCCAACAGCGCGAGTATGTTCCCGCAAATAAATAAAATATTTCGGAGAAACAATCAGAATGACATTCAGGATCTAAAGCTTCCGAGAACGTCAGACAATGAACGCTTGCTACGAACAGTTAGCATCGATCCGGAGAGCGCCATCCTGGATGACGACTTCTTCATGATCGAGGATCCTCAGGAGAAGGTGGCGACAGTGGGAGCTGTCTTCCAGGAAGTGTACAAGGTGAATGATAGTATTCGCCCGAACCACGACCTGGAAGATAGAGCCCTGCTTCATCACTTCTATCTTCGAAATGATATCGATCATTGGCGATCAGAGAACCTTGGTTTTACAAGGTTCAATGAAGATTTCATGGCAAACAATGTCATCGCCAATGTGGGGGTTAATACCCTGTTCATATCGACGGAGGATCTTCAGATGATCTTCGAGTCATTGAGGAAGAAAAAATCCGCGGGAGTCGACGGTATATCCAATGTTGTGCTTAGGCTCATCATGTTCAACAATGCACTGAATAATGCATATTATCCAGTACACTGGAAGACAGCGGTGGTGCAACCAATTCCCAAGAGGGGTAAAGACACATCTAACCCGGAAAATCTCCGGTCAATAAGTCTCCTTCCGAGTATCAGCAAGGTTTTCGAGAAGGTGATCCATAGGGCTCTGTCTAAATGGGTTGAGGACAATAAAATCATCCCGGATAACCAATTCGGTTTCAGAGCGGGGCATGACACTATTCATGCCGCGTCGAAGCTTGTGTCGGATGTCCAATGGAATAAATGCAAGAACCAATGCACGGGTGCCTGTCTGATTGACTTGGAAAAAGCCTTCGATACCGTATGGTTAGAAGGTCTTTATTACAAGCTCAGTCGGCTGGGCATAAGTAAACCATTGCTATATATGATTTTTGACATGTTAACAGGTAGAAAGTTCGTAGTGAAATTGCCAACGTGCCTTCTACCCAAACATTTGAAATCAAAAATGGACTGCAACAGGGTACGGTAAATTCGCCGATCCTTTTCAGCATTTACCTAAGCGATCTGCTAGTTTCTCTTCACCATTCAATAGCGTACGCAGACGACCTAATCGCGTACAGATCAGGTCCAACGATCGACGTCATTGTTACTCTTCTGCAGCGTGACTTCGAAAAAATTCAGCAGTATTGTGATGACTTGAAGTTGAAAATCAACTTCCAGAAATCAGAATCTATATTGTTCAGAACGCCTTTGTCTAGGGCCTCTCGGGACACTAGAAAAAACTGGCGCAGGTTCTTAATATTAGGACCGGACGGGCGTCCACTGGCGAAACAAAGTGTGGTCAGATATCTTGGGATCGTGCTGGATCAGTATCTATATTTTGACAAACATGTAGATGCTGCTCTGGCAAGGGCCCGGGGCGCTTTCGCTCTGACAAGATGGCTGTTTCATAGCAGCCAACTTGATTCTAGGGTGAAGGTAATCTGCTACATGGCCTTAATCAGGCCCATGGTTGCCTATGGATGTCCCGTCTGGTTCAATGTGAGAGCCAGCTTAATGGAAAGGATTCGGGTGTTTGAGAGACACATAGGACACCCGAATCTGAGTACATGAAATTTTACCCGAACGAGGTCCTATACAATAGGGCCAGGATTGTACGGATAGATAATTTTTTGATCAAATTGATTCGAAGCCACGTTGCGAGAGCAATGACTTCGGTCAATAGCCTGATCTTCGGGGCTTACTACCCCAACGATTTATATCACGAGAGAGTGCGCCTTAATGGCTTTGTGCCGCCAGAAGCATTCCTCTATTTAGATAGATGTGGGCTGATCCAGGATAGATTGGCGGTACCGCTAATTTTCCACGTGGGTCGCAAGTCCGTGGAACGGCGATTCCTCTACGAACCCGATGTCGCGCTCCGTGAGCCCGAGCGCCTCAGGTTCTGTAGATCGGTCTCACGCCGGGATCGAGGAGACGTAGTCCGACAGCATCAACGCTTTTGGTGGCTGGAGAGAGCTACGTCAGTGGACACTTTGAGAGCTTCAGCCTCTTCAAGGCATCGCCTGCCTAACACCAATGGCAGGCTTACATAGGCTAAGGTAGGGTAAGGTGGGGTAGGGTAGAGTAGTAGGGTATATATATTGTATATAAAACAAAAAAAAAACAAAAAAAAAAGATATACATATATATTAAATATATATATTATGTATATAATTTATATATATATATTTTAGTTAAGGTAGAATAAGTTAGGTTTAGTTACATTAAGGTAGGCTTAAGTTTTATATATAATACAAATGATCATATGCTAAGTTTTTAATAAAAAAAACATTTTTCTTAGCTTAAGCTAGATATAGTAATGTTAGTAGTAAGTTGATATAGTAGTCGAAAGACATAGATTTAAGTTGTTACGTCTATTTTAGAGTGTCCGCCTAGGGCCAGTAAGATATCTAGATTGTTAAGATAGTTAAGCTAGTTTTTAAGCATTTTTGTCTAGGGTAAGATAGATCTAAGAAGTTAAGAATAAAAATGAATTAAAAACTAAAACTAAGGTAGTTTGGCCATTTACAGAACTATACTGGGATTGGGCTCACCATGTTTCCGCTTCTTCATTGTTGTTGAGGGAGATACCCTCGAACCTGGCGAGAGCTCGGTCGGTCTATAGAATCCGTTTCTGGACCCAGAAGGATTCAGAGCGAATCTCGCTGTAGAGAAATTGAGTTCCCCAGTGCTTGGAGTTTGCCGCGCATCAAGCAGGGGACGAAGGTCTCGAAAGAAGGAAGACCCAAATCTCCGTCGTTGGTCGTCGTGTGGATCAAGCTTTTGAAGTATTGTGTAGCAAGCGGAGCCATTTGCACACTGCCGCTCGAAATTGAAGGTCCAATGCTCTAAGTTCCCCCAGCGTTGTACCGGCGAGGACGTGCTTATGATACACACGAGGCATCGGATAGCTTCTTGTAATGAGCTTTCTTTGTCCGATTGTCTCCATTCCTTTGACGCCGTCAGTTGATTGACAACTGAGTCGTTGAGGAGACGGAATCGTGGAGTGTTAAGGACTTTAAATTTCTTGTCCCTGCCTGACGGGATAATGGACAAGCGGTACACTTTACAGAAGCCCAAGCTGCTGAGCCTTTGCCTTTGCCTCTGCAGTACGCAAAAGTTTCTTTATGCCAGGCTCAGTGCTAGAGATAAAGATGACGTCGTCTGCAAATAGTAAGCCGGATCCGTGAACCGTTTAAGGTCGATTTAGAGTCGATTAAGGGTATCAGTCGATTGTGGTTTATTTGAATAGACCTGCGACTCCAGGCAACCCCTGATCTAGTCTAGCAAAGTCAAATCCCATTACCTTGGTGGCCAACTCACGTCACCTCTACGAGAGATTACCTTACCCTCAAATCGTTCATGCAGAATTTCAATCGTGGCGTCCGGTGTGTAGCACGCAGCCTAGTCCTGTTGGAATCACATGTCGTCTAGTTCCACATGGTTCAATTTGGACTATAACAAATTGCTTATCATCATTCTGTGGCGCACGCCATTGACGGCGACCGCGTCACCATTATCGATTTCGAGAATGTGCGGACCAATGACGCCGGCGGCCCAAAATCCACAGTGAAGAAGATGATTTTAGGGCTACAATTGAGGTCCTCTTACAAATGTTATAAAGCCCAGTCAGCGAACATACGACGTTGTCTATAGTCATGAACTATGAGCACCTGGAACAATTGGATCTTGCACGGTTGTAGGCCTAACACAAGCCTGACATGAGATTCGCCAAGTTGAAGTGTGCGAAAGGTCAAGTTCATGTGCTCGGCGGGGAATCGACTGCCTCGGGTTCTGCTGTACACTTTCACGGACCGCGGCGATGATCTCGGCCGATCTTGCGTTCCTTTGACGAACAAATGTTGTTACATAGATTGACAACCGACTAGGTGGAAGAGTCGAGTGTGAAGGGCCACTACGTCTACCATAAATTGGGCGCAACTCACGCAACGTTCGCAGTAACGAACACCCATTTTGATAATATAGTTTTATTATTTGGACGTGCTGTTCAATCGTGTAACTTGCCATGGTGATTTGGCATCAGTAACCGAATAATAAACAACAGATTTGACAGATGTCACCAAAACAACATGGTCGAAACAGGCCGCCTAGATTTACCCGTCCCCTTACATGTGGTTAAGGCCTGAACTTTTAGGGGGATCGTTGCAAATTTTTCTAGAGATTGGTAATAATGCTGCTGACGACGACGGCACTCTCTGCCTCTATGATTTTGAACTGGGACAAAATGCGAAAAAAAAATTGTGACGTATTTGACAATATGGTAATAAACGAAAACTCCAGCATTCAATAAGTTCAATTCGAGAGACTTTAGCCTAGATCTTAGCTCGTAATAAACTGGTATAGATATTTTTTTAATACAATGATGCTGTCCCAATGAAAACGGTGTGGAAAATCGCACGGAATATGGGAGAATTCCTCATGTCGACTCCTATTTATCTCTCAGGAAAGATGAAAAATTCGATGATAAGATTTCCCAACAACTGACAACTTTGAAAAAAAATCTACAGCGCTCAGAAATATGTGCATCACTAATTTAAGGCACCAAAATGCATCATTCTTGTACACTACAGTCACGTGTGGTAAAGTGGATTTTTGGAAGTGGACCAAAAACTCGCTGTCCGCTCAGAAAGATTTTTATTTTTCTAAGCGTCATTCTTCTTACGGAAAGAAAAACTTATGCGAAAAATTCTCGGAATTTCGGCAAAAATGATAACTACGAGGAGAAACCCGAAACCCAGCAGCAAAAAAAAAAGTTTTCAAGAAGTGGGTGAGCAGGATCGAATGCTTCACCCAATGTGCCTGCTACCAAGATAAAAACTAGTTAACTTAGGGGCAAGTGTAGAAACTATAAAAAGCCAGATGTAAAACAAAGTGGTTGCGTTTTCTTTTTTTTTTTTTATTTTTTTATTTAGATAGATTTTTTTATTTTCGTCTATAATGTACAGTTTTCTATCGCACAATTTACATACAGAGATTGATAATTAATGTTTATCTTTCTACTAAAGTATTTATTTATAGGTTAGAAAAAAATGTTTTAAATTATTAATGATCTGAAGGAAAGGACGACAAAAACCTTCAATATAAACAAAAACAGGAAAGAAAAAACAATATATACAATATATGAATACACAAATGTGTTTATATGAATAAAAAAATAAATAAATAAATAAATAAAAATAGTCATGAAGCGGCGATGTGAAGCACTAATAAAGAACACAGGGGCTTAAATTCTTACCTTAAAAGCATACCATTTTTTATTTATAATCTTGTTGGTTGAAACAAATCGTCTTCGTCACATTTTAAATTAAAATTAACGAAGCTTAAGAAAACATATTTTGTGGCGATTTATAAATAATTTGTTTTCATTTTACTGAATTGTTTGGTTTGGTTAGACAGTACGCTGTGCGGTATTTGATATTGTGAGGAAGTCGACATAATTCATGTAAAATTGGGTTTCTTGGCTAATGTAAATGGTGTGATTCTACTCCATGGTAAAGCTAGACCTCAAACCTCTCGTCTAATGCTATTTAAAATTCGCATCCACCGTACTCTCCCGATGTTTATGTCACTCACTCTAGGACAAATCAGGATGGCAGACCTTTGTGTACTACAAAATTAAGTTTGTTTTAAAGGTTATCACGTGGATAGCTTTGCATAATTTGACATAATAGAATTAAAGCTCGGTATTTTAGAAGGTTATCCAAACAACACTGAATAGGTAGAAAGGTCATCACATTTACTCTCTTACACAAATACCAGGGAATCCATAATTTTTCGGCAAAATGCTTTCGAGTGTATTTATGAAATGATGCATCCCTAACTACAAATTTCTGGCAGCCTATGAATTTCGAGTTCGGAATCGACCTGATTTATTGCTTCTTCGAAGGATCGGGAGTGCTGCTCAGCCAGTACTTGAGTCATTGATGAGAACAGGTGATAATCGAAATGGTCTATGTTTGCAGGGGAAAGATTGCCCGTTTCAGTATTTCCAGGTAGATTATAACGACTTGAGCAAGATATAATCCAGCGATGTCGGGCTGCGTAATTTCTTTTTACTAGTATCATGGTCGTTTTTCCGGCAATGCCCGATTCAAGCGTATTAATCGCAACAATCCATAATATACCACGTACAGCTCACCCCACGCACGCAGTATGAGCCACGATTTTGGATATTCGGCTTGACCATCGATGTTGATGCATGACCGCAGTGCCTCCATGATTTCTCTCTGTATTTGGATTGACTGGTAATGGATCGACTTTTCATCGCTAGTCTCAATACGATGCAAAAAATCCTTAATTTCTTGCCTCAATTGTCTACCCAATTTCCTTTGTGCCGTTTCCAAGACAATGCTAGCTTTCTGAGTTTTGGCGAACGAATTTGTGAGCTTTTGCTATTTTAAAATGGATCTTAATCCAGTAGCACTTCAAATTCTATGACTCCAAACTTTTTTTACCGCGGACGCGTCTTATCTTCCACATCGAAATTAGCACTTTTCCCACATTTAAAAACCATTTGTTACCCATTTTGTTCAACTTGTACAACCATTCGACGAGTCTCAGCCGCAGCTTTCTTTCGAGCTAAGGGCAAAAATAACACGTGACGCTTATTTGCTTGGTAAATCAACATTTTCAAAAATAACGCCATGATGATGAGTTGTTGACAGATACCTACTGGGTATCCTATCTGATATTTCTGACGAACACGACTACTAGCGCCATATACTGGGAACGGCAGATTTCCAGAATTACTGGTGAAAGTCATGTGCAAAGAATTATATACAATACATAAAAGCAATATATAAGCATTTGGTTCATTCTCGGAATACAGCTCAAGCTGGATCATAATATGATGACGGAAGTTTTATCAATATTAATATATGAGTACTCCAAGAAAATACCATTCCTAGATTCTTCGCCGAGTAGACGTGTTTTATGGAAGTAGGACCTGGTTTTACCTACGGAAAGTTTGAAGTATCCAGCAGTTGTAAGTCCATAATGCTTTAGACTCTACGCGATTAAGGGATAGGATGGAACACACACAGAAAAAGCACCGATCACACGCAGAAACACCTAAAAACTCAGGTGTTGGAAAGCGAACTGACCGCCAGATCCCAATAAAGGATCAAGTGGGGGAAGATCAGCACCCAAAACATCCACTCCTGGTAATGCACAAGAGCGACCATTCACAACAGGAGTATCCTATAGGGATACTACTGCCCAATGCAATCATGCATACTCTGCACCCGCAGAAAACCCTTACCGATTTGGAAATAAAATTGGTAAGAAGGAGCCTATTAGAGAAAACGGACAGAACGGACAAAACGGACAAAAACTGTCCTGCCCTTAGGTTCGTGGCCACCTCTGCCAGAGATGGATGGCTATTTATTATTCATGTCAACGATAAGTAAGATAAAGCCATGGAAAAACGCAGATTTACGTATAACTCAGGGCAATGATATATCCAAATTATACACCTGTGTTACATTCGTCCCTGAAGCCGACGACTTGACCAAGGACACCTTCCTTCGCCAAACCACCATCCACCATCTCCAAAAAAAAAAAAAATTGAGGACATTTGCTGGGCATTGCGGGCCCAGTCGGATTGCCAAACTGAAAGGGTCTGAAGCTAGTAGGTCCACCATAGAGGCAACCAAGGAACCCCAAAAGGCAAAGTTATCTGATGACATGTCTCAGACAACAAAGCCTTCAGGGGTCAGCTCCATGGCGGTACCGAACGCTAACACTGGCAGCTCTGCCAGTACCCTTCAGACACAATAATGATGGGACTAAGGTGCATCCAGATAAATCTACAACATGCGAAGGCCGCTTCGGTAATACTAAGCCATAGATTTAACAAGGAGTACCTAGATGTAGCCTTTATCCAGGACTAAAGCTGCTCTACGCCTCCACTAAGGATGGAAGACCTAGAGCTTGCATAATGATGAATAAAACCATTAAAGCCATTCCTATTCCAGAATACACAAACAAGGACATGGCAGCTGCCATCATACAGCTATCCACTGAGGAAGGCAGGCCAGATGCAGTAATCTGCTCAGCCTACCTTGCGGGCGACTCCACTGACCTCAACTTCTCGCCACTTCAGGGACTCCTCGAATAGTATGGAAAAAGAGGTCAACAAATCATCATATGCTGTGACGCCAACGCACACCACACAGCATGGGGAAGCTCGGACATTAACAGAAAAGGTGAGTAACTTTTAGAATTTATTTTTAAAAACAATCTAGAAACTCTAAACCATGGAAATAGCCCTACCGTTATGAACAGAATAAGTGAAGAAGTCTTAGATCTCACCCTAACCACCCCATTTATAGGCAATTCCATTCAGAACTGGCATGACTCCGCAGAAACATCGATGTGGGATCATCGACAGATTCGTTTTGACATCCAGACAAAAGCCAAGACACTTAAAACATTCAGACAACCGAGAGCGACAGACTGGGACAATTATAGCCTAGAACTAGAGCAATCGATCAGAAACTATCCAAATAACATCAGAGACGTAGACAGTCTAGAACTTAGCTGTGACAGCCTCAATGCTTCAATCATATCTGCCTACCATAAAGCTTGCCCAGAAAAAGTTGAGGTAGACAACCGCACCATTCCATGGTGGAATAATAAACTCTCCAAGCTAAGAACGTTGATCAGAAAACTGTTTAATAAAGCCAAGCTCAATGGAGACTGGACATCATACCGCGACTCACTTGCCAACTACAACCAAGAGATTAGAAGAGCTAAAAGAAATTCATGGAAAAAGTTCTGCAGCAGTCTCTCAGACATGCAAAGCAGTGCTCGCATTCACAGAGTACTCGCCAAAACGCACACTAATCAAATTGGTCTGTTGAAGAAAGCAGATGGCACATATGCGGAAAACGGTCCAGAAACACTACAAATACTAACAAATACTCACTTCTCTGACTCCAACATCATCCCTCTCCTGGGATACCACATGCAGATGGATTCAACACATGCTTAATAACAGTAAAATAAACACCTCACTAGGCGCTGATAAAATTAGTATAAAAAGCACAAAAGACTGCCCCCAAGGCGGGGTTCTCTCACCCCTCCTATGGTCCACCGTGGTCAATGAGCTGATTAGCATACTCAGCAACAATGGCTTCTATGTCCAAGGCTATGCTGATGACATTGTGATCCTAATTAGAGGAAAATTACAACACAACAGAGTTCACCTCATGTGGATACCAGGACACAGTGGCCATATACGAAACGAAAAAGCAAGAAAAGGCTCTGCATCAACATTCATGATGCCAAGACCATTCTACGGCATACCTATCAGCACCATAAAATGTTAAATAACGGAATGGTTGAGGACCACGGCCAACCACTACTGGACACAAACAGAAGGTAGCAGACAAGCCAAGATGTTCCTACCAACCACTTCTCTTAAAAGATCGAAACAACTCCTTAAACTTTCTAGGAGTCAGATTCGTATAGTCACAAGATTCCTCACTGGACATTGCCCGGTCGACAAACATCTTAAAACCATGGGCATCGCACGGGATGGCACCAGCAGAATGTGTAATGAAGAGGCAGAAACAACAGAGCACATACTGTGCCACTGTAACTGCCTCATCAGTACACGACACAAACACCTAGGCAGGTATTATCTTGAAGCAGAAGAAATCGCTACTAGTTCACTCAAAAGCATACTAAGTCCTATCATGAACTCAGGATTTTTGAGTAAACTCTGAATGGGGGACATCACAATAGGCCCATCAGAGGCCGCAGTGATTAGGTGACATTGTCCCTCCCTCCACCTTAATCTAAATCTAAATCTAAGGGATAGGATGCTTGTAAGAGTCCACTACTAATTGATATGTCCATCTACGTTAATTTTCTCCATGGCATTTACAGTGCAACTAATTGGATTACCGATAACAACACTTAACTAGTTTCTGAACGATCTTGAAATGGTGATCAAACATTCCCATATCTCATTATATGCCGACGACATCAAATTCTTTAAGACCATTTCCTCCAGTCATGACTCTTCCCTTATTCAATCTGATCTCAATAGTGATCATCTGGTGTTCCAAAAATTGCTTAGAGCTTACTATTTCCAAATGCCAATCAATTACCTTTTCACGTAAACGAATCAAACCTCCTCCTCGTCTCTACTTCCTCAATGATCAACCCATCTGCACTGTTCAAGTCATTCGCGATCTTGACATATTATGTGACCAGCAGCTAAATTTTCGCGCACACATCGATGAGATAATCCTTAAAGCTAATTCTGCACTCGGTTTCGTGAAGCGATGTTCTAAAGAATTCTCGAACCTCTACGTTATTCGATCTCTTTACATAACCTTTGTCCGGCCCCTTCTTGAATACGCCTCTCAAATGTGGTCTCCTTACCAACAAACCCACATTTCTAGAATCGAGAGCATCCAACGCCGATTCCTACGTTTTGCTCTTCGAGGTCCCCCCTGGTGCAATCCTTTGATTTTACCACCCTACCAAGACCGCCTTAAACTAATCAACATGAACACGTTGGAAGAAAGAAGAATTGTATCTGACATTCTTTTCATCCATCCGCTCCTTTCAGGTACCATTGACTGCGCGACCCTCTACAACTCTGTCTCTATCAACACTAACCCCCGCAATGTACGAAATCCCCGTCTCTTCTATCTACCCACCCCTCGTACTGTCTATGGCTCCAATGAACCCATTTCTCGTATGCTGGGAAGTGTTAATTCGAATCCTTACTTCGATTTCAACCTCAGCACTCCATGCCTAATGTATGGAATGGAACGGTGGTCCAGGAATGGAACCCTGCGGCGCCTCTGCTGTCATAACTAACAACGACGGTTTCGTATTGCCAACTGCAAAGCACAGCCCGAAGCCCCAAGCCTTTCGAACGGTTATTTATGACAATTAGTACAACACTTTTGCAGCCAGGTCAAAAAGACCCAATCGCTTTTAATTACGTGTGGTTAATATTGCTTAAAATTTTATGGCAAAATATTAAGACCTTAGATATAAAATTGTCGATCGAGGTTGTAGAGAGAAATTCAAAATATTTTTTTTTTAATGCACTTCAACTATTCATTCGATTTTTTTTCAACTTAAAAATTCAGCTAAATAGATTTTTCAGTTAAAGGTAAGGCAAGAGATGGCCCAGAAGAGGTTATTGATAATAAAGGGGATTACAGCAGCTCTTGCAAGGTTCAAAGCCTCAACTGCAGCCATAAATCGTCACCTTTCAGTGACAGTCGGAAAGGTATAGGAAACACAGAGGGACGCGTACCCCGTACCGCACCCAAACGGGTGCCACCCCAGTTTGGAGGTGGCAATATTTTTGACCATGTGGATCCTATCTTTTATTCCGTCCTTCCTGCGACGAGAAGTGGACCCTATAGATTGATTGACTTACCAGGGCAAAACTTAACTTAAGAGAGGTATTGAAAATGCAAGTCCAATTACAGCCCAAGTTCTAAAGCTAGTGCAGTTGAGATATGAAAACTTGCCTCATCCTTAACTATAACCACCGATTACCACCGTTTTCCAAGTTTGGGCTATCACCTTCAAAATACACAAATCATAAGCCTAGATGCTATAAACAAGCTTTTTCAAAGAGCCACATTTGCAATAATGGAATGTTGAAAAAATAACTTAAATTTTGACATAGGTCGATAGACAAAACAATCACCCCATTTTAGGCGTCTTGCATGCTTGTAAATATATGCATGCATGCTGTAATACATATGTATATACTAGTAGTTTAAACAGAGTTGCAATGTTGGGTCTTGTTGCCCTCAAGCTCAAAAAAAATGTAAGGCTTATTTCAATTTATCTATGTCTGAGCAGGTCTAATTCACTGTGCTCCGACGTTGCCCATTGGTTCATTTAGCACCTATACAAGCTGCAAATTGAGCACAGTCGATGTCAGTCGGAAACCAGAAGGTTGTTTTCTATTTTCCGATATTTTTATATCTTGCTTTTAGACTTATAAAAAATCATTTAATGTGAAACAAACATACTTCGAGACAGCACATTCCTCTTTTATGGACATAGCAACAAACTTTTCCTTGTGTCGCCTGTATTTTATTTTATTTTTTATGGATCAGTTCAAGGGGCCTCTTTTTTTCTTCGGTCACATTATACCGATAAGATACATACATATTTCCAACTAGAATTCATCCATTCCAATGTCAAAATCACTGCAAATTAATTACTCCAAATAATAGCCCAACACAAAAAAAGACGCATTTTCTATATCAATATAGAATATATATATCTAATTCAATATCTTTTTCTTGTCTACTAATCTTGATGTAAAATGGTTTTAAGCCTTCATATTTGACTTAGCTTAGATTCTTAGATCCAAATTTTATTGTACCACAGACATTTCGTAGTCGTTTTTTCCCATTTTTTAAAAACAGAACTACCAAATCAACGTAATGAAATTCACAACGTAAATATGCTGGTTCAATAAAATTGGTGCACAGGCGATATAATTTTTGGTTCTCGAGATATACGACTCGAGGTTTGGTTTCTAGTTTTAGAGACCATGTAACATGCAAACATATCAAAGTGTTTAATTTGAAAAATCGGACGCCTTACAATACATGCAATTAAGAAGTTCAGAGTTTACAAAGAACCTCGACTTGGGACCGGAATGCGACTCCAGAACTATTGTAGAACGAGACATTTTTTGAACGCAAAATCTTTAAGATCTAAACTTCCACAATCATCATACCGAACTTGTAACCAAAAGAAATATCAAAATTGAAGCACTTTACATCTCATTTCAAAATTGTGAACATCTTCCTACAGCCTCTTCAAAATAACTTTCAAAAACTTTCTTCCACGATCTCATATTCACTTTTCAAAAAAAAACAAAAAACCCGAAAATCACACACAATTTATGTTCTCGGGAGATTCAATTTGAAAGGCGTCTCAAAGGACATGTGTCTATTCCAATAACACCAACGACATCTCCACCAGTCTCAAGTGAGTCGTAAACTTTTAAAATAAAAAGTACTTCCTTTCCTCCCTCAACCCGTCCCGCATCTACCATAAAAACTTACCACCAGGCAAAGTAAAGTTAATTCTTAAACGTTTTCTGAGGAGAAACCAGGAAAACGGAAGTCTCCTCGCAAATCTTCTTCGCGGATAAACTTTTCTGTCATAATAATATGAGACTGTGTGATTATCCTTTTTTCTCACCCCCTCCATTTCAGAGCTCTTCCTCGTATTGTAACGTATCCTGCGGCTGTATCATATGCAACATGCGATGAGTGGGGGGATGGGGCAAAAAAAATAACTTTCCGGTTGGGTCCTGTGTCGTTTCTGGTTTCTTTTGCGGGAAAATTTGGAAAACGAATTGAAAATTGAAATCGACGACTAAGGGCGATGGGGTGTTGTCTTGTATTCTTTTTCCTTCATTTTTGCAAACTTCCTCGTTACTACCATACATATTGCCGGCTGTCGCTTGTTGTCGCGTCCCAACACGGCATATCAGTTAAGTACACATGCATTATGACTCTGGGTAAATATAGGCACAAAACAGCACGAGGGTGGTGGTGACGTTTTGCAAATTTACCGGAAAACCAACCGGATCCCCTTGTGAAAGTTTTAAATTTCCTTGTTTTCGTCGATTTTTCCTGTTTTGCGTTGTGCCAAGTTGTCGAGCTGACGATTTGCCAGGAGCCGTAGGGTTGCCGGCATGCAGAGTGACGACTTACTTAGTAATGTTCTCTTCGCATGTGATGTGCGCATGCATGTAGGAAGGATGATGGTGCGTGCTATGGGGTGTGGGGGTGAACGAAGTGCGTGCCAATTTCCTAATTGTGTGAATAAAAGTTGCACGGTATGCGAACGCTTAGTGACGTCGCAATATGATTGGAAGGAGGGTGGTAATGGCGGTGGGGGTAGCGTAATGAGCTTGTAGATGCGGTTAAGTGGTTGATATGAATTTTTGCACAATCGAATTATGTGGTGGTTCGGTGGATGGAGTTCTGGTTGGGTTGAGTAATTTCCGTTGGATGAGTTTGCAAAATTGAAAGGAAAGGAGAGTAAAATGTTTCGGAACGACTCCTGAGGGAATTTGTTGAACTTGTTGAGTGTGGAAATGTACGGTAATTTCGTAATGTATCAGAAGCACGCATTTGATGAAATAAATCTTCATTGTTCGCGGCTGGGGCTTGTGCTGATACTGGAGTTGATTGGAGAGGAGGAGGAGGACGGTACGTGGAAGGATGGTGGGTAATTTGATAATATTTTAAGGATGTTGCTTTTTTTCTATTGAGCAGTAAATCACATCGTCCTAATGGTGTAAGCTCAAAACTGCAATCAAGTACCATGTGAGGAAATTGAATATCTTTGGCCTTTTAAAGACGACTGAATATAGAATGCAGGTATTTAAATTAGTTAAGGAAGCTGTTAGCCAAGGTAGCCAAGAATGATTCTTCTAAGTTTCCAAGGTTCTTACAACTCGAATCTATCATTTTTTAAAGAAAGCGTCTTACAGGCTTTGTCAAAAAGATATCGGGGACAATTTTTTCTTGAAGTGACGCCATGTCACTTTGAAGGTTAAAACGTCTCCTGTTCATTTAGTGACATTTTTCGTGGGACTGAGGAAACCGGGTACCAAGAAGTTGGGCATAATTGGCCGTTTCTAAGATGAAAGCATCTTACAAACCATCGTTTTCAAGCGACACAAACTCTTTAAAGATGACCAAGAGAGAACGGCCCTCGGCATCAAAAACAGACGACAACGCGCAACGTGTGCGTCAAGTGTTCTACTCAAACCATCAGTTGGGTTTTCTTTTTTTGGTGCGCAAAGTCATGTGAAGTCTTCATAAAACTTTGATGCTAGTGACCGGCGTCTTAGTTTTGGTTTTAGTCGTCATTCCCCAGCATTCCGTGAAGTATCTACAGTTTAAGATTGCGCACCTCACGTCCTACTCCTGGTCTGGACACTCTGGACAATAAGGGGAGTTATCAAGACCAAATCAATATATGTATGTAACTATACCCGATAACTGCCGCAGCCAAAGGACTCCGTTGCATTAGGTGGTGGTTGCTTTCGGTTTACCCACACAGTTGATGAAATCAGAGTGTAAGTCCTTCCCTCGTTAGTGGTGTTATGCCACCGAGTTTGCATTAGGACCATTAAGCCTGTCCTTATTTTTTCCTTGATTCTATTTAGTGTGTCAACTTCAGTTGACGTGGACAGTCTTCTGCAATAAATTCTCCTCATCTCGTTCACGAAGGTGTCAATGGAGATCTTTCCAGCAATAATAAATGCGACTTCATCCGATATCGTCCGGTAGTCTCTTATTGTCCATGGGACTCATAGGCGGCATAACGATAGCAACTGGCAGGTTGCTTTTCTTCTGAGGGTTTCTATCAAGAGTGGTGCAGAGTATAGAAGAACGGACTGGGCCACGCTAAAAAATAGTAACTGAGTCCACCCACGTTTGGTAATATTATGGAGAGTGCCGTTTATATCAATTACGTTTTCTTACTCACGTAGCCCACGTATGTTTTAAAGCGCAGTATGTCATGGAGAATTACTCCATCCGGATATTAGTATATTGCTCGGTTTTCTACTCGTGATAAGAACGGCCTCCATTATGTTCTCGACCAGTTCGAGACCTACATATTCAAGCCACTGCTTTATCGGCAACTGTTTGTGACTGACTCAACGATTTGAATGTGCTTTGCAACGAGCACCACATCTAATGATATTGACTCCGAAGCCTTAATCACAAGACTCTCTCATACATAACATAGGAAAGAATCAACACGCAACCTTGAGGCACCCCTCACGTGTTATTTGGGAGCAATCAGTCGAGTTAAATGCGTTTTTTTTTCATCTAGTGCCATCCCTGCCGCCCACTTCCAAGACAGCTCTTACCGTTTAAGCGGCGTCGACATGGCAATCTTCTCAGGCTATACTGATGATTTGATGAGCTCCTGAATGCTTTATTACAGTGACTTTATTCGCTCCAGGATTTTCCTCATTGTGTCTAAGAGACATATGAGGCAATATGATGGTCTTCCGGGTGATTTATTTCCTTTTGGTAGACGTATCAGCCGTTGCAGTTTCCACGGCTCTTGGAATACGTTTTTCTCTAGATATTTTCGCATTTCCTTCGGCGGGCTTCAATGCTTTGTTAGCAGTTCACCCAATGTGATATTTCCTACATCCATGTATTTCTCGAACAATTGTGGGCTTACTATGTGACTTTTGGGGATATATGGTGCACCATGATTCTCAGCATTATTGAGCATGTTTTTTTTAGTCAGGTCTACTATTCTGTGGACTGAACCTATCGGCTTCGTCGTAGACACGTTTTAAACACCTTGTCTTGTTGCAGTTGATTGCCTTTGTTAATTTGCGTCTCGCTTGGCTTAAGTCTTCAGATGCTGTTAAAAATTTGCTCCCTCTCTACATAGATCGTTGGGATTTGGATCGAGTCTTAAAACAGTTCCTTTTGAATGTTTCTATTTAATCATTCCACCAGTAGCGTGGAGCATCTCGTCGGCTTGCCATATCATAGGCTACAATAATTTTACTCGTATGTATGACTTGGCCCGACAAGGTTTCAGCGGATGCATTAGCTTTTCCTATTTCCAAAATTGAAATCCTTCCCACCTAGAGGAAGCTTGCACGCGTGACGTTAAGAATATTCCGGGATCTACCACAATTATCACAGACACGTACATACATATGTACGTTCATCTACCTTTTTCATCTCATCTACTAGTTTATTACCTATACGCTGAGAATCCTTGAGACTTGCCTAAGTACATGGCTATGGTCAAAAAGTAATGGGAATTGTATAATTTCACGGCGGGTTGTATTACTTAAGCTCACTATTTTTTTTTTTTATAATTCGTGCAGGTTCAAGGGTGAACGCTCTTATGGTGCTTGACACACAACATGAACACAGTGCAGATGGTTTGTGTCGAAGATGTTCGTTCACTACTCGCCGGGGGTAGTTGTCCTACATTGGATTTCAGATATTCGACTGAATTTGCGTTGGTTGTAGTCCACAGTTACTCTTTCGTTTCCATCTCATTAAGGTGTTATATTTGAAATACTCACATAATGTATGAATTTTGAAGTGATCTTATGCTGCGAGTGTTATGCCTTCGTCAGCACTTTTTGATCATCTCTCATTCACAGCTTCGGCTCAACAGTCGGTGGTGATTACCATTGCACCACAACCACCATGTCATTCTGGTTTACATATTTGAAACATGTTTATAAACATGCCTCAAACATATAAGTTAACATGTGAGAAGTGTGCTGGTAAACATGTATCTACATAAACTGGTGGATTACTCTACACGCAACTTAAGTCTAATTTGATACAATCGCCGAAACGCGGTACACCATTTGTTCATATCGAATATAATGCAAACCTCTAATGTGTCAATGGAGAAAACGCTATTTTTTCCCACTACAAAGCAATGATTTTCAACAAAAATTACAAAATTACGAAAGTGCAAAAGTAGTGAACCACTGTAACTTGTGAACGAAAAGTCAGGTTATGATTTGGATACGTATCTTCTGACGGTTGTTCCTACCTCAAAATCATATGAATTTGTCAATAAAGGCACCACATACATACATTTCATCTTACGAACTTACTGAGTTACGTGATCCAAAAGTAACGATAATCGGTTATTTCTAGTCCGCATGGAAATAAAAACAAATGTTTTTGCTTGTTTTTATACCTAGGTTAGCGTAAAAAAAAAAAAAAAAAACCACGATTTCCAGGAGGTAAGTTAATTTGAATATCAACTGTCAAAGGGAAAACATGAAAATAGAGAAAAACTGCTTGAAAAAACTGTCTACCAAAAACATAGACAGCGACATTGGGGGCTCTGCTGCTGCATGTTCCCCAGTAGCATGCTAGGCCAAGGAGTTTAAGCCGGGCAGAATGTCCACTGAAGATGAACATCGGAGAGTGATCAGGCATTTATCTGAGGACAAAGGAATTTCATGTGGAAGCGTTCAAAGAATCTTTGCGAACGAATTGCGAATGAAAAAGGTTTCTGCTCATAGGGTACCGAGTATGTTAACCGACGAGCAAAAACAAAAACATCGACGACATTTGGAGGATGAATCTCAAGAAGTTCCAAGCGGATCTGGAAATGTTTTTGCTACGTTTCGTGACCATGGACGAGACACAATTTTGATCCTGAAATCAAGCAACAATCGACGACTTGGAAGTGAGCCTCCTCACGGGCGCCAAGGAAATTCAGAATATCAAGTTCTGCGGGAAAAGTTATTGCATCCGTTTTTTTGGGACGCTGAAGGAATGATTATGGTGGCATATTTGGGACCACCATTTCGGTATCTTACCACGTAGACAAATAAAAAGATTGCGAGCGATCGTTAAAGAAAAAAGGCTGGAGGGCTGTTACACCATACAATGCGCCGTTTCAAAAACCTTTCAGCTGCGAGGGTTGGGTACCTCTCTCATCGGCTTAAGGAACATATCTAACGAAAGAAATTTGAAGATCAGAGCGAAGTTATGGCAGCTATTTAGGCGGTTTGGGAGGATTAAGACAAAGAATTTTTTTTCTGAGGGAATCCCGGGCTTAGAGAAGAAAATGTGGCCTAAATATGTAGACTTGTTGGGAGACTATGTGGAAGAATAAATCATTTTTAGCTATAATCACTGTGTTTTATTTTCATTATCAGTACTTTTGAATCGGCCCCGTATGCGTTATACTATTAATCAGGGGTGTTGAGAAGGCAACATGTGTTCTCTTCGATTCTATATTTACTTGGAACAGGTAGAGGGTAAAAGTAGTAGAACAGGCGAATAGCAATGAAGACATTGAGTATGAGATGACTCCGTCGACCCAATATATCAACAACCGAAGAATAGGTGATAAAGAGTTGAAAAAATGGTCATCGAATCAGAATCAAATTAGTTCCTCAAAATATCGACATATCAGTTGGCTCATGTGATGAACTTTTCTCAGATGTTTTGGAATTAGAATACTGGATAAAAAGGCTACTCAAGAGTCGCTAAATGAAGTCAATAGCTACTGAAAAGTTTTATAACAAGAAATATGAGTTTACATTTCGGTTTTATCGTCGCAGTGGAGGCATTCTGGGTTGTCAAAACCGCAAATAGGAGAAGTACTGTCGAATGTGAAGATCAAGCTTACTACTTGACTACTACTCAAGGACTACTTTTAAAGGAATAACAATGCAGAAAAACTGCTTATTTTTTTTTTTAACACATTTCGCGGACTGCAAGCTGATTTCATTCTGACAAGCAATTGTTGCGAAGATTCCAGAATTTACAAAGGGTATGATAGAATCATGTTTTTCTTTTCTAAACGCACTGACAGTTACAATAACATTATAATGACTCGCTTACAGATTTCTTTTCACATGTTTCGTCAGCGTTGACAAGTCGGCAAAGACCGAAACATAATCATCTCAATGAAGCAACGTTGCTTACAGATATTTTCTGTGCCTAGAAACACTGCTGGACCGTCAACGCGAGGTGTCTCATTCTCATCTCATTTTATCCTCCCATACCCTAACTACACAGAATTAAATTCCTTTAAACCGCTTTTGAACGCGACAACGCCATCCACGTTCCCGATCCGAGTACCCACTTGCAGGCAGCGTTTGTCATCTTCATGGCGTTGTTGAAAACCCACTAATCAGGCTTCGCTAGACACGACATTAAGAGCATTTGAGTGACGTTCTCTCTAAGACGTCATACTAAATATATATTTTTTTTACATTTTGTTTTTTTTATTGCTAAATATAAAAAATGTCAAGAACATTAAAATACGTGAATGTAGAGAGAAGCAAAGAGGATGGAATGAAAAATAAAATAGAAGTCAACATCTCGGACAAGGGATACATTATTCAACCAACCATCCAACCGACCATTCGTCCATCCAAGAGCGTCCTTCAAACTCATAATTTGCCTCTGCAGATTCTATTTCTATTTATTTTTTATTTCTCCACATTTTTCTGTTAATTTCTTTCTCTTTACCTGTGTAATATGCAAAAATCAAGCCTGACAAGGTGGAATACTTAGGTATGGAGCGGAAATCTAGATTCGCCCGACTTTGGATGGAGGCTGTCCTTATTCCTTTATATCTTGCTGTTTGTTGTTGTTTGGGGTTTTTTTTTGCCTAACGTCCTTGTTACCTGGGGCAACTTCTCGGTTTTTGAATAATATACAAAACATAAAACACACTCGTCCATCATATATATAATAAATACATCCGTCAGCAAGCAGGTGAGTTTCTTTTGTGGATCCCTAAATACGAGTACGACGGCCGCCACTAGTTCTCTCGACTCATGCCACTATGATTAGTGCAAGAGTATCTGCAGCCAAATGGAACAACAAAATCATTAAAAAATTACTAATTTTTTCATTTTTTTTCTTTACTTTTTTGTTTGTATTCGAAAGTTGAAAAATGCAACCTGAAAGCTGAAAGCTGGACCGGATGGGGAATGAAAAATGAGAAAAATAGAAAACAGAAGAAACCAGAGGATATTTTCAGAGCTCATTCGGTCCTTTGGCTTATTAAGTGCTGCTACTCCTACTACTGATGCAAAGTTTTTTTGTTTTTTTGGTTTTTGTTTTCCTTCTATTGCTGCTGTTGATGTCGGTGTTCTTGTTTTCCTCCCTTTCAATGGAGGATGGGCGAGTCCTGTAAGCACGATGGGGTGGCGGCGGTTTAAGTACACTCTTCTCGTCCTCTTTCTATTTAACTATATTCATGTTTCGTTTGTTTTGTTTTCTATTTTTTTTTACTTGGAAAAGATGATAAACAAACGGCTACAACACTCTTTGAAACAAGTAAATAGGATAAGTCAATGCTAACAGGATATAGTGAAATATTCTTTCATCCAACTAGTATTCCTCTATGACTAGACCTCATCACCTTAAGGATAATTCGCTCTTCAACTCTGCGATCAACAAGGTGGCCATCTGAAAGGTGGGTGTATGTGCTACATGCAACAGAATAAAGCCAGCCAACCAGCCAAGGATTTCATCTTTTAGCCAACACAACAAAACCGCATTCTCCCGTCATTACCACCCTGCATCCCCTCCATGCATTTTACTTGGTCTTTGTGTATAATTTCACAAAACACTTCGAAAAGTTCAAGTGAAAAACTGGGCTGCCATAGCTGCTATCGCCTTTGCCACTGAATTTAAGTTATCTTTAGCTAAAGTCAACAACTTGTCCTCCTCCATCATCATCACGGTTATCCACTACGTACCCAACGATTCCTCTTCATCAACGGAAAAACAGCAAAAACTTCTGTTTTCCTTTATTAAAAAAAAAAAAAAACCAAAAAGAGACTAAAGAATCTGAAGGGTGGCTTACGCTCCACCCTTACCTCTGGCGCCACATGCATAATATATTAACTCGAGTCAATTGAATGCCAGCGCTGCCACTCAATATGCATGTTCATCCATTATTGCGAGAAAGGAGCTTCACCATGTATCCTTTTTTGCTTTACAAATGTTTGTTTTAGGATTTCCAACCCCCGCACGGATATACTCACATACATGTGTAAGAAGTGTGCAAATCCTATGTCGGCACTTCAATAAGGATACAAGTTAATCCAGAGCCCAAACACGAAAAGAAGAACAAGAAAAGAACGCAAAACATACAATAAAGGCAACTCCCCGGTAGGATGGGGGGGCATTTTCGCTCGATTACCATGCAACCCTCCGCCGATAAAACGCTTGTTATCACACATTGTTTCCATACGGCAACGTGAACGTCAGCTACAGACTTAGGATCTGGATATAAGGTCCTGGAATGTACTTGTAACGCGTTCCAATTTTTTATCGCCCACACCATGACTCACTAGATACGCCATTCAGGATCCTGTGTGAAAAGTCTACCGAAAGTGGAGCATAGACTTCTTGTGATGTTATTATGCATGTGCGTAACGTAAGCCGTCTCGGGAGTGATGGGGGAGGAGAGAGTGTAAATAAAACGATAAAGGAGTCCTTTTCGGTGTTAGAACGGATTGCTTAGATGGTTTTATCGCTTCTTTAGCCGGCAAAGTGTGGAAATTGCTGGTATAGTCGAGTGAGTTATCTGGATGTGTCGTTTAGATATTTATGTCGTTTAGCGAAGGAGAATTAATTGCTCGTTTTCCGATATTATTTCTCTAGGGAGCACGTGGTAACGAAGTCGCTTGGGAGTTGGTAATGATTGGAATTTATTGCGAAGCAATGAAGCTTTTTGAATGAGAAGTAATTTGAAGGAGCTTTGATAGCTTCAAATGAATTGTTTTATGTTCCATTGACGAATACCAGATAAACTCAAAACATAACGGGAGTTCTAGAAATTTGGTAATAATTTCAACATTCAATTCCTGGAATATTTCTAAAACTCGTGTTAGTTCATTGTTCATAAGACATTGGAACAAGAAGTCATGGCGCACTATGCTTAAGAAAGACATGACCTTCTCATTAGACCACATTTGGCTCTTGGCTAGCCAGACAACATCCATTGAGAAGACTTAACAAGCTCCGTAAACCTTTCGAGTCGTTAATAGTTATTTGCGGCTCCTAGGCAACTTCCGTTCGTCCCTGTTTTCAATCAAAATTCAACCATTTGCTATCACTTGTATCATACTCAAGATTTCTGTTACTTTTTAAATAAACCTTGTACGCTGCTGGCCGTTAATTGGCAGTTGGGACATCGTATTTATTCTTGGACATTGAACATGTAGCTCTTCGCATAAGGACTTAAATCTGACAATTGTGATGATTTACAGCCAAGAATTCTCTGTAATCACAATGATACATCCGCCTCTACCAGAACAGAAAGATCCGAACTTTATTCAGTTAACACAACTCATCCTTGGTACTTTTTCCAACACGAACTGGAGCCCGCGATTTTTCTAAAAGATGGCGCTAGTGGTAATAGTCAGAAATGTCACATCGTAAGTTTGGACAACTTTCATTGCGAAGAATTTTATTTTTTACGTCGACAAAAGTAAGATGAGGCTTTTATAAGTAAAAGAAATTGTCTTAAATCGTTTCAACCCTGTAGAAGTGTTTATTTCGACTTGAAAGACAAAGAAAAGTTTGAAGATGCATTACTTGATTAAAATCTATGATAAACGCAACAAGAACTTCAGATCCATTGGCGGTAACTAAAACCATTTCCCATCGTTTAAGAGCCTTTGAACTGCTCTAAAAGCGAGGAAATTGGGTACCATACGAGCTTAAATCGAGAGACGTCGAATTATTACTTTTTTTCGTTAACAAACTGTTTCTCTAGCGAAAGGGAAGGGAGCCACCCTTCACGGATCACCCGGTAAAAATGGATATATTATGATGATCCAGAGTGAAAGATTCCGTGCAGGGACGGGTTAAGAATATCCCTGCAGCGATACCTCTCGCTTGTCGTAAAAGGCGACTAAAACAAAGGTAAACAAAAATCACATCTAGGCAATTTAGAAAACACCAAGGTGAGCCTAGGGACCTTGGTCCCTACCACCATTAAACTGAACCGCAAGTGTACATGCAAATCAGTGGGTTGACACGACCAGTAGGAATGCAGTTAAGTAGGAAGGTTATATTCCTACACTACTGACCATAACAACGCCGGAAAAAGGAAAAGAAGAAGAAGATCCAGAGTGAAAGATATCGTGAGCCTGCGGTTATGAATCAACATCAAAAGTCATCCATAGAAGAGTCCTGTTTTATAAGTTGTTGAAATCGACAAAGTGATTTTGCACACGACTACCTTCAGCCACATGTCCTCACACCCGAGTAGATAGTATCTACTCGCTTCTGCCGGGCCTAGCGCACCTAAGGTCGTGATGGGTACGCTGGTAGAGAGGCCCTTGAGGATCCTGTCGGTGAATGTAAATTCACTGATAAGGATCGAGCGACGAGCCGTACTTTTTAACCTGTTGCAGGACGAAAGCCCCGATGTACTCTTGGTTAGCGAAACAAAGCTAAACCAGAAGCACAAAATCCGGCACAGTTCTTATAAAATAATTAGAAGGGACCGACCCAACGCTATTCAAGGCGGGGGAGTTGCTATCTTTATTAAAAACTATTTTAAACATAAAGTCATATATAGCGGTGAAGTGCGGAGGTTCCAGGTGCTAGAGGCCTGTATTGTGTGCATTCCTCTCCGAAACGGAAAGAGAATGTACATTGTATCAGCCTATGCACCTGAAGCACCTCAACCCAATATTTTTATCGCAGAGCTCGAGACACTTTTTCGATCTCTGCGCTTAAACTCAGTAGAAAACTTTTACATTCTGGCCAGCGATTTAAATGCCAAACATAGTGATTGGGGAAATAACATTCCCAACACTAGGGGGAGCCTACTAAGCCATTGGTGGGTTCTTCGCAGCATTGAATATAGAGTCAAGTTGCTCGCAACGGATAGTCCGTCGTATCCTAGGAGCGGCTCCTACCTGGATCTCATGCTAATAGACTCTCGACTGAGACTGGCAGACACGAACGAATGGTCTATTAACTGTCTACGGACCATTGTATACGACAGTGACCATTGCGGACTATGTGCCGTGATCACAGTACCTGACGAGTTCGCGGAGATGGCAGAGTGTGTCCAAACGCACCCCTACGATTACAGTAGGGTGTGCTGGCCGCGCTTTGCCAATTCCCTGACGAGAGCGCTCACTTCGAGCGCCTCCTTTCCACCGCCTAATAGGAACCTGTCAAACTACGAGATTGACAGGTATCTCAAACAAATGGACGATGTCATTAAACAAACAATGAACAGTACGATACCACGCCAAAGACAGCACGATACCACAAACGTATACCGAAACGCGACAATCGACGCACTGCACAGACAAAAAAGTAGACTCCTGACAAGACTCAAACTCTTGTACAGGCGGTTTACCGACAGACAAAACTCGGAGGTCAGGACACTGAAGTCACTGATTAAAAATATCCAACAGTTAATCAAGGAAAATTACAGAATATCTGTAAGTTTGCATTGGAACAACAGAATTCGTGCTGTAAAATCCAACAGCGCGAGTATGTTCCCGCAAATAAATAAAATATTTCGGAGAAACAATCAGAATGACATTCAGGATCTAAAGCTTCCGAGAACGTCAGACAATGAACGCTTGCTACGAACAGTTAGCATCGATCCGGAGAGCGCCATCCTGGATGACGACTTCTTCATGATCGAGGATCCTCAGGAGAAGGTGGCGACAGTGGGAGCTGTCTTCCAGGAAGTGTACAAGGTGAATGATAGTATTCGCCCGAACCACGACCTGGAAGATAGAGCCCTGCTTCATCACTTCTATCTTCGAAATGATATCGATCATTGGCGATCAGAGAACCTTGGTTTTACAAGGTTCAATGAAGATTTCATGGCAAACAATGTCATCGCCAATGTGGGGGTTAATACCCTGTTCATATCGACGGAGGATCTTCAGATGATCTTCGAGTCATTGAGGAAGAAAAAATCCGCGGGAGTCGACGGTATATCCAATGTTGTGCTTAGGCACCTTCCGCCAGTGGCTGTAGAGAGGTACACCATCATGTTCAACAATGCACTGAATAATGCATATTATCCAGTGCACTGGAAGACAGCGGTGGTGCAACCAATTCCCAAGAGGGGTAAAGACACATCTAACCCGGAAAATCTCCGGTCAATAAGTCTCCTTCCGAGTATCAGCAAGGTTTTCGAGAAGGTGATCCATAGGGCTCTGTCTAAATGGGTTGAGGACAATAAAATCATCCCGGATAACCAATTCGGTTTCAGAGCGGGGCATGACACTATTCATGCCGCGTCGAAGCTTGTGTCGGATGTCCAATGGAATAAATGCAAGAACCAATGCACGGGTGCCTGTCTGATTGACTTGGAAAGAGCCTTCGATACCGTATGGTTAGAAGGTCTTTATTACAAGCTCAGTCGGCTGGGCATAAGTAAACCATTGCTATATATGATTTTTGACATGTTAACAGGTAGAAAGTTCGTAGTGAAATTGCCAACGTGACTTCTACCCAAACATTTGAAATCAAAAATGGACTGCAACAGTTTACGGTAAATTCGCCGATCCTTTTCAGCATTTACCTAAGCGATCTGCTAGTTTCTCTTCACCATTCAATAGCGTACGCAGACGACCTAATCGCGTACAGATCAGGTCCAACGATCGACGTCATTGTTACTCTTCTGCAGCGTGACTTCGAAAAAATTCAGCAGTATTGTGATGACTGGAAGTTGAAAATCAACTTCCAGAAATCAGAATCTATATTGTTCAGAACGCCTTTGTCTAGGGCCTCTCGGGACACTAGAAAAAACTGGCGCAGGTTCTTAATATTAGGACCGGACGGGCGTCCACTGGCGAAACAAAGTGTGGTCAGATATCTTGGGATCGTGCTGGATCAGTATCTATATTTTGACAAACATGTAGATGCTGCTCTGGCAAGGGCCCGGGGCGCTTTCGCTCTGACAAGATGGCTGTTTCATAGCAGCCAACTTGATTCTAGGGTGAAGGTAATCTGCTACATGGCCTTAATCAGGCCCATGGTTGCCTATGGATGTCCCGTCTGGTTCAATGTGAGAGCCAGCTTAATGGAAAGGATTCGGGTGTTTGAGAGACAATGTCTCAGGACGTGTCTGGGGCTACATAGGACACCCGAATCTGAGTACATGAAATTTTACCCGAACGAGGTCCTATACAATAGGGCCAGGATTGTACGGATAGATAATTTTTTGATCAAACTGATTCGAAGCCACGTTGCGAGAGCAATGACTTCGGTCAATAGCCTGATCTTCGGGGCTTACTACCCCAACGATTTATATCACGAGAGAGTGCGCCTTAATGGCTTTGTGCCGCCAGAAGCATTCCTCTATTTAGATAGATGTGGGCTGATCCAGGATAGATTGGCGGTACCGCTAATCTTCCACGTGGGTCGCAAGTCCGTGGAACGGCGATTCCTCTACGAACCCGATGTCGCGCTCCGTGAGCCCGAGCGCCTCAGGTTCTGTAGATCGGTCTCACGCCGGGATCGAGGAGACGTAGTCCGACAGCATCAACGCTTTTGGTGGCTGGAGAGAGCTACGTCAGTGGACACTTTGAGAGCTTCAGCCTCTTCAAGGCATCGCCTGCCTAACACCAATGGCAGGCTTACATAGGCTAAGGTAGGGTAAGGTGGGGTAGGGTAGGTAGTAGTAGGGTATATATATTGTATATAAAATAAAAAAAAACAAAAAAAAAGATATATATATTAAATATATATATTATGTATATAATTTATATATATATATTTTAGTTAAGGTAGAATAAGTTAGGTTTAGTTACATTAAGGTAGGCTTAAGTTTTATATATAATACAAATGATCATATGCTAAGTTTTTAATAAAAAAAAACATTTTTCTTAGCTTAAGCTAGATATAGTAATGTTAGTGGTATAGTAGTAGAAGTTGATATAGTAGTCGAAAGACATAGATTTAAGTTGTTACGTCTATTTTAGAGTGTCCGCCTAGGGCCAGTAAGATATCTAGATTGTTAAGATAGTTAAGCTAGTTTTTAAGCATTTTTGTCTAGGGTAAGATAGATCTAAGAAGTTAAGAATAAAAATGAATTAAAAACTAAAAAAAAAAACTAAACTAACCACATGTCCTCAGGTTATTGAAACCTACCTGGAAACACTGTAATAGAACATCTCAAACAACCCGAAGTACTATTCAACTCGACGCTAAGACGTCCCTACCGATCAATGACACAGAACTTGCCTAAGCAGCACTTCCGATCTTTCGAAGAAGCCAACGAGATAAGGCGGATAAAGAAAAAAGCTGAAAGGCTTAATGGTGCTGGGTACTGAATTTCACAGACTGGTAACACGGAAAAAAAAAAAGAGTCGGGGCGAGTTAAGATATTTGGTGGGGTGCGTGATGATGTTACACTTCCTCGGTGACCGAGCAAACTTCATACGATGGAGAATAATTACATATTATTTTATGTAGCAATACACAGCGTATTATTTTCTAAAAATTAAGAAAGGAACACCCAAGGACATGGTTAGTGTAACAAAATATATGCTCTCTCCTTTACACAAAATTAAAAATAAGACAAATCCCATAAAGTAAAGTTATCAACGTCAGCATCTATGTAGTTGCCACCCTTATCAATCCATAATGGCTCTTAGTCGTTGTCGCATTTTTTTCATTCTCGTTGTAAAGCTTCCTTAAGAGAGGTTAGGCTGTTGAGAGCTTGTTTTCAATTTTGGTTTTTAATTTCGCCCAACAAATGATCAGGCGTTTTGTGTTGTCAGCGAAAGAAGCCACACTTTGACATTGTATTTAGGGTCGTTGTCTTGTTGAAGAATACAGTTTAACCCTAAACCTATTTTCGTGGCGCTTTACTGGAGATTTCTCTTTGGAATGTTGAGGTAGTTATGTTTGCTCAATCTATAGTCGATAAACTCTATTTGACAAACCCCGCTCGCAGACGTATGTATACCCCGATATCATGACATTACATTTAAGCTCAGTATTTGGTTTTCATCAAACCTCTTGCTTCCATCGCTGCCAAACAAGTTAAACTTGTTTTCGTCACTAAAAATGACGGTGTTACAAGAGTCTAGAGCAGTGATTCTCAACTTTTTTTGTTGCGGCACACTTTTAACGATTTCATAATTTGGCGGAACACAAAGAAAAAGAAAAGTTTAAAAATTATTTACTTACCTGTAACACACTGCGTAAAATGATAATAATTTTAAATGTGCATGGATGGTTGCATAGGTTTCTTAGACGACACGACATATCGTATCGAGCAATATCCGGAGAGGCTGCTGATGTTAACCCACAAACCGTGAGTGAATGGACAAGTCGCAATGGATCCTTAATTCAAAAATATAGCCCCAAGGATATTTTCTACGCTGATGAAACAGCGCTGTTCTTTAAAGCTCTTCCTGTAAAAACATTTCACATTAACGGAGAGCCCTGTTATGGGGCAAAAGCATTCAAGGAACCGTTAACGCTAATGCATTGTGTAAATATGTCTGGAGAACGTTCTGGACACCGTGAGGAATTGCTAGTTATTGGAAGATCAGAAAATCCTCGTTGTTTTAAAAACATGTCGAAAAAAAATTGCCTGTTAAATATTTTTTTAACAAAAAAGCTTGGATGACGACTCAGTTAATGACAGAATGGTTAATGTATTTTAACCTTAAAATGAGGAGTCAGAACAGGAAAGTTTTACTTTTCCTGGATAACGCAACGTCACATCCACATCTTTCGTTGTGTAATGTGAAAATCATTTTTTTTTCCCAGCGTCGATTTGTCAGCCGTTAGTTCAAGGCATAATAAAATATTTCAAAGTTTTTATCGAAAAGAGGTTCTTAGACATCTAATCGCCAAAATGGATCATGTTTCCAATGTAACAGAACTTTCATCCGCAATAAATGTGTTGGATGCTACTATATGGGTTGCGACGAACGGACAGACTCTATGGAATATGCAGCTTGTGATGACAATGTGTTGACAGGGGAAAGATGGAATATGGAAAATAGTCCAAGTGTTCTTAATGTTGATGTCTCAAGTGAATATGCGGAGTCGGAAGAATTGGAACCAGACACCGATATGAATTACCGAAGTGCTATAACTGCTTGCGAGTTTCTTAGAAATTCTGCTTTGAATGTTGAAGACCAAAAAGCCTTACAAGTTTCAACCGACCTTCGATCACATTTTGAAAATGTTGTGTGCTCTGGAGCCCATTTACGGCAGAGCCGAATTCAAGACTTTTTTTTATTAAATATAAACATAAAGTTCATATGTATACATGTATTTTAACTAGGCACAGTGAGTATACATACATACTCGTACATCAAAGTGTCCAAAAAAATAAAAATGGTTGGTTTTAAATAAAAAAAATATTCAAAACTGATATTTTAACATTTTGTTATTATTAAAACAATGTTCTACATACTTTAATTTAATTATTTCCGCGTAAACATTTTTTGACAATTCCCATAAAGCAAACACCCTCTTAAGCGGACGGTCCCGCAGGTGTCCGCTTATGAGAGATTTCACTGTAATAATATATCTAAAATTTGGCGGCACACTTTCAGAATTTCGCGGCACAGTGGTTGAGAATCATACTCTTTGGTGAATGCTAGTTTTGTTTGTCAATTTTGGAAAATTTAGTTTTGAGGCATCCAAATGATTGCAATTGATTTTCTTGACAATATGCCTCTCATCTACTTCGAATAATTTGTTTTTTCGACACTTTACTATATTTCTTTTTTTTTTAAACGACCTTTATTTCTGAACTTATGAATAATAACACTAACTTGGTTATAGGATCCAACAAGTCCAACAACAACAAGTCGCAACCCGCGGAAATCATTTGTGTACATTCATGTCCAGCTTCCTAGCAACCAAACATCTATTCGTGAGCTCATTCAATTTTGACGCAGTGTGTTCATTTGAATACATTGAATATACTCCCACTACGTTCCTGGAGAGTTATGTTGATCAATTGTTGTCATAATATTGCCATAATCCTGGTTTCCATTGACTACTTAGACTTATAGGCAGACGTAGGCGACCATATTAAGTCGCAGGTCTCATTCTAGTTTCTACTTCTGCTTGTCGTCTCGATCACAGTATTCGACAGAATGGGCGGATATTAGTCCACAACATTTGAGCTTGTGCCAGTAATTTTGTGTATGCACTCTGCATTACTTGCCATATTCAGAGGGATGATTGCATCAGTTCGAACAATGACTATACAGAGAAGATCGAAAATACTTTTTACTTAAAAAAAAATGTTATATTGTACATAGAAAATATTAAATAAATTTGGCTGTAAAATCTATAGCATGATCAAAGATCGGCAGAAGAAGGAACTTTATGAACCTCAGTAAGGTGTTAACACGTGCAAGGCTAAAGAACAACCAAAGCTTTCGTAATTCTGCAGAAATATAGTTCGCAATTACCATGGCAAAAAGGTATCATTCTAATCCATATCCAACACACCTCAGTGACAACTAAGGTAAGCCTCGTAGAATTGAGAAAAACCATCCGATAATATAAACTCTTTTAGAAATCGAAATTAACTGATTCTTCCTTAGATTTAAAATCAGGCCATTACCTCGAGACCATTAACCAGTGAAAGGCAAGACCGAGCTGATGCTGGCTGCCAGAGTTTCCACCAGCCCAGGTGGACGGAAGAAGTATATCTATCTAAAAAAAATACGAAACCATTGATCCAAGAATTGAGCCTCGGAGAACTCCGGAAAGAATATTTGTTGATTGAGTGCATTTCATATTAAGAAAGGCCCACCTCAATAGACTTGCAGTTTTTCCAACTTGGAATTTTCATGCCGACAGAAAAATACAAAAAGGTTGGAGTTAGTGATGAACAATAATTATAAGATTTTTCCTAAATACACATAGACTCAGACTTAAAAAAGAAATATATTATATATTATACGTTAATAAACAGTTAACCAAGAATTGGTTGTCTCATTAAATCAAATGGTTGTCTGATCGCTTTGTAGGACATATGTACGAGGATGTTAACCAAGATTTTCTCAGAGTAAAAATTAATAATTGAATCAGAACGAAGGTTTCTTAAGATTTGTGGGAGATTCCAGATTTCAATTCCCATTCACAATCCTATGAGTTCGGAAAATGTGCAATAATGGTCTAAAACAAATTTTGGTCAAATATTCCGTATTAGTATGCCAAAGTACCATAGTAAATATACATACAATATAAAAGAGTAAGTTTCAGGTTAGAATCTTATAAATTGTAAAAGTTTGTGTTCCCTCTTCCAAGACTATATTTTAGTCTACTTTTATATCTGATGCAATTGCGTAGAGGTGACATGCAATCGAGCACTGACGCAGCTCATTCTATGCTAGCAGAATATTTAAGCATTCTAATATTTAACAGGGACTTGTTAAGAATCCTACGTGTGCCCTCATTCCTCAGAGTTGACCAAACTCTAAGAATAAACAAGTGATATTTACCAACGGCTCTAAAAAACTGCCACCTTAACGAACAAGGAAAAGGACAAGAAAATTAGTCGTTTTCTCTTGTTAACCAGTTTAATATAGATTTCCTTATATTTGAATATGATTCAATATATTTCAAAAGGATCTTCGCCACTTTCATCACCAGTTTTCAGTTTTGTGGGAAGACCTTACTTAAAAAAAGTTGTCTTTGAAGTTTATTCATGCAAAAATTTCATTTGTTACATACTATAGTAGAGTTGTATTTTTGCCTCCTCTTTTGCTTATGCAGTTTAACAATACATAGCACATAACACGTAACGACACATGCTAGTAGATATTAAAACTATTTTCTAATTAATTTCTCGTAGTTACATACTCGTCCTTACAACTTTAGTTAGAAAAATGAATAAGGCTGTGACAAGGTTTTGTATACGAATTTAATCTTCCGCTTATTGTAAACACCTTTGGCCCCATCTCACCTTTCAGTCTACTGAAACCGAGTGAAAGCTTTTCGCATACGACTCATTAAGTGAAATTCATATTGAATTGAAAAATACTGGGTGATTACAAACTTATGACCGGCAGAGTATGTGCATGTTTATGAGCTTATCAGTGGTTACTTCAAATAGTCGGCCATGAAGTACGTTCACCTATTTCACATTAGCAACATTTTCCTACACCAACTTTCACCTACATAAAACGAAAGTCCGGGCCCTCATTCCCGAGACAGTAATTAAAATAAAACAGAGTAACGTGTTCCCTACAGGACCACTTATTTATATAGGTGAAACTGAAGTTCGGAGTAAGCTCGGGTTCCGACCAGCAAGCCTCGCTAATCGCCTCGATCTTTAGGTTCCTTCGTTATAAATGGCCCAGCCATCTTAGACATTAAATCCGCAGACACTTGACTAATTCGATGTCAATGTGCCTTCTCTTTCACTCTCTGCATAAACGTCATTAAGAATTCGAGACAGAATGTTCCTGTAGAATCGGCCATGGATCTTTTCATACAAACTCTATAGAATACTCCATAAAGGAAGACTGGAATGATTAAGATTTTGTAAAGAATTTTGTAAAGAATAACGTTTCAATTAGATCCGATCACAGCGCTTGTGTCGCTTATCTCTAGTTAACCAAGGTAGACGAAATCTTTCAAATATGTATCGGAACTCTGATCAACATCGCCGTCAGAGTCTTCGTTGTCTTTTCTTACTCTCAGCATCGACTTAGTCTCTACTACAAGTTGTCCGTGTTAATCCCCGAAGACTTCCGCTCTGCCTTTTCAGTTTTCAGTCAGACATATTCGTTTTACTTTTTTCTGAAACGTTCTTTCGAATGCATCTCTCCGCTGATCTCGCACTTCTCGTGCTGTTTCGTTTTCCTTCTCTTTCAAAGTTCCTACGAGAAGCTCTTGCGTGGAAACATTCTGTTTCTCTACAAAGAGCTATCCCAGACTAGTCATCAAACTAGGGATTTTTATAAAAAGTGCCTTGAAACCTAGCATATTAGATTCTTTATGGCGCTTTGATCGTTATATGGTTTGTCGTCGAATCCTGAAAGACCTTGGTCTTTTACAACTGCAGTTTCCCGGCGTAACATTTTGGTGATCTTTTTCTACCCCCTCGATTCCGTGAAATCTTATGAACGGAGTCGATATTGGCCCCTTAATAATGTCTAACATCCAGGACGTCAATAGCAATGTGATCAATTTAATCGACTGTCAATTGTTCAGGAGATCGTCAGGCAACCTCATAGTAGTTAAGATGAAATTCGAGTGCTGACTACCAAACGATCAAGCCCCGCATTATAATCTAAGTCCATTTCCTGAAGTTGATTTCCTGGGACTACCTAGCCTCACTTAAATCTCCTAGAACGAATTTGGTGGTGGGTACTGATCGCTTTTTCTAGCTAGCAGGCAATAGATGTCAGGTGGTCTTGCTATTCTGTGGGTGCGTGAACTCATATTAAGAAGTGGTAAGCCGATTGTTTTGAGACTTTCATCAACAGGCCGGAAGCTTAAGACTTTTTGCCCAAATCTGTTTTGAATCGGCATACAAATAGTTGTTGTTGGATCTCTCTTTAGCAATTTTCTAAAGGATCAACTGAGCAATTACTTTGCCGCCCTTCCAAAAATTACCTCCTTCCAAGCATTATACTGTACGTCATTGGACCTTATGCCCTCAACCCCCTCTCTTTCAAGTAATTTCCATTTTCGGTTAAACCATTAAATATTCCCACACTCAAGGCGGCACTCAATCAAATGTCCTAACTAATTTTATGACACCAAAGCAAATTCCCTATCACGAAACATAACATTTCATGTTCGTTCGTAACGTATCGTCAAACAAAAAACCAACGCGTACCGCCAAAAGCGAAAATTAATTAATTTCAACTTTTTTTTTACACTAATTGCCCAAAAAGCGACCATGGTGGCTCACGTTACTAACTTTCAATTGTCACATCAGGCAACCGGCCTTCGGCCACCGGCGACAGGGCATCACAATAAAAAAAAAAAAACAAAAAACCAACGGATGAGTAGCATAAAAAAATGAAAACAAGCATAAATGTATCCTCGCTGGTCAGCTCACGAACCACGAGGCCACGAACAGAGCGAATCCACGGAAAGGGGTTAATTAAACAATTGCCCTGTGGGGGTGGCGCAAGGGTTGTATAAAGGGGTGTCTCTAACCAAACGAGCGGTATACGACACTATCGCAATCGATTATAATTTGTTATTTGTATCGTAAATGCTATCAATTAGTCCAACTCCTCCGCACGAAACCCTCGAATGTCCTCGATTGCCCTGCGTAACCAGAAGGAGAATGGAACGAAAGACGAAGGAAGTGTGTGCAAACAACACTTACAATAAAAAATGACGTGGGTAAATATGACCTCTGTTGGGTGTCACTTACAAACGAAAAAGAATATAAAACGATAGCAACCCTTTCGGGTCACATGCGCTGCACGACCGGACCGAAAGAAGGATAACACGTCTGTTCTTTATGACCACAAAACAGGACCAAGAGGGAGGGGTATGAAAGAGAAATCGAGCAATGTTTGCATGTCTAATTATATCAGGAAACCAATTGTTTCTTTTATTCTTTTCATCGCTCCTTAATTTACATATGACACGCATATCTTACCCAAAGGACATCCAGTTCTCCACTCGAAACTTGTGACTACAACTAAACCATACGAGTGCACGAGTGTGCCCGAAAGAGGTGTCGTCTGTCGAGTCGAATTTATGACATTGTATCACGTCCTTGCAAAACCACTTCCTTTCAATCTCAAAACATAATCTTGAATCTCGTCCTTCTCCTAATCCCCATGTCACATTGCAATCGCTTACGGCCCAGACAGACGATTCTGTTTCCTTTATTCTGACCACAACCGCGTCGGAATGCTGCCAGGAAAAGGCATCTTGTGGCAGTTAGTCCACATCTTTATTCCTATCTTAGCATAAGGATATCGTGCTCAACACATATCGGTCTCGTGCTGACTTGGCAAGATTAGTTTCTTAAGGATCTTCGAACAAACAGAATCTGTTTCTTAAGAGTTTCGCTTGAGTGGCAGTGAATCTTGTGTTTCGTCCCCCGAGGGTAATACGATTTATTCAAATCGTATAAAACCGTCTTATGTCATGCGTGTGTCTACGACATGGCCAATGGAGGCATATGTGCATGGTTGAGTAAGTGGGCGGGGGGCGCTTCGTCCTCGTCTGGTGGAAACCCGATATGAAGACGACCACAACGACTAATTGCTTAATTAGCATACGGTTTCTGCATCTAAACAGGCAGAAAGGAAGACGATGACGATGAGGATGAAATAGTTGTTCTTCTATCCTACCTCCTCGGAAGAAGCGCCTATTGGCAAACATGTCACTCTATTGATGGGAAGCACTAGGGTTGGTTGTGGGCAAACAATGGGGCACGCGTTCGTCGATACCTGTCGAAGGGCTCTCTAGCTCCTGGGAGTTGTTTTAATGACATGTAAGAAAAGTTTTAATTAAAAAATTCGTGGGTATATGTGGGACAGAGGAAATCGATTTATTTTCTTGACTATGGCTCTTGACAGGTAAATGGATCCACGTCTGGCAAGTGATATAGACACATCGAAACAGGTTTTGTGGGGAATTCAAATGCGATTTAAATTTGGTTAAGATTGGCTTTTACTTTGGGTGTTGGAGTCATGGTGCAGTTGCCTAAAGTCGTTAAGCGTTTCTGATTATGTTTGCTTATATTCTCTATTCCTTGGTGGAACCTAGAGCCGCTATTACGTCTACACACCATCACGTACAATTTTTGACAATGGGTTTCAATCCTTCAAACTTTCTTAGCTGCCATGTGATCCTTTCGACTTTGCTGGGCCAGGCATTATGCAATCTTGGTGTTACGAAACCTATTCGAAACGTGTGACTATAGGTTACTAGCCTGTTGTTTGGTAGATTAAGTGGGAATACCCTTAACTTGGCATTGAATCTGATTGCATTGCTTCGCCACATCTGGGAAAATATTGGAAATTTTTGAGGAATAAATGTTTGGGTTGATGAGCCTGAAAATGTTAGTTTTCGTTTATCTCCCTCTTCACATTTATCCTTAAATTTGTGAGAGAGTAAACATACATCGTCTCCCCTGTTGATTCCATGTTCATAAACTTTCTTTCGCTGCGTATATATCGGGAGCCAATTGCCATATCGACTGTCGATCAATTTCATTCGGCGTATTGCATATGAAATGCCCGAATGAGTGGTTTGTTTTTTATAGCGAAAAAACGACTGGAAAGTTTTTGTAAAATGTCGCTCGTCCTGCATAGGTACATCGTTTGAGGAGACCGTTCGCACCCACGAATCTAATTTCTCGGTTTGAAATATATAGCACACACTCTACCTACATAAGGACAAGAGCTTTTTCAATAGCTATGCTCGAAGTTATTGCTTGGACACTTCAAGTGTCAACGCTTTAATTCTTTGACATTTGCATTTTTTCAGTCACAATTTTACCAAGGGGCGCAACACCATTTAGCAACGATAAAATAATAGAAATTTATTATAAAAAGTCCTGTTCTTTTCGCCAGACTTTTCGCCAGCTACGTAATATTTTTGAATATATCAAATAATTCAACGAATTGTCGTGGAAATTCAGGGAAAGCTGATCAGTTTTTGATCAAGCAGCAGATCGAGCCAAAACTCTCGGTTAAGTCAGAATATAAGTGTTATTGCGAAAAGTGTGATTGAAGACCCAAGGTTACCAAGCACGTCGTACGTGCTCTGATTGGACTCTGAAGCAATTGGAAAGGACTCACAATTAGCAAAAAAAATAAATCATCAATAGACTACGCAGCGTGCCATATATTGAAAGTTACATTTTAGTTGTTGCAAGAGAAATGTCCACAAAAAGTTATTTCTAAAAGAGACGTTGTAGAGTGGCCACCAAGGACGTGTGGCTTAACGCCCTTAAACTGTTTTCTCTAGAGCGACGTTAAGTTACTGGTTTATGGCAACAAAACAACAACAACTGACCAACATTCAAACCACCGACTTATGCAATAATCATACAAAATGGGACTTCTCGGATCAAGTTCTGTACACGAACCCATGGAGGCCTTTTATTGACAATAAAGTATTATATCTGGTGGAACCGATACCTCTCGCTTGTCGTAAAAGGCGACTAAACAAAGGTAAACAAAAATCACATCTAGGCAATTTAGAAAACACCAAGGTGAGCCTAGGGACACATATACCACCATTAAACTGCCCCACAAGTGTGCATGCAAATTAGTGGGTTGACACGACTGGAGATCACCGGTGTTGTAAGAGTAAGATCAAACAAAAAAATAAAAATCTGGAGCATGCCCGTGTCAAAAAAAGGAGGGTTAAAAGGCAGGCCGAAAAACAATTGGTGCAAACGAATGCAAAAACACCAGCATTTGATTGGCCTCAGCGATGAAGTAATCCCAAACCGGGAAGCCTGCCGCTACTTTCTGAGGTCAAACCGGCGGACCCCACAAGCGGACCAGTAGGAAGGCAGTTAAGTGGGAAGGTTATGGTCCTACACTTCTGACCATAACGACGCCGGAAAAAAATTAAAAGAAGATCTAGGAAGGGTGAGACGATAGGCATCTGAGTTTCTGCTAGGTGCTTAGCGCTGCTACACTCGGTTCGAAATGATGATATGTTAAATGTTGTCTTTTATATTTCTACTCTGAATGTAACCTTCCGTGGGGTCAAGTTTTTTTTTGTTATAAACATTTTTAAAAAATTACGTGGAGTTGTTGGAAATGGATGGTGATATACTGCAGGTGACAAAAGTAAAGAAATGCTTCAGGTGATAAGGGTTGACATAATGAGCGATAGGGGAAAGTATAAATTGTTTCCTTATTCCAGGGCTTGTGGCATCTTTGTAAGAATATTTTGTAAGAGCTCTTTTGTTATATATTATATACACTATGCGTCATAAGCTTACGCTCCTGTGTGTGTGGTATATAAAAACGTTTCTGAAATAAGAAACTAATTTATTCAGTCTTTCTCTCTTGTTAATAGGTTAGGTTAGGTTAGGTTAAAGAGGGGAAGTGTGATGGTTGGACATCACCTCCACTCGGAGGCCAAGAGGCCCATTGTGATTCCCTTCGTTTGTGTGGGTACACATAAATTTAACCTGTCCTATCACGTGGTGGCTGAAACCACCCCGTGCTCTTGATGAATCTTAGAAGATCTGATATATCTGCGTTAGCCACGTCCGCAATCTCTGTAAAGAATCTTTGGCCCAGCGACACTAGGCGTCGATTCTAGAGAGCTGGACAGTGGCAGAGCAGATGTTGGATCGTCTCAGTTTCTTCCTCATCGCCGCAGCTCCGGCAGAGATCGCTGGATCCCGAGTCCCATTTCCGGAGCATTGCTCCAATGGGACAGTGTCCTGTGATCACTCCGACGAGCATACGGATCGAGTTACGGTCCAGCGACAGGAGCTTCTTTGTTTTTCCGACGTTGAGCTCTGGCCACGATGATCTTGTCGTGTAGCTGTCGTTTCTTGAAAGCCAAGACGAGTTGGCCTCTTTGATGATTGTGTCGTTTATGATCCTGTATAATGCGCTGATCGGTGGTTGCAGTGACGTGTCCGCTTCGCTGATGTCCAATTCAGAACCTTGCCTGGCCAGCTCGTCTGCTCTTTCGTTCCCTGCGATTGAGCTGTGGCCCGGTACCCAGCAGAGTTTAACTTTATGGTGTCTGATGGACTTCAGTGAGTCGCGACATTTCTTGACAGCCTTTGATCTCGTTATACAGGATTCTATTGACTTCAGTGCAGCCTGGCTGTCTACGAAGATGGTGATATCAGATGGTGGGATATCGGCTACCTGTAGGTGTTTGGCTGCTTTCTCTTTTGCCAGGATTTCTGCTTGGAATACGCTACACATATCAGGGAGTCTGAATGATTCCTGTTTGTGGAGGGTATCAGAGTAGAACCCGGCCCCAGCGCCTGTGTCCATTTTCGATCCGTCGGTGAAAAGGGTGATCTCATGGTCGTTGATTACGGCGTTTGATAGCCACTCTTCTCTGTCGGGGAAAAGGATAGGTATACTGAAAGAGAAGTCATTTTGGGGGGAATATAGTCGGTCGTAGCTGCGAGGCTACTAAAACCATATTTCCTTCCCAGGTCGTCTATTATCTTAAGTATGGTCGCATGTCCATAGTTGGCTTGCTTCCACAGAGAGGACTCTCTTAGTCTGAGAGCGCTCTTTGCAGCGTAGCCTTTTATGAATAGATCCAGGGGGAGGCGATGAAGAATCATGTCCAACCCTGCTTGCGGCGTGCTTCTCATGGCTCCCGTTGTACAAACAGCGGCTGACCTTTGTACTTTGTTGAGTATGTTCATATAGCTTTTTGTGCTGCTAGCAGTCCACCAGAGTAGGGCCCCATAAGTTAAAATGGGTCTGATGATTGCTGTGTACATCAAATGAATGATGTACGGTTGTAAGCCCCATCTTTTTCCGAAGGTCTTTTTGCATGCATAAAAAGCGTTCAATCCTTTTTTCATCCTTTCCTCCAGGTTCCTTTTCCAGGAGAGTTTGGAGTCAAGAGATATTTGGCTTCCGCTTTGAGTTTGAGTGGAGTGCCCTCTAAGTTTGGGGGAGCAAATATCGGAATTTTCCTTTTCCTGGTGAACAAGACCAGCTCGGTTTTCTGGGGGTTTATTCTCAGACCGTTCCGTCTTGCCCACGAGGAGAGTTCACTCAGCGCAGATTCCATTAGTTCACTGATAGTTGGTAGAAATTTACCTTTTATCAAGATAACCAGGTCATCCGCGTACGCTATGATCTTTGTGTCTTTTCCATAAAGAATTTGAGGATCTTGTTGACTGTAAGAAGCTACAGTAGGGGGGAGAGAACTCCTCCTTGTGGTGTGCCTCTAGTTGTCACTTTCCTTATAGAACTGTGTCCAATGTTTGCATTGATAATTCTGTTCTTCAACATATTCTCAATCCAGATTACAATGGATTTGTCTACTTTTATGTCCTCAAGAGCTGTTGTAATGGCCTCTGTGTTTACATTGTTGAAGGCCCCCTCTATGTCGAGGAAGGCTGCCATTGTAAACTCTTTTAAGTTCAGCGAGCCCTCAATTTCACGGACAACACTATGCAGAGCACTTTCCACTGATCTGCCTTTGAGGTAGGCGTGTTGAGTGTTGCATAAGTTTCGTGAATTTGTGAGTCCTCTGATGTATAGGTCAAGGAGTCTCTCCAAGGTTTTTAATAGAAATGACGAGAGACTAATTGGCCTACAGTCCTTTGCGGCAGTATGGGATAGTTTACCTGCCTTAGGTATGAAAATTTATTTCTTTCAACTGTGTTGGGATGTACCCCGTGCGCAGGCAATTGGATAAAATGCTTACGAGATGGGGTACAGTGTGTATCTGTGTTTTTTGAAGCATCGCTGGCAAGATATCGTCCGGGCCCGGAGATTTAAAGGGTTTGAACGAATTTATTGCCCATAATACTTTATCCGCTGTGATAATCTTGTTTATCACTTCTTCGGTTGTGTGAACCGTAGGAAGCGTCGTCTCGAAGGAGACTGTGGTTTCAGGAGTTTTACAGCCTGGGAAGTGATTTTCAGTCAGCAGTTCTAGAGATTCCCGACTGGATTCTGTCCAAAAACCATCTGGTTTAAGGATGAATCCCGGGACGCAGGGGACCTTGGATAGGATCTTCCTGAGCCTTGCGGCTTCGTTGAGATCCTCTATTGGTTCGCAGAACTCTCGCCAGGATTTAGATTTTGCTGCTCTTGTTTTGCTCTTGTATTCGTTGAAGCTGGATTTGTAATTATCCCAATCTTCGGTTCTGTTTGAGATCTTTGCTCTGTTGAATAGAGTTCGGGTCCTGGTCCTGAGATGCTTTGATCTGTGGTCCACCAGACTGCGCTGGTCTTCCTGCGACCATGCTGCAAAGGACAGGATTTGTTGAAAGCCGCTTTCAGAATTCTCACAAGATTTTCGAATGAATTCTCAATGTACAGTAAGTTGGATCAGGATTAGCGGTGGCTTGTGGCGGTTCTAACATCTTGGCAACTAGGTTTGAGAAAAGATTCCTTCTGAGGGTTTCTGAAAGGTTTCGGTTTTTCTTTAATGACGTTAAGGTTGAAGAGTATCCGGCTGTGGTCCGAAAAGGAACAGTTAGTGGACACTCTCCAATCCTCTACTCGGATGGAGTCGGACTCACTTAGTAAAGTGAGGTCAATTACCCCTTCCCTAACCCGATTGCGAAACGTAGGTGTATTACCTTTGTTGCAAATATTGAGGTTGGTGGAGATAATGGAATCGAAAATGGACTCACCCCTTTTATTTATGTCACTGCTTCCCCATAGAGTGTGGTGTCCATTGGCGTCGCAGCCTATCAATAGACACAGTCCGCGTGACTTGGCGTGTCGCACGAGTTTTCGGACTGCGTCTGATGGTGGATCCTCCTCATCGTATGGTAAGTATGCGGACGATAGGAGCAAAATTGACTTGTCCTGTTGTTCGTACGTTACCACCGTGAGGTCTCCGTTGCTGTACGTACCTAGGAGAGAAATGTTTAAGTATCTCTTGGCGACTATACAGGTTCGTAGCTTACCTTCGGTATGTGGATAGTATAAATTATACTCTTTAGATCTTAATCTCTGAATTTTGTTCCTAAGGAGCCAAGGTTCTTGGATTAAGGCTATATCCACATCTTTCTGCAGCATGTACATCATCAAGTCGTCGGTGGGTGCTTTGCAGTGGTGTAAATTAATTTGCACCACTAGCAACCTCCTTTGACTTGCCGCGTTCATTGGGGAGCCTTACCTTCAGGGTTCCCAGCCCGAACTTGATGCTGCCAGATCTGCTGCGGATGTGGTCGAGTGATTTTTGGTCAATGGTAACCATGAGGTCCTTTCCCACTCCGTTCTTACTCTTGGCTGAAGAAATTATTCTCCAGCTGGGAGTATCAAGCTCTTTATTCTGCTTGTCAATTAGCTTCAAAATGGATTCGTCCTTTTCGGGAACCGGTGGAGGTATCCATATTGAAGCCAACGTGCGAAGCGGAAGCATCGAACGAGGGATAACCTCGAGTTTAGCGTTCTGCCAGATTTCGCCGCAATTGTCGATTGTGCGCTTTAAAAAGTCTAGGGACCTCTGATTGTCACAACCGATAACTTTGACTCCTTTCTGCCAGCCTGCTCCGTCGAAGTTAATCTCATCGCTGCTATCCGCGACAAGTATCTCTTCCAATATTTTGGCATCGACCGTTAGCCAATTGTCGGATGTAATCTTCCTATCCGGGTTGGAACGATCGACAATAGCCACTTGTAGACTCAAGGGACGATTGAAGCTGGCTGATGTTTTTGCCTTTTTCGCTTCCCTAAGAGTTTCTTCTCCGGAGCGCCCCCTCTTGACGTTCTTCTTCGATCCTGAGGCAGTGTGTCCCATGGAGGTGCCCGGTTGTTGTGCGCTCTTTTCGACAGTGGCCGGTTTTGTGGGCAATTGTCGAGTCAATTTTGGGACGTTGGGTTTTATAAGGGCCGTGTTCGATGGCTTCTGATCTCGCCCTGTGTCCTTTTTCGAAGCGTGAGTGGAGGTGGGAGCCGATTTCTTCTCGAATTTGGCTACCTCTTTCTTCTGCTTCTTGATCAGGAATTTTTCGCGCTCGGAGAGCGTTGAGGGTTCTCTTGCGTTCATTTTCCTGATATACTGCACCGACCTCTTATAGCTACTCTTTGCTTTTTGGGCCGGTGTTTTTACCTTGCTCGTTTCTAAAGGTTTGCCTGTGGCCTTAGGGGCGACCTTTTCTTCCAGCAGCTGGGCCTCAGTTTCAGAGTCCACTTGCATGGTGATGCTTACCTGTGATGAAGCCAAGGATTCATCGTCGGTAGCGGTACCAATCTGTAGTCCCTGAAGGAGAGCCCCGGTTACGCTGTCTGTCTCGATCGCGCCTTCGGCGGTGGCAACCTGCGCTGTTTGCCTCTTCAGAGGATGCACTTTACTATTTTTATCTATATTTTCCATATGTGATCCCACGAGTGGCGCAGGAATGGGTGGTCGACCTGTACAGAGCCTCGCAGTATACAGGCAAGGCTATTTGATCCAGGAGGGCCCCAGGTATCCTGGATAGACCGTTAGCGACTGGGCTATTATTTAGACTGGGCCTCCAGCCTGGCTGACTCTCGGCACGGTACGGTTTACACCTTAGTCCAGCCCAGGGGAAGGGAGGGGGGAATGGAGGGGATACCCGGGGAGGGGAGGAGGAGGTGATGGCTGCAGCTTAGCTTCATGTCTCGTCATAGAGAATTCATGTCCAAAATGGAAAGTGAATTCTCAAGAGTCATTGACAATTACTGAGCCTTCGCACCGCGACAAGGTGTGCAGCCACGCGAAGGTGGCAACATTATAAAGAAGCCACAATCTGATGATTTCGGCCGTATGTTTCGGGTCGTTGTCTGTCAAAATGAGTAATACTCATTTTGCAGCCCCAGATTTTCAACACTCGGTCGTAGATTGCGTTTTAAAATGTCCATATATGCGAACCTGTTCATAGTAGATTCGATAAATTCAAAATGTCCGACCCCACCAGCTGCCATACATCCCCACATCATTATTCTCTTTGTTTAGTGATGTACTAGATTTTCTCCATACAATTTTCCATCCTTTGATGCCAAATATGCAGAACTTCGTTTCGTCAGAAAATAAAACTTTCTGCCAAAACTCTGGAGGCATGTTCACGTATTGATTTGCAATGGATTTTGGAACATTTGTTGAATATTCTGAGTTATTTGGAACGCAGTTATTTTAGGATTTTTCTTAACTTGCGACACGATACTTCTTGCTTCCCTTTGGGTTAACTTAGGAGGTCGGCCGGACCTTGGTTTGGAAGTTATGACTCCCGTTCTTTCAAACTTATTAACCACACTTATGAGTCTGTTCCAGGAATTTTGGCGCATGCATTTTATATTGGTACAGGAAATATATAATATAAAAATTCTGAGAATTATTTTGCTGATGATTGATAAACATTTAAATGATAAACATTTTGAAAGAAGCGTAGACGTATGGCGCCTAGTGTAGGTATTTCCAAAACACTAGTCGGGAAAATGGTAAACATTTATCTAAACATTTCTAAAGACACTGGTTGTCTCTTGGCCGTTTCTAAAAATGTTACATGTGGTTCGATACGGTTGGTGCTTAGAGTAATTTTTAAAAAGCTGTCTGTGTGTTTTCGTACAGTTGCCATTCTCTGGCACATATCTTAGGAACAAATAAAAATTTCTGGTCTCCAGTCTTTAATGGAAATTTAGTCGAAAAAAAAACTATTTTTTTAGTACTACGATCTCAACCCTGTTTCATTTGCGATACGTATTCGGGATTTCGTGCCTCTGGCAGCTCTGTTTGATTTGAATGCAAATCGCTAGCAAACATTGCAAAAATATGTTCCTCAAATCACTTGAGCTGGTGCTCAAACGAACTAAGCATGGGACCGTTTAAGCTTTTCACTTGTTCTTCTGCTGCTATCGTACTTGTTATCCTCAGCTCTGTAGCCAGCATCTCATACATTATAGTTGTGCTTTCCCTGTCTTATGGTACGCTATCTTCTTCGTTTAATGCAAGCTTTTTCACAGCCGCTTAAGATGGTGGCCATACGAACTCTTGGTTTTTTCGTCCCTCCATAAATAACGTTCCCATATTAGTTTCGCTGAAATACAGGATAAATTGAAAGATATATGTACATATGTCATTTATCAGGATTAAAAAAGAGAAAAACAGGATTATTGCATATATCTTGGACCTCTTCCGAATACTTTAAACTTAACTTTTACAAATATTCACTTGAAATAGAGACAGTTAACATGGAACACCGTCCATTTATCTATGAATAACCTCGCATTTTGATATTTCTCGATTAAAAGAGGAGCGCCAAAATCTTACCAACCTTATTTAAATAACACAGACAAGACACACACAACTAAACATATAACAATTCAGACTGATAAATACGCAAAAGTACATATGTGTGGGAAGCACAGTCACTCACGGATACAAAATTAAATTATACAGTGAATTCTCGATAATTCGAACCTCCATAATTCGAAAACCTCTGTAAATAGAAGCATTCTAAGCAGTCCAATGAAAAAACCTCTGTAAATCGAAGAAAACCTATGCCATTTGTCCCTTTCGTTAATTCGAATTTACTATTGTGCAAAATAACATGAAAACCTCTATAATTCGAAAATTATGGCGTTTTTACCTCTATAATTCGAGCTCAAGTTTATTTGTACGTATTTCAACAACTGTTTATGAGAACGAGAGAAAACGTAACTCACTCACGCATACCTTGAAGCATTTCACCGTAATGCTATATTGTGATATGGGCATGAGAGATTCCTATGCCCTGTGTATTCATTGAACCATCTGCACGGTTGGCAGTAGAGTTTGCAATTCTTCCATTCTTAAAGACGCAATCGTATTGGACTAACGGTACATTAAAAGTATTCTAATCCCTTTTCAAATCTTTATTTCTTTCTTAACCGATGAATTAATATAGAAATGAGTTTCAAAAAGTACAAGTGTTTGCCTATCTCTGAGAAGAAGAAAATTGTCCAGGTCGTAGAAGAAGAACAGAAGAAAAAGGATGTAGCGGCACGTTACGGAATTCCATCATCCACTCTGTCAACGATTTCAAAGCAAAAAGATCGAATTGTCGCAGACACGTCACATAAGGCTAGAAAAAGAAGTAGGCCAGGTGAGTTCCCTCAGCTTGAAGAAAGCTTGCTTAAATGGTTTACGCAATGTAGACATAACAATATTCTTGTCGGAGAATTTATGTTAAAAGAAAAAGCAAAATCTTTTTCACTTCTTTTGGGCCTTATGGATTTCAAAGCTAGTGAGGAATGGTTGGAAAAATTAAAAAAACGTCATAACATAGTGTTTCGGAAAATCTGCGGTAAGAGTGCAAGCGTTGATGGCGGCATTTGTTCAGACTGGAAAAATGCACTAGAAGGACTGTTGGAAGGTTATGAACCGGAAAATATTTTTAACGCTGATGAGACAGGGCTGTTTTTTAAATGTCTTCCAGACCGAACAATGTCGTTTAAAAATGAAAAATGTCACGGGGGAAAAAACAACAAAGAGCGAATCACACTATTGCTAGCTGCAAATATGGATGGGTCACAAAAATTGAAACCGCTGATGATAGGAAAATATACAAAACCGCGATGCTTTAAGAACATAAAATCATTTGCGATGTCTTATCGTTCAAATAAAAAAGCGTGGATGACAACTGAACTATTTAATCCAAACCTATGCTATGGCTAACTAGTCTCGTTGTGGATTTGAAAAAGCAAAAGCGGAAAATCCTATTGTTCATTGATAACTGCACTGCTCACAGTGACATGCCATCCCTTACCAACGTCAAAATACAATTTTTGCCAGCAAATACGACTTCTAAGCTTCAATCACTTGACCAAGGTATTATCAATAACTTCAAGACGTGGTACCGTAAGGAAGTAGTTACAAGAATCTTAGACTGTATAGAAGAAGGGAATGAGTTTAACATAACAATCCTGCTTGCCATGAAAATGGCTGATAAAGCTTGGAAGAATGGTGCCAAAAGCACAATCCGTAATTGTTTTAGAACTTGTGGCTTTCTCCGGGGAGAATCACATGAAGCTCAAGACGAAGAAGAACAGAAATTGATTGATATACAGGTAGGATGGAATCTCCTACCTCATTCCGAAGAAATATCAGTCTCATTCCAAGAGTTTGTCCACTTTGATGACAACTTAACAGTCACTAACGGATGCGAATGTCTGCATCCGTCCATCATCTGAGGAAGAAAACTCAGATCATGATGAAGATGAGCACGGGGAACCAGTTCTGTCCGTAACTTCAAAAGAAGCGAAATTATCACTTACAAAACTATGTCAATTTTTAGAGAGGACAGATGTCGACGATAAAGTTTTTTCATCTTTAAACACAATCAAAAACTCCCTGGACCGAGCTTGTTTGCATTCGCTAACTCAGAAAAAGATTACAGATTTTTTGTGTAATTTGTATTAAAACTTTCTTTATTCTACGAAGCATTACTTAAATGTACACATATACATACCTACGAGTAATAAAAATTTCATTTGCCAAAAATATTTTTTTCTGAAACTTCCGTAATTCGAAAACCTCTTTAATTCGAAGTTTTTCCTTGGTCCGATGAAATTCGTATTATCGAGAGTTCACTGTAATTAGAACACTGTAAACAAATGGGTTTCGAGGTATAAAACAATCAAAGCTTTTGAATCTTGGTAAGAAAGATCTTTGGTGGTGAGTTTTAAGGTGTAATGCCAAAGTTAAGAAGATGAATATAAAATAATTTTAAACTCTGTGAATCTTGAATAGAGAGTTGTGAATTGAAATGATGCCTGCATTAGATTACAGGGTTTTCATAGGAAAATACAGGAGTGATATATTGGCATGAGAAAACAGGATAATCCTGCGAAATACAGGATAAATGGAAGCGTTATCCATGAATAATTTTAATGCCGTGGTGAGTGAATTGCCGATTGTTTCGACCTTCTCAAAGATAACCCCTTATCAGTTGATCCATTGACGGATCTTTTAATTTGTCGGTGTTGAACTTGGACAGTATTGTGTTATGGGGGTCTTGGAACTGTAGCAGGAGAGTAGCTCGTACTATAAAAAAGTGTGGCAGAACCTTGTCACTGCGGTTGTCTATTCTATGTTCTCCGATAACACTTTGGAGTCCTTTGCTATATTCTGGCCCACTGCTCGCGTTGCTCTCCTGGTTTTGCTCATCTTATTTGGCTGGCCCCTAGAATGTCCAGCACATATCGCATGAATTCGTCCCCAAGTTGAGGCAAGCCCGGAGATTATCCCTTACCAGAATTGTGATGAAGATACTTCATATTCCTGAATTTTATCTTTGCTCAGGTAGAATATGTAAACATAATATTGTTAACATAAAATCGATCCTTATCCCAGGCTGAATTTATAGATTATAGATTCTTGGTATCTAGAAAATACTAGATCGGTCGCGCTCGTATTTTTAGCCGGAATGTACATGTACCATCGGTATAAATGTATAGTACAAAAGTGAAATTAAAACACATCTACATTTTTGGGTTTGATACAAAATAGGAGACCAGTACTCTTATATGAAAAGCATCCCAATATGTTTTGTGCGGCCGTACCTAATTGTCTTAATGGTGTAGTGTGGCTTGAACTCCTTGTTTTTTGGCCTGTGGACAAATGTTCTGATACCAAGAGTCCCAAATAAAACAATTTTGGACTCATCAGTCCCTAGTACATATATTACGCCATTTAGTTGGCTTCCAATGCAAGTGATCTGTTGCAAATTTCTTCCGTTTTGTAAGTAGGCTTTTGTCAATAAGGGTATCTTCCTGGGACTTTTCGCAGGTAAATTTTTCTTTAATAGGTTTTTCCTTATTGTCGATGTGATTTCAGATAGTTTTCATTCCTCTTTTATTTTGTTAGACGTAATAAATGGATTTTGTTTTATTGATCTCGTTATGCGTCGTTTATCGATAGGAGTCAATTTCGGTTTTCTGCCTCTTTTTTCTTCTTGGTGAACATACTTTTTTGCATTGGCAATCGTTTTATTAGAACATCTAACTAGTTCTCTAACATATTCGTACGTTTTCCTCACAGAAATTATTGTTTTTATTAATGAACGTCCTTCTGTAGTACAATGTCTACCGCGACATTGCATTTATGAGATACGAGTATTAATTTTAAGTTATTTAAATAACTTACCTTGATATGGTTAAATGTAAACAAATATATAAACTTCCTAAAACTCTAAACAGAATGACACAGTGCTATTGTTTCCACACATTTGCGTTTCCACAAATTTACCCTCTCAACGGTGTAATTATCTTATTAATTGTTGCCTAGTTAGCTATCCGGCAGGGCACGAATGCTATAGGGATCTGCCAAAGGATGGATCATCTATGTCGATGGGCAGGGCACGAATGCCATAGGGGTCTGCCATAAGAAAGGAGAGAGAAACAATTTCCATAGATGTCAAATTGAGTCTGTTTTTATTTTCCGATTGATCGGACTATTTATACAGGTTTCCTATCGGCATTCCCAATGCATATCGATTCTAATTAGGTCACTTGTCTTTATGTTCTTTGGTCACATTACATTTTGTTCCCCTAAAGAGCGCCTTGTGATATTGGATACTATTCGTGACACACTGTGCGGTGAACGTTGTGTTGTCTGTGTTCTAATTCTTACTGCGTCAGCCAGCTTACGGTGTCAGCCAGCACTTTGGCGTGTGCCGTCGAGTGTTTATGAATATATCTTTGGTAGGTCAGTGTTTTACGTTGTTTTGTTTTTGGTGGATACACTACAACGGTTAACGGGGGATTTTATCACAAATCAACGGAAACACTAAGAGTTGTGGGTGAATTTCTCTTTTCATTATACAACTGAATGCAATAAAGATATGTACCTTTTGGTAGATCAGTAGAGCAGCGCGCAATTTGTAAAATAAGTACAAAATTCAACATGGTGCTATTTTTTTTCACAGAGCTGTAGTTCATAATTCATTTATGATTGTTTTGAGCTCCTAAATTGTTTTAGGTGACTTGTTATATTAAGTTCAGGACTATTTAGGGCTTCAAGATCAATTTAGGCCTTTTGAAAAAAATTAAAAATGGTTTTGAGCTTAAACATTCTGAAATATCGGATTCGGAATGAAAACACATAACTTCTCTGTTTTAGAAACAACATTCAAATATTGCTCCTTAGCTTTTCCCCGAATGTATGTCTTTAAATCAAATTTGGATTCGTCAAAAAATTAATTTTAAAATTAAAAATTAAATTTTGCCATATTTTGGTTTTTTGGGTCCAACTTCGCACAAGCTTATTGTAAATGTCTCACAAATCACTTTGATGCACAAATTCGTTGTTATCGAGTTTTTCATAAGTCAAAAGGAATACGCATATCGAAGCAAGTGAAATTATGTCTTGACTTTGGGTCGGTCTATTTGAGACCTAAAATTTGAGCCCTTTTTCTAGGTCCACCAAAGTCACACTTAAAAAACTTCTGATGCTTGTTTTCGGGTCATGAGTTTATTAACGATTTAACCCGCTTTGAGGCGATTGCCAAATTTTTGTTGGAACTTGCCCCTTTCATCTGAAAATTAAACTGGTGCTAAAACAAAACTATAGTATTTGTTAGCCCAATTGGGTTGCTGAACTATTTAAGATAATTTACTAATAGGGCAAGATTTTTATCAACCATCAGATGTTTCGGCATCGTTCTTTCTTAAGGTAAATTCTTTTTGTCATATTTACGTCTCTGTACTGCAAGTAGATTGTTTTACATGTAGATAAGCCTCTGCAGGCTTGAATAGCCTCTATGTTCATCGTCATGCTGCTAGCGGTACGTTCTGCTGAAAAGAGGATTTTAAATTTAATCAAGTCTGCTTTTAAAGAACCTACATCCTAGAACTAAAGTCATATGTCCCTCATCACATCGATCTTGGAAGCTCATTTCACCTTGCCCTGTATGTGCGCTTTACTTCTCTAACAATTTTGCCCACCCCTCTCTATATACCAACTTGCCACACACATTAAGTCCACTAAAATAAATAAAATACGCAGCACTTTATGATCGTTTTAAATGACAACTTTCCCTATCATCAACCAATCATTCCTTAAAGAGCGTGTCCCAAAAAGATTCCATCTGCCCTGACGCAATTTTCAACAGCTCCTTGCTAAATGCCAGCCAATTCAAAGCTTTAAACCATTTACCAAAACGATTTCCTCAAATTGCATCGCACTAACATCAACTTCCGCATGTCCTTCTATCCGTCCAAACACTCCACTACAACCACTTTATTTACATTCCTCCTTACAACTTCATTTCACATCCCACTCCCTCTATTTGCATCACCCGACTTTCATCCAACCACTATACCAACTGTCCTGACTTCTCAACTCGCAAGGACACAACCTTTTTCGTGACATTGCTCTTCTACCAAAGCAAAAAGCAACGAAAATAAAAAAAATAATAAAACACAAGTTCCGGTTCATTGAAATCCGCGTTCTCTGCATGTGTACTACACGCTTTTCCTTGCGAATCCTTACTGCACGCCATGCAGAGAAAACAGAAAAAAATCCATGGGACATTGAACATAACATTCGAATGTTCAGAAGCGAGCACGAAGCGCCGAGGGTTACTGAAGCCCTGGGTTAAGTTGTTTTTTATGTAAATTGTTTGACAGAAAAAATGATAACATTCGATACGCAGGACAGGGTAGGAGGGAAGCAGCAATGCCGATCACTGTGTTGAATGAAAATTTATGCAGCCATGAGTGTTTAAACATTTTTTTGTTCTATTTTGCATATTATATGAGATGTCCCGCTTAATTGAAGGTGATTCTATGATGTCCTTGTCTACCATTGCAGTAGACAAAGATACAAAAGACCTGGAGTCCTTGAACTGGACCAGTTTACAAGTACAAACGATTTACAAAATCCTGTCTGCTCCATTACTTTGAAGAAATCCTTGTCAAGCGCGGTTTAACGGTGACAGACTGACAAGCATGTCGTCTCATCTACTTTCAATCGTCCTGCGGTAGGTGCTATTAATTTATTATTATCAACATTACACGTAAAAAAAGGACGAGATTCTTGGCAAACGATTCTCGTCTATTTACTGCACCAGTAGCAAAGCGCACCCTACGTAAATGGGGAGAGTTGTCATTGTCATCCGGTAACAATGGTTCCATTATTCTTAATTTAGACATGTCAACCGAATGTATACAACGGAATCCATAATCCTCGACGGCAATTGTTCGCAAGGATACATTTGTTTAACTTAAATTTTATATTTTTTTTTCTTCTCGACAACTCTGGTTGTATAAATATCCTTAACCTTAGCCCATGTATAGGCAGCACAGGAGTGTGTACATGAATCTTTCACTTTTGATCCTTTACGGCATTCTTCATTCATCGTCCATGCACATGCACGCGTGGTTTTCAGGATCAAGAAGAAAATGAGTCTAAAAAATAGAACGCCTTTCCTCAACTTGTTTGCAATCCAACGTATCCTTTGAGGTTTGGGCCTTTTCCTATCCACACACACAGTACTCCTGTTGTGCTCATTGTTTTTCACTCATTTCTTCATTTCTCTCACTGCCAATGTCCTGACTCCTGGTTTTTGTTAAATGACATTTTTTCCCCTCGTTCTGCCCGCTTTATCATGGATAAATCTTTTGTCATCAGCGTCGAGGATATGAAACAAATTTTCGACTGTCTCCATAATTTTTCGGCAGATCCTTTTCGGGCGTTTTGTTTTTTATTTTTTCATTTTTATTTTGTATGAGGACCACCACAGGAATCAAAGATTGCCAAAAAATTAAGAGAACACAACGATACGGCAATGTCCTTTAAGGACACAAGCTCCCCCTTATGAGTTTTGGGTTTCATTTGTGTGTTTATGATTTTTGCTCGCATTTCTTTGGAGAAGGAAATCAATTTTTTCAAAGTGCAGACGTGTCATTATTATCCTTGTCATCCTTTATTGTTGTTTCTCTCCTGTTGTAACCTGTCTGACCAAATAATCATACACTCTTCAAAGATAACTTATATTCTCCTTCCCGTCGAAAGTAGGGCCCGAATCCTTTAAGAATCGCGCCCAGACGGCTCGTTAATCAGAACGATACTCAGCTTTTCGGCTTCTTCTAGCCCCATTCCAATCGCATTTTTTTTAATCAAAAATTCTGGAAAACAAATGAAAACAAGCAAATGCACGCCTGAAGGCGGGATCAAATAGTCCTTTTCGTCGTCTTTTATTTCATCTCCGTCTGGCCGTTGTTTTGCTGGTTAGACATTTGTTATCCTTCTCAACCGCAGTCCATTCGCCGTTCACTGTTTGTGAAATTAATCGTCTGGGCGCGACTGTAACTCCTTAATTGTTGCATCATCGTTATCGTTATCCTTATCGACCCTCGACAAAAGTGCAACAATCGTTCGTGTGCCTGCAAGGCATATTATGCCATTCAAGGGGACCAGTACTTGAACTTGAATTTGTAGCGAATTACCATCTCCGGTGATCCTTTAAATTATTGTAATTCTCCTCCGGCTGACCTCTGTCCATCCTTCAAACCTTCCCTTAGAGAATAATAAAGTCGATCCACGGTCGTGCATATAAAGGACGCACAATTGTTGCTTTAGGGCTCTAGAAGAAACCGGTTTTATTTGTGCGAGTATGCAGTGACAAATTGGCCGGCACTGATTCCCCGATTCCAGCAGTGACTGAGGAGCGAATTTGTTTGTAGGGCTAATGGGATGACCTCAGGTCAAGCTCGAACCACAGACGTAGACCCTTCTGATGTGTTTATTGGGCTCAATGATATTTTTGTTTTCCTTTTATATTGCGGTGTTTACACATTAACATGTTGTGATTTGGTATGGATGACTTTTCGACTCGCATGTCACCTCCTGGTGTGACCATTGTCCGGTGCGGTTGTGTTCTCATTGCTTGACAGGCTAATTGATAGTTTCGAGTTGGGTGTCCAGTTCGCACATGGGGTGCATATTCAAGTAGGCAGTTTGTGTTTTATTGCGTGAAATGAAATCAGAGGCCTTTGGGTTGGTGATTGAGATATAAAGCGGCGGGGGTCTTTCAGTGACCAACCGGTCTGACTTGAACTAGGGTAAATGGATATGGGTAATCAGCTTATGTGGTTTAATGAGTTGTGAAGCCAAGTTAATGGATCACTTTAGGAAGAGGTTTTGAAGGTATTTTTTGCTAATAAGCTCAGTTTAATTGTTGTGAGGGACTTTTTGAGTTGCATTTCTGTAGGCTCTTAGGTGGTTGGGGATACATCGTTTATTGTTTCCGATTTCGGGTAAATTGTTTCGAAAGTACATAGTTGCTTATCGTTCACATAGTTTATGCCATGATTGCGGGCATTAGCTTAAGGAGCCACTCGTAGCTCATCACAACTTTTCCAATGTTTTTTACCATTCTAGCCATCTGGCAGTTTGAAGCTCATCCCAGATGAACGTACATACATATGTCAATGAGGACCATTTTGAATATCGCACAACTTTGTAAGATGTAACCACGCACAATGTGTGTTAAAAAAAAAACGGAATTTTGCGATTTTGCATTACCCTGGAATTTATTTGATGATAAAGATGTTTGAAAAGCACGGATTCATTGCCTACGGTTCACGGTTGCATGGTAGTTGCCAGCTGTCAAAGATGTGTTTTAGTGCTATGAGTTCGATTATCTATCCGTTTGGAAGTGATCTGAGAATTTTTTCGAATAAATAAAAGACCATGTTTAAAGGCCTCTAAAGCCCGCACCTGTCCAGATTTCAGTGTGTATTTAACGTTTGCAGGTTCCTACGTTTACGCTAACCAACTAATGGGTTATCCAATTCGAGATTCCTGTGTTTTCACACTGTAAATTAGACTATATCATTAGATAATAATGCGACATGCAAAGGTCTTTGTCAGCTAAATAGAAAATTTTTACAAAATGCATTACAATCACCAATTATTCTTCGGGGGCTTAGAGGAAGCTTATGGTAAATTAAATAGTACAGACAAGACTGTAGCATTTTACATCATCGTGGTATACATGTGTCCGAAGATATGATATGACGTCGCCGACGATAAGACACCGTTTATAGAATTTAGGCGATTCTCCTGATTTCCTTTGATGTATAGATGCTGGCAACACCATGGCGATCTTACTGGTCTCCTCTCCTTATCTCAGTGTTGAAGTAAGTCAGGCAATGGTATTGTGACAGCTGACCAGTAGACAACAGAAAGAGAAATGGTCGAAATAGATCACCAAAGGCCAGGTAATGTGAAAGAGAAGTGGAGAAAATTTAAATCGATGGGGGACGTCTAAACAGTAGCCACTAAAATGAACTGTGAAAGTCAACCCGTTCAAGTGGCTAGATTTTTATTATGTGCTGGCCCAGAAATTGTTAAAATTTTTGGAACATTGGGACTAACAAAGGACAACAAGAATTCAATCAAACATGTAATTGTCGTTTTTGACGCATATTGTATACCACGAAGTAATGTTGTGTATGATCGCTACCTGTTTTTTTTCAAGCCATCAGCATTTGGGCAGTTCATAGCGGATGTGTTACCAAACTAGCGGAAAGTTGTGAATTTGATACCCAAAAAGAACAGATGATTAGAGATCGTATAGTCATTGGTGTTGGTGCTCGATTGCAGTTATTGAAACAAGATAGTTTGACTTCGGTAAAAGCAAAGCAGATTTGTCATGTGGCAGAAGAGACCGGAAAACAGGCAAAACGGATGGAGGATGAGCCAGCAGCGGTTGTGACAAGATGATCGAGATGACAGGATACAGACATGAGAAAAGGGGAGGAGATCAGCAGAGACAAACGAGTTACCAAGCCAGTAGAAAGCCGAATACACCATGCATTTCTTTCTTTCTTTCCTTCTAATCGCATTTTATTATATTATTCATATTCTTATTTACTAGACAAAATGCTTAGATCTAATTCAACATTATTCTTCATATTCTTACTGGCTCTTAACGAGCACTCTAAGCTAATCTAAATTTTGATTTTAACATTTTTCGACTTGATTTTTATTTATTACCGTCAGGCTTGCATATGGCTTATTTCTAAGAAAATATTAGTAAAAAAACTTAGATACTATAATTCATTTCTTAAATTTAAACTTAACCTACCTTAACTAGATAAATAAATAAACTTAAGCTTAGCCTAAAATATTCTTAATCTATTAAGGTTAGGTTTAGGTTAGGTTAGGTTTGAGAAGGGGAGTGTGATGGTTAGACATCACTTCCACTCGGAGGCCAAGAGGCCCATTGTGATTCCCTTCGTTTGTGTGGGTACACATAAAATTAACCTGTCCTATCCCGTGGTGGCTGAAACCACCCCGTGCTCTTGATGAATCTTAGAAGATCCGATATATCTGCATTAGCCACGTCCGCAATCTCTGTAAAGAATCTTTGGCCTAGCGACACTAGGCGTCGATTCTGAAGAGCTGGACAGTGGCAAAACAGATGTTGGATCTACTCAGTTACTTCCTCATCGCCGCAGCTCCGGCAGAGATCGCTGGATCCCGAGTCCCATTTCCGGAGCATTGCTCCAATGGGACAGTGTCCTGTGATCACTCCGACGAGCATACGGATCGAGTTACGGTCCAGCGCCAGGAGCTTCTTTGTTTTTCCGACATTGAGCTCTGGCCACGATGATCTTGTCGTGTAGCTGTCGTTTCTTGTAAGCCAAGACGAGTGGGCCTCTTTGATGATTATGTCGTTTATGATCCGGTATAATGCGCTGATCGGTGGTTGCAATGACGTGTCCGCTTCGCTGATGTCCATTTCAGAACCTTGCCTGGCCAGTTCGTCTGCTCTTTCGTTCCCTGCGATTGAGCTGTGGCCCGGGACCCAGCAGAGTTTAACTTTATGGTGTCTGATGGACTTCAGTGAGTCGCGACATTTCTTCGTTATACAGGATTCTATTGACTTCAGTGCAGCCTGGCTGTCTACGAAGATGGTGATATCAGATGGTGGGATATCGGCTACCTGTAGGTGTTTGGCTGCTTTCTCTATTGCCAGGATTTTTGCTTGAAACACGCTGCACAGATCAGGGAGTCTGAATGATTCCTGTTTGTGGAGGGTATCAGAGTAGAACCCGGCCCCAGTGCCTGTGTCCATTTTCGATCCGTCGATGAAGAGGGTGATCTCATGGTCGTTGATTACGGCGTTTGATAGCCACTCTTCTCTGTCGGGGAAAAGGATAGGTATACTGAGAGAGAAGTCATTTTAGGGGGGAATATAGTCGGTCGTAGCTGCGCGGCTACTAAAACCATATTTCCTTCCCAGGTCGTCTATTATCTTAAGTATGGCTGCATGTCCATAGTTGGCTTGCTTCCACAGAGAGGACTCTCTTAGTCTGAGAGCGCTCTTTGCAGCGTAGCCTTTTATGAATAGATCCAGAGGGGGGAGATGAAGAATCATGTCCAACCCTGCTTGCGGCGTGCTTCTCATGGCTCCGGTTGTACAAACAGCGGCTGACCTTTGTACTTTGTTGAGCATGTTCATATAGCTTTTTGTGCTGCTAGTCCACCAGACTAGGGCCCCATAAGTTAAAATGGGTCTGATGATTGCTGTGTACATCCAATGAATGATGTACGGTTGCAAGCCCCATCATTTTCCGAAGGTTTTTTTGCATGCATAAAAAGCGTTCAATCCTTTTTTCATCCTTTCCTCCAGGTTCCTTTTCCAGGAGAACTTAGAGTCAAGAATGATGCCTAGATATTAAACTAAATTTGGGGGAGCAAATATCGGAATTTTCCTTTTCCTGATGAACAAGACCAGCTCGGTTTTCTGGGGGTTTATTCTCAGACCGTTCCGTCTTGCCCACGAGGAGAGTTCACTCAGCGCAGATTCCATTAGTTCACTGATAGTTGGTAGAGATTTACCTTTTATCAAGATAACCAGGTCATCCGCTATGATCTTTGTGTCTTTTTCCATAAAGAATTTGAGGATCTTGTTGACTGTAAGAAGCCACAGTAGGGGGGAGAGAACTCCTCCTTGTGGTGTGCCTCTAGTTGTCACTTTCCTTATAGAACTGTGTCCAATGTCTGCATTGATAATTCTGTTCTTCAACATACATATTTTCAATCCAGGTTACAATGGATTTGTCTACTTTTATGTCCTCTAGAGCTCCTCTGTGTTTACGTTGTTGAAGGCCCCCTCTATGTCGAGGAAGGCTGCCATTGTAAACTCTTTTAAGTTCAGCGAGCCCTCAATTTCACGGACAACACTATGCAGAGCACTTTCCACTGATCTGCCTTTGAGGTAGGCGTGTTGAGTGTTGCATAAATTTCGTGAATTTGTGAGTCCTCTGATGTATAGGTCAAGGAGTCTCTCCAAGGTTTTTAATAGAAATGACGAGAGACTAATTGGCCTATAGTCCTTTGCGGCAGTACGGGATGGTTTACCTGCCTTAGGTATGAAAATTACCTTTATTTCTTTCCACTGTGTTGGAAAGTACCCCGTGCGCAAGCAATTGGAAAAAATGCTTACGAAATGGGGTACAGTGTGGATCTGTGTTTTTTGAAGCATCGCTGGCAAAGTAATCGTCCGGGCCCGGAGATTTAAAGGGTTTGAACGAATTTATTGCCCATAATACTTTATCCGCTCTGATAATCTTGTTTATCACTTCTTCGGTTGTGTGAACCGTAGGAACCGTCGTCTCGAAGGAGACTGTGGTTTCAGGGTTTTTACAGCCTGGGAAGTGGGTTTCAGTCAGCAGTTCTAGGGATTCCTGACTGGATTCTGTCCAAGAACCATCTGGTTTAAGGATGAATCCCGGGACGCAGGGGTCCTTGGATAGGATCTTCCTGAGCCTTGCGGCTTCGTTGAGATCCTCTATTGGTTCGCAGAACTCTCGCCAGGATTTAGATTTTGCTGCTCTTGTTTTGCTCTTGTATTCGTTGAAGCTGGATTTGTAATTATCCCAGTCTTCGGTTCTGTTTGAGATCTTTGCTCTGTTGAATAGAGTTCGGGTCCTGGTCCTGAGATGCTTTGATCTGTGGTCCACCAGACTGCGCTGGTCTTCCTGCGACCACGCTGCAGAGGACAGGATTTGTTGAAAGCCGCTTTCAGAATTCTCACAAGATTTTCGACTGAATTCTCAATGTACAGTAAGTTGGATCAGGATTAGCGGTGGCTTGTGGCGGTTCTAACCTGTTGGCAACTAGGTTTGAGAAAAGATTCCAGTCTGTCTTCTGAGGGTTTCTGAAAGGTTTCGGTTTTTCTTTAATGAAGTTAAGGTTGAAGAGTATCCGGCTGTGGTCCGAAAAGGACACTCTCCAATCCTCTACTCGGATGGAGTCGGACTCACTTAGTAAAGTGAGGTCAATTACCTCTTCCATAACCCGATTGCGAAACGTGGGTGTATTACCTTTGTTGCAAATATTGAGGTTGGTGGAGACAATGAAATCGAAAATGGACTCACCCCTTTTATTGATGTCGCTGCTTCCCCATTAAGTGTGGTGTCCGTTGGCGTCGCAGCCTATCAATAGACAAAGTCCGCGTTACTTGGCGTGTCGCACGAGTGTTCGGACTGCGTCTGAAGGTGGATCCTCCTCATCGTATGGTAAGCATGCGGACGATAGGAGCAAAATTTACTTGTCCTGTTGTTCGTACGTTACCACCGTGAGGTCTCCGTTGCTGTACGTACCTAGGAGAAAAATGTTTAAGTATCTCTTGGCGACTATACAGGTCCGTAGCTTACCTTCGGTATGTAGATAGTATAAATTATACTCTTTAGATCTTAATCCCTGAATTTTGTTCCTAAGGAGCCAAGGTTCTTGGATTGTGGCTATATCCACATCTTTCTGCAGCATGTACATCATCAAGTCGTCGGTGGGTGCTTTGCAGTGGTGTAAATTAATTTGCACCACTAGCAACCTCCTTTGACTTGCCGCGTTCATTGGGGAGCCTTACCTTCAGGCTTCCCAGCCCAAACTTGATGCTGCCAGATCTGCTGCGGATGTGGTCGAGTGACTTTTGGTCATGAGGTCCTTTCCCACTCCGTTCTTACTCTTGGCTGAAGAAATTATTCTCCAGCTGTGAGTGTCAAGCTCTTTATTCTGTTTGTCAATTAGCTTCAAAATGGATTCGTCCTTTTCGGGAACCGGTGGAGGGATCCATATTGAAGCCAACGTGCGAAGCGGAACATCGAACGAGGGATAACCTCGAGTTTAGCGTTCTGCCAGATTTCTCCGCAATTCTCGATTGTGCGTTTTAAAAAGTCTAGGGACCTCTGATTGTCACAACCGACAACTTTGACTCCTTTCTGCCAGCCTGCCCCGTCGAAGTTAATCTCATCGCCGCTATCCGCGACAAGCATCGTTTCCAATATTTTGGCTTCAACCGTTAGCCAATTGTCGGATGTAATCTTCCCATCCGGGTTGGAACGATCGACAATAGCCACTTGTAGACTCAGGGAAAGATTGAAGCTGGCTGATGTTTTCGCCTTTTTCGCTTCCCTAAAAGTTTCTTCTCCGGAGCGCCCCCTCTTGACGTTCTGCTTCGATCCTGAGGCAGTGTGTCCCATGGAGGTGCCCGGTTGTTGTGCGCTCTTTTCGACAGTGGCCGGTTTTGTTGGCAATTGTCGAGTCAATTTTGGGTCGTTGGGTTTGATAAGGGCCGTGTTCGATGGCTTCTTATCTCGCCATGTGTCCTTTTTCGAAGCGTGAGGGGATGTGGGAGCCGATTTCTTCTCGAATTTGGCTACTTCTTTCTTGTGCTTCTTGATCAGGAGTTTTTCGCGCTCGGAGGGCGTTGAGGGTTCTCTTGCGTTCATTTTCCTGATATACTGCACCGACCTCTTATAGCTACTCTTTGCTTTTTGGGCCGGTGTTTTTACCTTGCTCGTTTCTACAGGTTTGCCGGTGGCCTTAGGGGCGACCTTTTCTCCCAGCAGCTGGGCCTTAGTTTCAGAGTCCACTTGCATGTTGTTGCTTACCTGTGATGAAGTCAAGGATTCATCGTCGGTAGCGGTACCAATCTGTAGTCCCTGAAGGAGAGCCTGTCTGTGTCGATCGCGCCTTCGGCGGTGGCAACCTGCGCTGTTTGCCTCTTCAGAGGATGCACTTTACTATATTTATTAATATTTTCCATATATGATCCCACGAGTCGCGCAGGAATGGGTGGTCGACCTGTATAGAGCCTCGCAGTATACAGGCAAGGCTATTTGATCCAGGAGGGCGCCAGGTATCCTGGATACACCGTTAGCCACTGGGTTATTATTTAGACTGGGTCCCCGTACCGACTCTCGGCACGGTACGGTTTACACCTTAGTCCAGCCCAGGGGAAGGGAGGGGGAATGGAGGGGATACCCGGGGAAGGAAGGAGGAGGTGATGGCTGCAGCTTAGCTTCATGTCTCGTCATAGAGAATTCATGTCCAGCATGGAAAGTGAATTCTCAAGAGTCATTGACAATTACTGAGCCTTCGCACCGCGACAAATTGTGCAGCCACGCGAAGGTGTCCGGTGTGTAAGTCGCATCGGACATGTGTTCATTCCTTTAATCGCACCCTCTTGGTAAGGGTCGTTGTTGGCACTTTTTTTACGTGCCGCCTATGAGTTGATCTCACTTTCATGAGTGGATTATGAGTGCAACCACCAGAACAAACTATTTGTCTGACCGCGTCTTCTTTATCCCGAATTGAAGCCGGGGTGCTGTACCGAAAGTACTCAGACTGGGCGACGATATCCGGGTCGTATAAGAGTCGCTTGTCCCTCGCATGGCGTTGGAAGTGGTATATCAGAGGGATACCATTATCATCCTGTATGTAGCCCTTAGTATCTAAATAGATAAATGCTTCGGGTAGGATAAAGCCAGACAGTCAAAGATCAGGCTGTTATCACTCTTGTGATATGACTCCGAGTCGGTTTAATAAGATAATTATCAATTCTAATCAACCCAGGCTGTGACTAATCAACTGTGACCCTGGTGTTCAATATAAGCCCAGGCAACATCGAAGACACTGCCTTTCGTATAAGCGAAGCTTTTCTTTAGCAAAATAGTCTTATGAGAGCCATGTAGTATATGACTTTTGCTCTAACGTCAAGTAGACGGCTTTGAAACAATCTTCGCGTAAGAGCAAAAGCATTCTTGGCTTTGGCTAGAACAGCATCTATGTGCCTATTGAAATATAAATATTGATGTTATATTGGAAATGCACACACAGAGTATGAATTTTGCTGCGAGTGTTATGCCTTCGTCAGCATTTTTTGATCATCTCTCATTCACAACTGATGTTGATGCACAGTTTTTCCGTATAGGACTATGGACTGGCTATGGACAGACTTAAACTACAGATCTTCCGCGCAACAGTCGATGATGATTACCATTGCACCACGACCACCCTTTTTAAAAACTGTGTTGGCAAATTCGTCAACAAAAATGATGGCAAACCTCTCTGGAACATGTATCCGTATATTGCCAACTAAAAAAGTTGCTTAGTCAGCATATGGCTTGATATGATCCACACTCTTCAAGTCAAAAGCTTTATATATTCTCTCGTTTTTAGAAATAGGTTGTTTTGTGTATATGTACGTTTGTACGTTCGTTAATTCTTGTTTGTGGCGCATACCATGAAGACGAATAATGATGTCAATTCGGACCCGTAAAGTTTTATAACTTTTATTGTAAAAACTGGAAACTAGGCCATTCAAGCCGTTTTATGTACACAGGTTCCTAACTTTCAACAAGACCTAGTATTTAGTTGGTATTTTGGATATACTGGTCACGTCAAAAAAAAAAAGACTTTCTTTGCTTGAGATTGATGCAGTAGGCGTAGACGATGTTCATTTTCTAGACGGGCGAAATGGGAACTTCAATTGACCTCGGATTTAAGTCGCTCGATATTTTCCTTTGGTGCTAAAGATAACGACAAGACCACTGCTCCACCAAAAAGCCGCTATTATACGAAAACGTGACAAAAGATTTCATCAAACAAGTAGGTGTTATGGTATGTTTTATGCACAAAAGTGCTACTAGCTGTTAAGGCAGCTTTAAATGGTCGTTCTGCAGTGCCACAAACCTCGGCCAACTTTTTCCAAAATTAGACTGGGTTGGCCTTGAAAGTACAGCAAAATCCCATTATGGACTCCGACCATAAAGTAGATTTTTGTTTCTTTTTTTTTCGGATAACACTGTACTTGAGTGTGTATGAGGAGGAGAATATAGTAACGTAAGTTGATATAACTCGGGAAACTATTCAAAGAAAACACGTGCGATGAGTTTGTATTTTTATTTATTACTAGATTCGGTCACATCGGTTTTGTCTCCCCAGCTTAGGATGTAGTCACTTCGACGGTTCGTCACCAAAAGAGGACGAATCCGCGAGCTTATCTTTTACCCCCACTTCCTGAGAGCTTAACGAAGTCGTTAAAGTCATGCCTCGACATTTATTACCAAATGTCGGGCAAGACCTTAACGAACATGTTTAAGGTGGAAATAAATAAATGAGGGATTATATTACAATATCCTTTCTGATATAATATTAGGTATAGCCGTACCAATGCTTGCTTTGTAATTTAGATATTTTCTAAAAAAAAAAGACCGACGAAATTTTATGTTTTAAAACAAATTACTTTTTATTTCAACAATATTTAAAAAATAATAATAAATAACCAGATGCCGTTGCTATTCTAGATCCTTAAAAGCCGTAGCTACGATCATCGTCGATTCTATCGGTGCGGTACACAGGATACGATGGTTGCGGCTGATTCGGTGAATCCGGATGGTATTCATTGGTCCTGGTGTTCGATCTATCCAGGTTATCGGTGGTCTGACGCCTGAATCGGTAGGATTTTCCTTCATCGATTTTATCGGTGCGGTATACAGGATACGATGGCTGAGGCTGATTCGGTGAGTCTGGGTGGTATTCGTTAGTCCTGGTGTTCGATTTGTCCAAGTTGTCGGTCGTCTGACGCCTGAATCGGTAGGACCTTCCTTCATTCATTGTCTTCGGACGATATACTGGATGAGTAGCTTTTGGCTGACCGTGTTCTCTTGGTCGATACTCCAAAGTCTTTGTACGCCCTGCATCACGATTTGGTCTGTACTCCAAAGTACGTTGTGCTGTCACACAACACGCAGCTAGAACTAAGACGAAGAATACAAAGTACTTGGTAAACATTGTGCTTTTGAAATTGATTGTTTGAGTGAACTGATGCTTTGGAGATAGAGTGTTCTTGCTTTTATGTGATTCCAGAGGCTCAACAGACATCTAAGAAAATCACCTTACTTCAATATTCCCCGAAATATTCTCAACTGATAAGGGGGAAACACCTACATGACAGACACACTCGGTGTGCACAGCTGGCGAAACGTATTTTCAGTTATTTTTGGATCAGAGAAGATGATTAATATGATACCCACTAGCCTAGCACCGTACGTAGCTAGACAAGAGTTTTTTTCCATGTTATCAGTTTCATTCTTTTCAATGAGTACTTTATTAAAATGCTGCCGTGAAAACGCATGGCATCATCTTTAGTGAACTACAACAGAAACCGGTATTGACCGGTTGTATCTATTTCCATAAATTAAGAAGGGACAGAGGTCGAAGCTGGTGTTTGCGATGTTAAGCCATGTTACTCGCTCGCTGTCTCCTCTGCAATGCTACAATGAAAATCAAAAACATGGATCTTAACAAGAAGAAAGTTATCAGCATCATCAGCATCAGCATCAGCATCGGCATCAGCATCATTATCATTATCAGTATCAGTATTAGCATCAATATCTGCATCAGCATCAGCATTAGCATTAACATCAGCATCAGCATCATCGACATCAGACTCAGCATCCCATAAGTATTATGGGTCGGGGATCGGGATCACCATCGGTTGTCGTTTTATCCAGGATATACAATAAAAATGCGATTTAAGCAGATTAAGCAGGCCCTTACACGTTTGTCATATGCAGTTATTGCATAAAGTACTTCCTGCAGACCTTCAATGGTGTCTAAACTACATTTACACTTTCCTAAACCTATGAAGCTTCATGCGCGATGAAGCGTCGGCCGATACGCACCGGCCGCCCTATGGATCGGTTCAGGCTTCCTTCTTTCAGTTATTCTGAAGTCACGGGTCAGAATAAGCCACCCAATTTGAAAGCCCTCAGAAAGAATATGCGACAAGAGGGCGATAATTGTCTTCCCCAAATTCTCGGCGATTGAAAATGCGGTAAAAAGAGCCCAGCGATAGTGGTACTCAGTTAACTGATATCATCTGCAAAAAGTACTGAAAAAAACTTAAAAGTCCAAGTAAATATTTAAATACAGTGTGGAAAGTACGTCGTTTCATTTTAAAGCTAAAGCTAAACAATATCCGGTTTTTTGGACCACCCTGTATGCATGATTCCGGCGTTTATTGCACACATATTGAGGAGTTTAAATTAATTTCGTCGTGCTACTATTGACATTAGGAATTTCTTGGATCAATCGACAGGTCTGACTCAAAAACAAGACTTTGAAAAAATCAAACTTAAAGCTTTGGGATTTTTAGTTTAAATCCACCGTACTTTACATGGAAAGTTTGTAATACTAGCAGGTCAAAGGCTCTTGGTAGCTCTCCCCTTTTCTCGTCATACTCGATGGGAGTATACTATCGATTTATGAAAACAAAAAAATAAATGTTCAAAGCCCCTACACCAGGTTACCATCTGAAATAATGATTGAAAAAAAAACGTTATTCCTGTTTGTTATATTGAAGGACTCTCGTTCCAAACAGATTTCCAATCCATTTAATTTCAATCGATAGTTGAATCTAAGAACAACAATCAACAAAATTGATACTAAGCCTGTTCCAAGTTTGTCGATATTCCCTTTTAAATAGAAATCCAGATCCAAAAGTTAAGGAATTCAAAAACCAACCACCTCAATAAACAGCACAACTTTAAAGTCCTAGTCCCCATTCGAACGACCCATAATGGACCAGGCAACCAAACAATCACAACTATTGGGGAGCATTGACATTCAAGCACATTTCCTCAACATAATCCATCAACAATTGAAGAAAAGCAATCCCCTCGCTGGTGGCGGTGAATGTCATCGTCTCCTTGCCACTCCACCATATCAACCATCCATCACATAAATTCCAATTCAAATTTAAATTAATCCAAGGATAATATTTCATTTTCATTTCATTCTCCTCCTATCCTTCGACGACTATCATATTCAGGATCACATCTGTAGGATGCGCGCAACACGCAACACCACCGCTTTCTCTTTCATCGCATGCCGCGTTGTACGAACAACTTTCAAGAGGACTTCATCCTGTTGTCCTTGTATAGATATGCCTCGAATCTCCACACTACCATGCCAACAATAGACGAACGCATCAAAGCCAAAAATATCTTTCTAACGAAACTTTTTCACATCTTCAGACAGATTTGCTCTGGCGCGCCTTGGAGCTCAAGAAAACTATCTCATAACTCGTCGGTTGTTGTGTTGTGGTTTAAGGAGCTGAATGGATAGGCTCCTTGGAACTCTTCTTTATTTTTTCTTTAAAAACGTATTTATGTACATGTAAAGGCTTAAGAGGTAATCGGATGCTATGACTGTAACTAAAAAAATTAAAAAAAATTATAGAAATGGCTTTTAGACAGAATGCTTCTGTCTCTGTTCGTGGCTTATATGTATCGCTCGTATTACGCGACGATCTGTCTCAAGATGGCTGCAAGTAGGATGACTCCCATGCTGGCTATGAGTTTGCCCACACCACTGTAGCAGCCTAGATTATTGACAGTGACTGTGTATCGGTATTGATCAGGATACTGACAAGCAGCTTCTGTACAGGAGCCTAAATTGCCACTGTAGGAGGAAGTAGCCTGTACGGAGATGTAAAGCGGTGGACAGTTATGAATGGTGTAGTAACCATTGCAAGCGTTTGACAGATCGTATTGCATGCTACCACCGGAGTTAGTCAGCTGCTGGCATGTAACATCGGTCTGACCGTTGGTAGCGGTGGCAGCGGTGGCAGCATTCTGTAGAGGCCGCTCTGTGTAACGTGACGTGCACACAGTCAACGTGACTCCGGCGGCTCCGTTAATTGTGACAGTGCGATCGCCCCCGGCGCCGTAGAAGTAATTCGGTACCATGCGATAGAAGGCGGTAAAGTTGGGTCGGATATACTGGTACATTCTGTCCTGACCCCACGAACTGGCTACCCAGGTTGATCCGCAGCGAGGATTGATGATACGACGTGGTACTGAGGAGAGAGATTCATTAAAACAGCAATTTCGAATAAGTAGAGCGAGTAGCTTACAATCCCTGATACGCTGGATGACTGGTTTTCCTTGAACACCGACATTGTTCTGACCCAATGTGATGCTAAACAGGTCCTGGCTTGGATCACGGACGTATGAATTGAATCGGACGGTTGAGCCTCCAGCGTAGTAAATAAATCTGAGATCAGGAATTTGTTCGTAGATGTATTGCAACTGGACTTGGTTGTAGTTTGAATCGGCTTCGTTAACCATGCCATTATTGGGCATCAGAAGAGCGAGCATGGAACGTCCACCAACTGATGAGTTCTTCTGTTGTCCGTTCATATATGTCTGTGTAACGCTTTGAATGGTCTTCAGGATCAGAGGTAGATTGAAACCGGGGCTATCTGCAAACGAAATAAAGTGCTTATGTCAGATTCAGGAGGGTTATGAGATTCCAAGAGAACCTACAATTGGCTTGAGTGGTAACGTTCCACTGTTGATAGACATCGCTCATGTAATTAGTGGTATTGACAATAATATTACAGTCTCCGGCTCCAAAGAGGGTCACGGTACTGGCATACGGGGCCACATTGATTCGTTCTAGAACATACCTAAAAACGAAAAGCAATGCTCTGATATAGAATAACCCAAAGTCAGATGGCACTTACGCAAGAATATCAACAATTGTGTTATACTGCCAGGAGACATCAAGGAACACATAAATGTCGGTCATGGGGGTGATATTCACTACCGTAGTTCCAGTCGGCGGGTTTGAGGCTTGGCATGAAAGGTCATTCAGATATGAAGCTGCAAGTCAATCGTAATTAGAAATCTCCCATACCATAAGTGACTTTCAAGATACTTACGAATATAGCTATTCAGCTGGTTAGCCGCACTCTGTGAGAACTGTTGAATGGCATCCTGCTGCAAAGTGACGCGGAGCTGCATCTCTGCATCTAGTACCTGCGAGAAGGCCGCGGTCTGACTTATCATATCATTTAACGGAGCAACTGTATTAAATTGACTTTGTCTATTACAGGCCATGATGCCGGAATTCAGGACACCATCTAAGGAGTAGTACATCGAAAGCAATTGACTTAGTTTCATGCTTGAAGCCTGACTCTTCCAATTGGCAATATTCATGGCAATAATCAAACCGTCCAAATCGCCGCGAATCTCGGCATCGGTCATTTCGAGATTATTTCTTTGCGAGAGGAAATACCATTTGGCCATGATAGTGTCGTTCCAAGCTCCACTCGAGCCCACCGATGCTTGATTGTTTGCATCCATCGGCACCTGCACCAAAGCCACTTCTGAGAGATCTCCAGCTAAAGTCGATGCCCATCGATTGTCAATTGCAATCGTGCTCTGTCTAGCTGTAAATTGGCCTGGTTTTCGAGCCAACTTCAGTAGTGTTTTCAATTGAATGGTCTGCGGTTGTAGACCGGCAGCGATTCCGGCAATCAAATTTCCAGCAGTTATCGATCCCCATGGGGTCCAAATCACTCCATTCTCAACCGGACATTGACTGATTTGATCCGAGCCACCATTACCACCGTATGAAACGTCTGTATCACTCCAGTAGTCAAAGTCCATATACGGATTAGCCTTGAGCTGATCAGTGGATTGTGGCTTAAGCTTCTTACGAGTCTCAAGAATTTCCACGTCGCCGAGGAAGTTGGTCTTATACTGATTGGTTTCTACACTACGTGGCACGCGATATGAGCGGTATTGAGACAGCTGATTACATACGCTTCCCTCATCGCCACGGACGCGGAGATTGAATGAACTAGACAACATGAAGTGCATCGAGCAGCGCTCTTCCTGGCTGAGCGAGGAGTTTGGGAAATTCATCGCATTACCCTGAATCAACCTGGTCAACATAATTCGGAATTTGGGAAATTGAAATCCAGTCGGGCTGTACGGTATGACACCAGGAGCAGCTGTGACACCGGGCGCTCGCTGTATGCCATCCTGTCGGAAACGATGCAACAGACTCACAGCTAACGTGCGAATGTCCATGTTGAAATTGGGGCTGTTCTCCACCTTACGGATGACGTCGATAAGCGAATTAATGGTCGATGGTAGTCGATTGGCGCGATTCATATAGTAACTTGTGTTGTAGCACTCCACCAGGGATGGTGGAATCTGTAGCTGAGCGTTTTCTTGCGCCCATGTCGATGGTGTAAAGGCGATAAGCAGGAGCAAGAGCACCGCGGGCATAATTAATCGCGGATGCTGCATTCTAGGGATTGCCTGCAAGAAAACAATAGAAGAGATGAGGAGAGCATGGAATTGAATTAGAAATAAGTGGATGACGTCGAGGCATTGAATTATCGGCTAATTGATTTGGATTACAGCCTATTGCGTCCTGTTCCACGACTTGTCAAAATATTTAATCTTTCAATCGAAATAATTTTTTCCCTCTGTCCGTGGCCTAAAAAATACGAAATATTAAGCCCACTACCTCGACAGCTTGCAAACTTCAGTTCGAAAAGAATGAGTTTTCAAGAAAGATTAGATAAGAGTTGTACATATGCGTATCGCACGGTGTGTTATCAAATATCGATGATTACTAGTCACTTTATCGTAAAGCAAACACACTGTTACTAAATTCAACGCTAACTTGTGCACTGCAACTATGTGGAGAACTTGTCGGGGTGGAATGGTTGCGAAAGATACGACTATACGATAGAGCAAGCACCTGTGCTGTTGGTGGGGAGCTTCTTGTTTTTTTTTTCTTTTTGCTTTTTTCTTGCCCAATGCGGACTATTACTGAAAATGATTCAATAACTATTGGATTAATTGTAGAATATGGCCACAACAAGTGACCCTTAGAAACCATATGGTTTTGAAGAGTTTAAAGAGAGTGATACTCATTTCTGTTCTGCAGACGTTTTTGGTTCAATTACAGGTGGATAAGTACATACCTATTCCAACCTATTCATACATCGTCGATCAGAGAGTAAGAAAAGGAAAAGACTTTCCACGTGGACGGAAACCGGGAGTTCATGACATGCTAATGGCGATCGCTAAATTCGCTAACGGCTTACGTAAATTGAATTAGAGTATTGACTAGATTGAGAGGAAAAGGAAAACATTACTTGTTAAGTAATTAGAGTAAGAATGGAAAACCCCGTTTCCTGGTAGGCTAATATGCGTTGAATTATTATTATTATTGACGGCCATTTGGAACTGAGAAGTTCAGAGCTTCACTGACAACCCTTCGCCAAGCTTATAATGGGTTTGTTACTCCCAAGTTTCGCTGATCTTTTCCATCGCTTCTAAGTCATCCTTATATTGTCTTCCCATCTATGGCGCAACCTTCCTGTGCATCTTTTTACTACAAGTTTTCCACTCATTGCTCTTTTGACTGTTCGTCCACTGTCCATTCATTCTACGTGTTCTGCCTATCTTAGTCTTCACGTTTGTATAATTGATGGGTGTTGAAACTGGGACAAAAGAGTTGTTTTGAAAAGTTCCTTCTTCGAGAAGGACGTGTTGTCCATATGCGGCCTTTTATTTAATTCGTTCTTAATGTCGTTTTTGGTACTCAATACGGTTTTTAGATATATGAACTCGTCCACTTTTTCAAAGCGTTCATCGAGTACAGTCAGGTGTATATTCAGATTTGTCTTTACTTTTAAACCTTCTTTTTCTTGCCATTAATAGACTCTCTACGGTGGTCGTGGTGCAATGGTAATGATCACCGACTCAACGCCCAAAGTCTGTTGTTTAAGTCCGTCCATAGTCAGGAACAATTCCTTTACGGACAAAATTATGCAACAAATTCAGTTGTGAATGAGAGATCATCAAAAAGTGCCGACCAAGGTATAACACTCGCAGTATATGATCACTTCAAAATTCTTAAATTGTGTGTGCATTGCCAATGCCTTAATGACATGGAAACAAAAAAGTTACTAAGAACTACAACCAACGCGACAAATTCAGTCGAATCTCTCAAAAAATCCTATCTAGGACAACCACCCCCGGAGAGTAGTGAACGAACATCTTGGACACAAACCATCTGCACCCCGTCCAGGTTGTGTGACAAACGCCATCCTAAAGCACCATCTTTCGAATTCAATCCCGGCTCAGTGTGAAGATAGCGAAACATGGCGCAGCTAAGATCATGATATTGAACTACTTTTCCTATTACGGTGTCGGTCTCTATATAAAATTGATAAATTGAGTCGTGAAGTTCCGGCACTGTCTTCTGACCTAAATTTTATAGAAAATGTATGGGAGGGACCTAAAAGTCTTAATTTTTAATGAAACAATACACATCATCCTGTTTGTGTGTATGAATATATGTGTTGTATATTAGTAAATTTTTCAATGGCTAATACCTTAACAACAATTATTCTCAACGCCAGAAGTGTTTTATTCGTTTGGAATTGACTGACAAGTCTTGATTGCAAAGCACATAAAGTGGTTACGTTGTACTGCACAAGTCAATGAAAGGAAGTGCTTAGACCTAAAGCGTATGGATTCAATTAGGGAGGGGCAGAAAGCGTTAAACCACAACTAGGGAACATCGCTTTGTGTAAAGGGGCGTGTAAGAATCATCGACAGATAGCTTCTGACTTAGCGGCTTATAGCCGTATAAGAATAGACTATGGATTCGATTCTCTCAAACTGTTAGCAGCGGACTTAATAGAATTGCCCTCAAGGCTTAAACAATCAGAGATAAGCTTTTGCTATTAGAGGCTAATAGAGAGCAATGTTAAAATGTGACAGCTTCAGGCTTCACACATTCTTTGCCTATTTCTTTTCAAGTTTTCGGCACTTACAATTCCGATATCTCATGATTTGAACTTCTCTGACCTCGGGCGAAATCAGAACTTTCTAAATTGAGTTCAGAACACGGAGCAATCTCTAAAGGCTTCCCTTGAAAAATTGCAATAAAGCTATAAGTATGATGTCAAAGTAATTGAGGAGCTTATGCAGAGCCCTGGCTTTAAACCAATTGAGCTCATCTCAAAAAAAGCATATTTCCCCAAAGTGCAAATCCCGAAGCTAGAACAGTTCTTCATACAGTAAGGGACAGTATACAAACAATTAGTCGATAGCTCCTTCCGTCGAATTCGGGTAGTTAGAAAACCACCTTAGAAAGTTCTTAGTTATGACTGAAAAGTCAGGAGTGCCTAGTAATTGTGTCTAGCATCATAACGGTCTTTCAGATTTGGGAATTGTAACCTGTTATTAAAATACAATTAGAGTTCCAAGTAACGCCAGAGTTCCTCTGCTGATCAAACTCAAAACTCGATACAACAAGGATTATTCTTAAACTGGTTACAAATAAGGTTTTAACTTACAACAACTGTCTCTTGAAATGCTTGTAATGCGTGTATTGTATAAAGGCAAGCTATCCTGACATGAATTATTATAAGCTTTCGAATGCCTAAAAACGAAGCATTAAAAACAGGCAATCACTATAAGCTGTTATTCCCCAACTATACTATTTATCAAAAATGACTCGCAAACAACACCTACAACATGTATTTCAAGTCTGTTACCCTCTTTTGCCCAGTTATCAATCACATCATGTTTCACCATGTGGGAGAAGAATATTGATATTGTCTCTAACCGCCGTGGTAAGCCTCCAAACCCACTTCAGAAGTCTCCATTGTAGCATATTTATGGCATCATCTATTCCTCATACTTAAATTATGACAGATCTCCCTAGTCACCATTAGGTCGACTTGAAAAATTACGCGATGAGCTGAAGATTATTCTTCTTTATGGACTGGCCCGATTAAAGCCAGTGTTTGGTAGGGAAAAACTACTGCTCATAAGACCGAACTTAGAAAGCTACATTGCCTTGTACCCAATATTACTTGAGAGGCGCACTATCTTTAGACCTGATTTATAACTTTGACAGCGGTGTACTTGCCATTGTAAGACTAAAAACAGTTGGAACGGGGTTAAGGAAAATGGGCGGCTGGCTCTTTGATTGAAGAGCATTTTCGCAGACGAAAGCAGATTGTGCAAATCCATATTATTAGGAAAATGGTTGACAATGTATTTGGATGGACAGCTTAAGTACGAGGTGATTGTGATCCAATTCATCGAAGTTACAATTTACCGTCGAAACACCACTTGTTAGAACTGATAGACGCCCAGCTTAATAAGTCCAACTAAGACTCAGAGCTAGCTATCAAATTGCGCCAACGTAAGACCATGCTCAATGTCGTCTTGTTATAAGTTGCTCACCAAATGTTGCACTTGTCACTGTGACACCGAAAAACTGTATACCATACAGCTCCAGTAATTTTTCATTGATCGCTTGAAACTCTTGGCGACAAACTAGTTTAGTGTTTACCAAGTTTGGGAAGAAATGCTGTTTTTACTATGCAAATGTACGCCTGATGATCTCATTCTATACATGAATAGCAATTGTTGATATCGAAAATGGTTATTAGTCATGAAAAAATAATTTTTGTATAAGTCCAAAACTGTCCCTGACTCCTAAGAAGGTGCCCCTTTCTGACGAAAAATTCTCTTCCAATGTTCACATTTTTAGGTTCTTTTTTTCGTTTTGAAAAGTTTTATTTTTTTTTTCAAACAGTTTCAATATCTAGCTTAGTAGCGACGCCGGACTCAATATCCACTCGCACTATTAAGCGCGCCTTTAATATTCCTTCACACCGAGCCCTTAAGAGAATAGAAGACAAAAAACCGCCTTGGGATTCCTAACAAAACATTGGAGGTTGACGAACAAAAGGGATCAGACGTCTTCAGTGCAACTCTGCAAAAAAGTTTAGGGCAAAGCTTGTTCCCAAAACCGTACAAACAACAATAGCTAATAATTCGAACAAAAGAAAATAAACCACCAGGAGAACCATCGTCTTATAGCCACCAATGGGGAAAATCCTAAAGCGAATAATATTCGTCAGATTGCCCACTGTACCAGACGAGTTCTATCAAATCATCAAGAAAATCACGCTGTCGAAGCCATTAAAACAGTACTAGACATTGCGTCTGAAGCCATAGAAAGACGTTCTTAGAAGGGTAGCCAAAGAATACTGCGCAGTGGTCACACAAGGTGAAGAACAGGCATTTAACACTTCTGACTGGTGTTAAACAAGGTGATCGTTCGCAAGGATGGCTTATAAGACAAAGAGAGAGTTAAATATTACTAGACCTCTGTGGGCTACCTCAAGGTTCCGCGTGGATTCCCTTATATGAAATCGTATGTCAATTCTGCAGTAAAATCAAGTCGTAGAGTCAGCTGCAAACGCAACGATTTATCCAGAATTCTACCGTGGGTGGATCTAGATTCACAAAGAGGATTCTACCTTTTAGAGTGGTCAGCTCTATCGTCTCCACTGCAGTGCTTCTGTTTGGGCAGAAATCTTCACTCTGTGCGCATTTGATATCGTCGCGGCCGAGTTGAGGAGAGTTTATTGCAGTAGGCTGTCCATGATAACAGATGTCACGATAAGTAGAATTGAGAAATAAGAAAGGACGCGCTCCCTGGTTCACATTCGGACTCTATTAATTGATGTGTGGGTAACCCGAAAGCAAAGAAACTAACGCTATCACCTAAATTACCTATCACCTCTGGCTACGGAGGTGATGGCTAATAGATGTATTTATACCAAATTGGTAATGAGTCCTAGCCAGAAGAATGAAGTGAAGAACGCAATCTTCGTATGTAGACATACTCTACCAAATCCAGCTTCGCTAATTAGACGAATTGTGGAATCGGAAGGATACTGAACGAATATCTGCGGCCTAGTAAGATACCTGCAAGCTGAACTATGAGATCCGAAACTATAAGAAAAACAGCAGAAGCACCAGAGTAGCATGAATTTCTTATCAGTCCAACGACATTCTATTAAGAAGCGGTCTCGCGGGGAGAGTAGCTGAAGTGGGCAAGGTGTGGTTTAATACGTAGGCGCTGGCCACAAAGTCATCATCACACGGCTGGGAGGTGGCAAAAGATAGGGTTTCACAGACTTGTTTACTTTCTTTACTGAATCATGTTCCTAAGATATATTAAGCCCACTTCATATATCAGATATTTATTAGCTTAGTCATTTGGACGAAACTTTTAAAGCTTTCATATGTCGATTATGTCTTAAAAGGTTAATGGTGCTTAATGCCTCTATTAACTTAGGAAAAGATAGAAAACTAAAATTTGAAACGATATTCGGGCCTTAGGTTATAACTGGTGTACTGAAGCCTAAAAACTTGTGGTGCAAGTACTTTGTGAGCTATTATACTTTATAGCCGCTTTTACTAACTGTGGAGAGCTAAATCCAAAGCTTCTGTGAATCGCCTTTGTTGTGTGTGATTTATCTATTCCCTTATTGCCGGCTCAGAACGGCATATTTCGGGTACCCTGAGGAGAAACATGTACAGAAAATGTTGGTACTCCGTGTCATCAGCATCAGAGGTCAAGATAGTAATCACTGAGCCACGATGTAAAAATAGAAGGAAGTCACCTTGTATCACATGGTCCTATAGCACATAAAAATACATACAAATGTAGGTACCACTTGCTTTTGACTAAGCTCTATTTGACGATATCTAAAAAATTAAATTCATTTTCGAGATAATTCGGATTACACTTAAATTGCGACACATTTTTTGCCTCAACAGAATTTTCTAACTAAGCTATCGTAAATATAAAAATTGCCACTCTTGGAAAATGTTGTAAAATAAATAAGATAGTTCCAAAGAAAGTTCGAAATAATGGTGATTATCAGTAAATCATTTGCCTTGAACAATAACACTCTTAGTCACGTCACTTTAAGTCCCAATTCGTTTATAACATATCAAGAGATAAGCTAGGGCGTGTCACTTAGAAGTTCGAAAAAGCAGCACCAACGGCCAAAAATTATTTTGCAAACAAACTACTTAAACAAACTTTTCTGCGACAGGTTGCTCTCGTATCTCCCGTAAATTGCACCTTGCGGATTCTCATCGACTTAACCAAATAAGGGGGCGAGTGATTCAGCGACATACTCGGTAATGAACAATCAATTTTATTTTCCGAATCTATTACACTAGATAGGATATCACACAAATACACTTGAACATTTCGTGGAATCAGGTCTCCTATACTAAAGTCACAAATCCTTTTCACAATAGCAATTTATAATGCCACTTCAATATTTCTGCGATAAGATATCAAATGGTTCTTTCCTCCTGTGATTCACAATTTTTTTTTTTTCGAAAATATTTCGCCAACTTTGTAACACTTTTGAACCCGAGTTTAAGCGGGAATTTAAAAAAAAATTACTCAATTTCCACTCACTTTCTCAAAACGTGCAACTTGTAATCCAATTAAATCTCAGAGCGAGATCCTATACAAATAATGCAAAAATGTATCTGTAAATGTATCTAGCTGTGTTTAAAAGCACCTTATTCCACCTGTCGTCGTAGTCGTACTAAATAGTTGCAAACCACAATAAACTAGGTGTTGGCTGGCGGTTATTAATCCGACCGTCGCGTTCGAAATTCTGATCTAAAAAACCCTTTATCTTCAGTGATAAGATAAGATAACGAGTAGATAGCAGGCTATCTAGTTAACTTACGCAAAATTACAATTTGTGTTTGTCTTGTCTGTGACAGTGGGCAATGGTGTTTGTGAAGCGCAAGCTTAGGCGATCGGTTTCGAGGTCTTGACATTCCAGAGAGGTTTTGGTGAGTGAATATCTTTGTTGTCGATACGACTCGGTGTGGCAGGTGAATTTTGAAAGGTGGAAAAATGACTAATTGATGACGTCACTTGGCGGTTTTGTAGGGATATCGTTGATTGAAAGCGGATGTTATAAAAACTTATCAAGTGTATGTGACTAGTATTGTTTATAAGAATTTCGAGACTCCGTGAAACAACAAAAAATGTAATCTAGAGCCTCCGGCTATTGCATCAAACAAAAATGCATTCACAATAGCTAAATAAGAAAATAAGTTTTCGATATTTCTTTAGGCAACATGGCAATTCTTATGATATTGACCATCATTCCTTTCGCGTACTGCCACTCATAACAAATGCCAAAGCTTCTCTTTTGAAGAGAGAGAGATTCATTCGATTGTGGAATGCCACAAGCTGTGCCCAAATTCAAGTTGGAAGCTATGAAAATGACCCACACTAAAGTAGCTCACGATATAGTAGAAAGTGATTTCTTTGCTCTTTGGTTTTTAGTATTTTATTTTTGACAGCTTATGCACAACTTGTGGCATTTGTAAAAATTGAGCATACTCGATTGATTATGCCATTTCACTTTGGTGTATTTTACATTCAAACAATAATTACAAATTATTGAATTTTATTATCGAAATGTATGCTCTAAAATGCATGTAAAAATTGTTTTTCACTCACTTCGAACATTTTACGGTAGTCGTATTTGATTTACTGAACTAGTAAGCCATAGGCACCAAATTTAAAAAAAAATAATTGTACGACGTTTAGCATCAAGCCTACCCCTATGCGTAGAGTTCGTTCAGAGGACAATATTTCTGCTGCATCGGCAAGTATCGCCATTCGCAGCAATTCGGGTTATCTTACTGGACTACGTGGAAGATTTTACCCAACGACCTTGTTTTAAATCCTTATAAAATACACATCATGCTCGTGAAGCCGAGCACCTGCCACAGCGCCGGATTTTCGGTGAGCGAGCCTTAGAAAAGCTGTAAGAAGATCCGGTTTTTATCGAAAGATTGTCTTCAGCGGCAAAGCTCATTTCGGGTTGAATGGGCATATTAATAAGCAAAACTTTGTCCGATTAGCAACCTAAAGTAATATAAGAGCCGCCACTGCACCCGAAAAAATGCACTGTTTGGTGCGATTTATGGTCCGTCGGAATCATGGCATGCAAATCGATGAACCTGTTGAGAACTGATTTATCGCTCGTATTGAGCCGATGCATTGGCCGACTGGATCGTGAGATTTGACGCCTGCAGAGGTCCACGAATGATCAACGTTTGTAAATTCTGACTAAATTTTCGTAACTTTAGCCTAGCGCTTATCCAATTTTCGGTGATGATAATCGTCTCACCAGAAGGGCTGTGCATCCTATGTAAATGCAAGCCAACATGTGCACTATCGTTCCTGTAGCAGCCAACCAATCGAAGTACCGATAATTTTGCAGCCTAAGTACAATACTTCAGTTCAAAATGAGCCAAATCAGGCGATTCCACGCCGTTCACAGAAATTGTAAATCCATATTACGGCAAATTTCGCCCAAGAATCTTGGCCTAAGCCCTTATAAGATCAAATTAGCTCAACAATCGAGGTCTTTTGATAGTCTGAAGCGCAGATGGAAATTGTAAATCCATATTACGGCAAATTTCGCCCAAGAATCTTGGCCTAAGCCCTTATAAGATCAAATTAGCTCAACAATCGAGGTCTTTTGATAGTCTGAAGCGCAGATAGTTGTCTCACTGAGCTCTGCAAAAATTTGAAGAAACTTCAAAAGATCGAATTTTGCATGAACCCTTCAAGGGCAATTTTTAAAAAGTCGCAGGATAGTGTGTCGCTCTGTCTAAAAACGCTTAAATAAAGCTCGTACATTTGGTCAGATTCAAGGGTGGCGTGCAACGACGACTTCGGTAAATGACAGTAGTTGACAGTCGTGATTATGTGGGCTCACCCTTTATATCATGCTGTCTCTCCTTTGCCAGCAATAGAACGGCAAGTTCACCGAAATTCACCTTAGACAATGAATCATGGAAGCTCTACTTTAAAAGTTGCTTGTCGAGTACTTAAGAAATATTTGAGACTTAGCAGCTAAGGTGCGTCTTAAAATGATAGTGCCACCCTCCAAATGTTTTGTGTAAATTATGCGACACAAGGAATTCACGAAACAATTTCGAAGTATTAATAGTTATTTACAGTCATTTGGGCAAACATGCACAAATTTGGTGTCCCATAAAGATGCCAAACTCCAATTACAGCTGTTTCCTCTCTCTAACGGTGACATTTTAATATTTTTTACAATATGTACTCCGTGGATGTATAAATAGCGATGATTTGCTCTCGATCAGTGTCGATCATTTCGCGTTTGAGTAGACATTGTCAAGATGGGAAGAGGAAAGTCCTTGAGTGAATTCGAAAAAGGTCAAATAATTGAATTGTTGAAAAGTGGCAAATCTACGCGTGAAATTGGAAGGCAGTTAAGTCGTTCCCATCACCTCATTCAACATTAAGAAATTTGAGACTCTTGAGGGAATTTCTAATTCTACGAACAGTATTCGACGTGTTGCAGTATGTCCTGGCACAGAAGTCGCCAAGTCCACCGATCACAGATTTGTAAAGGCGTCCGGACGACCAGATTGGACTGTGTTGGAAAGCACATGACCTTTGATGAAGAATGGAGAAAAGTTGTGTGGAGTGACGAAAAAAAGTTCAATTTAGACGAGCCGGACGGATGGTCACACTATTGGCATGATTTAAAAAAAGAAGAAATTTCGTTCTCCAAACGTCTACATGAAGGAGTGTAATGGTAAGAGGCGCCTTGAGTTGTAATGGAACATCCCGCTAAGCAATTGTTTCTAACAGGATGAATGCAGAGGAGTACCAAGACATGTTTGAGCAAACCATTATACCATTTCTCGAAGAACTGGACCAACATTTCATGGAATTTAAACAGAAAAATGCTCCAATTCAGATGGCGGCATCTTCTAAAACCCGATTCAACCAGTGGCACTATAATTTTGGGACATCAAAATTAATTTATATTTTTAGAAAAAATAAATCGTAAAGATATTTGGAAAAGCAGTACGTTTTTTGATAGATAATCGAGACATTTTATTTATTACAATATTACCAATACTTTTGATTTATTGTCTGTACTTCCGAGTTTTTCTGGCTTCATCATTTTGGGACGCACCTTGCTTGCACCTTATCAAGTGTTCACTTCGGCGTCACTTCATGCCAAATTACGTCGCATCTAATAGTGACCTCTTATTGAAAGGAGATTTGCGAAGAGCGAGTTTAACAATATATGTGAAAGGTGGGCCAAATACAAGTTTCTTTTTGAAAATGCAATAAAATGAACAAAATTAAATTTTTTCCATGTATTATCACTTTGTTAGTAAGAACAAGCATTCCCAATAATTGTGAAATACAACGTCGTTCAAGTGGCTGTCTCGGCTGGCTTCGCATTTGTCGCATTCTGTCACCCATATTTTCCAAGACCTTGTTGATGGTTTCGGGCTGTAGCTCACGATTGCTTGGATAATATTGGCCTTAAGTGCTTGAATCCTTTCCGGATTATTTGCGCAACATCGGTCCTTCACAGTTCTCCATTAAAAAAGTCCAAAGGGGTCAAATCGCAGCTCCGAGGCAGCCAATTGACATCGTCAAGCCGGCTGATAACACGATTTGGGAATTTGGTGTGCAAAATATCGATTTTGGCATGGGCTGTGTGGCATGGCGCACCATCCTGCATGAACCAGAGGTCGTCTTCAGAAAAGACGATTGGACTTGTAAGCGAATAGTCCGAGATCTTTGTGCAGAATTCTCCTCAGGCTAGTGCGTGAAATATTGAGCTGTTGAGATTGATGGCGAGTTGATGCTCGTTCTGCAGCCACATTCTCATCTGTGCGCACCGTACGACGACGGGGACCATGAGTGTTGTGCACTAGCATACAAGTCCCATAAACTTTTTGCACAAATTTGCGTACAGCAGTAGCGGTGGGTGCTTCATTTCGGCCAAAACTTATTTTTAAAAACCGCACTGTTTGGGCTACACAGCACTCACTTTAGAAATACGTTTCCAATATTTCCCAACGTTGTTCAAGCGTAAAGCGATTCATTTCGTTCTGCGGAGGTATGATACTGACTTTCTGTCCAGATTTCGATCGGGAAACAGCTGTCAAAGTCAAACACTTGATGGCCCACCTTATACATATGTATATGTAGGTCCAAAGAGAAGATCCATATTGAATCTTAGCGTCTACGGGGTTCGTTAAAAAATAACGGAATTTTGCTTCTTAAAAAGATTTATTTCTTCGTCTACATTAATATTATTTCTGTTAGGCACTATACACTTTGCAGCGCTTTCTTCAATTCGAGAAGCAATTCTTGAATCAATTTTTGACTTAGCATTTAGCTGTCTCTTTTCTTGGTTTTTGAGAACAAAACGCATGTTTCATTTCTTTTGTACCAAATAATTTTCACAAATGAAAATCATGCGAATCGTACTTATACAACCCTCGTTATTACAAAATTCCCGGTACTTTTTGAACATCACACATTTGTAGAAATATGTTCCCAAAACCGACGGCGATTTCGTCTATACCCCGCTGAGGAGAAACACCACGAAGCACAATATTAACGACTTGGATGTTGCCAAAATCGAACCCAGTGTCATCGACGTCGGAAGCTACTATACCAACCTCTTAACCACGGTTTTCTTGTAAGAGAAGCGACTACCTTAATTGCCTTAACCATATGTGTGAAAGTGAGAAAAAGTTTAATAACCATGACATCAATACCCGTTAGCTCGTAAAAAGTAACGAAATCGTTTTTGATATTCACTCATGGAACCAATTTGGCTGTAATCAATTTTATTTTTTCCGACTTTTAAGGAACAGTCAAAATGTGAAGGTCAAATTTCTCTCTAACGAATAGAAAGCGGGATCCGGAGACCCCCCCTAAAAAATCTAGATAGTAGTAGAGACTATGGACTTTGGGACGTCCGGCGCTGACAGTTTACCAGTAAGCCCCAATAAGTGAAAGTAACGGTTGTTCCCCAAAAGGTGAACATTGTTATTCTTTTTTTTTCTCGTAATTTTTCTTTTTTTTGTAACTAAAATGAATGTTTAACATAGTTTAATGCTGTTGCAGCTACTTTTTACGATCTACAATTAGAATAACAAAACTCCTTTTATTCGCTCGTTCATTATAACATGCATAAATCCTTAAAATATTCCTCACTTTATGTTGCTCACGCGAATGAGTTACATGCATTAAGAAAGCTCGTGCTTTTACTATTTATTATTTACTATTTTTTAACAAAATTCCATTTTTTCGACATTTTTCAACATTCTGCAATTTTTAAAAACAACAGTTTTAAATTGTTGGCATTGACAACTATTGGGCCACGTAGTAGACATTCCAATAAATACCTCAGAACTTTTGCAGATTTTTTTGAAGTCGAGAAAACATTGTAAACCCGACTGTTCACTCAGAGATCCAGTGTACACACCGAGCTCTTAAAAATAGTGAAACACACGAGGGGTTAATAAATCTGCGCTCCATTTAAAGTAGTCTATGTACCAATCTATAAAAGTATTTTAAAAGTATTTAGTAAGAGTGTGCGCTCTTATGGTGTTTTGTCACACAACCTGGACGGGGCGCAGATGGTTTGTGTCGAAGATGTTCGTTCACTACTCTCCGGGCGTGGTTGTCCTAGGTAGGGTTTGTGAGATTCGACTGAATTTGCGTTGGTTGTAGTTCACAGTAACTCTTTCCAGAGTATGAATTTTGAACTGATCATATGCTGCGAGTGTTATGCCTTCGTCAGCATTTTTTGATCATCTCTCATTCACAACTGATGTTCTTGCACAATTTTTCCGTATAGGATTTTTTTTTGACTATGGACAGACTTAAACTACAGACCTTCCGCTCAACAGTCGATGATGATTAGTGATTACCCTTGCCTCAAAACCACCCACTTTGAAGCTTGATAAAGTTTAAGTTCGTGAAAATAATATAGAACCCCTTGCTAGCCCTATGATTGCCTTTTAAGTAGATAGAATCCTTATCTTTAGGAAACTTCTTTGTCATATTAAGCTTTACCCTTCTTCATCTAGTAGAGTTCGTCAAATATATCCCTAGCTCACGCTCTTTACAAACTCATTATAAATTCCTCAAACATATTACAAATTCTAATTGCAATCAACACATTGTTGAATCCTACACCTCTACGTCAGCATATGCGCGCCATGTTGCTGTTTTTCAATTACCATTAAAAGCGCGATCTGAGTGTGGGCTCAACAACATATAAACTTATGAGCGAATTATAATTATAGAAACATTTACCTTGGTAACTCTAGTGTGCATCAATATAAGGTGGCCTCCGCTGGTTCATTTCTCAAATAAAAATTCACGGAAGCAGAGGATATGTCTCCAAACATAGTTTAGCCATGATTACAACCTCAAATGTTTTAAATGCCATTTCTACGTCCATCATACTTCAAACTGTATGAAAGTATTCCAACTAGAATTTTCCGCGGTTCTAGTCTAAGATAAGAGTGGGCAAATGCACCCTAGATGGTACTGCAAGTATCGGAAATATTCCCACCAGCACGCATAAACAATGCCTCAGCGCTTTGCAATTTTTGCGCGCTTTTCACTCCCATCACCAACACCACAATAACGCCAATATCTCCACCAACATCATCCTCATCATTCCCCAACGCGCACGCCATCTCACTCAGTCTCTCTCTCGCTCGTCGTAAAATCCACCTTTGGGGCATCACAGCCAATCTCCATGGCATGACGTTAGCCGCCACACACAACCGTCCATCTCCGTCTCACTTTTCCCCAATACAAGCAAAAAATCAGTGAAAACCCCAAAACAACAACAACAACAACAGGGAAAAGGCAAAAAGCAAACGTGAGAGGAAAAGAACAAAACGACAAAACAAAAAAAAAACAACAACCGTCGGAAAAAAAAGGAAAAACACGAAACGAGGAAAACTAACTCCAAGTCCGATAATTTTATTGATCGATTTTCCCTGTTTGAAACAACATTTTCCCCAACGCACACCACACTAGTCGGGAAAAACGTCAAGTGCGGGTCGTTGTCGTTCGTGTTCTCGTTCATTGACGCGAAATTTTTTTTCGGTTCCTCTCCTCATCACTGGGGACCAACATTTTCCAAGGAAATTCAAGAAAACAGAAAAACGAAACAAACAAAACGTACAACAATCGGCTTGGAAAAATCAAATCCAAATTGTTTAAATCAAGTTCTGTTGTTGTTGTTGCTGTTATCCTTTCTTGAGTTATCCTTCATTTTTCTTTCGATTTTTTTTTCTTCTATTTTTATCGAAAAGTGCTAAGTTCAGTGTACGGCGTAAATAATCATTGCCATCCTCGGTTCCATCGGTCCTACCTGCTCGCAAGGAACATCATCAAAAAGGATAATAGAGTGGTCAAAGGAGGATACTCTCGTCTTTCTTAGTCGGTTTCGGGTTTTTTTTTGCCTTTTTAATCTTGGTCGTTCGCCTCCCTCGCTTTATTGTTATCGTTATTTCGAAGCAGACGCTTGGAGTTCGAATAAAATTTGGGAAAAATGTATTTGCTGATGATGGTACGTAGTTAGCGGTAATCTTATCCTTTGAATTGTTTTTTTTTTTATATTCCCTAGTGGGTTTTCCACGGGTTATTGATTTTTCCTATTGCAATTAAGCGGGTATTGTTTTTCAATTTTATTTTGTCTTGCTCGTTGCCACCACCCCACCTGGATGGTGTATGCATTTCCATAGGGGTTGGTCGGCATACCGATGCACATAGAGAAAGAGAGAGAGAGAGTTCAAACGGCGGGATATGCTGTACAGCGGAGTGAGATACCAGGTACGTGCACTTGGGATTAACTACCCTTAAGTGCAATTGTTGCCTGGCGTAACGCGGCAAGACGGGTTAACTGGAAATTAACAGATTGGCTTTAGTTCAATTGTGCGTCCACCCTATGGTAGTAGGGGGAAGATAAATCAAAAGTCGCACGCAATCCGACTTGTGTTAATGCGATTTTTATTTATTTACATTTCGATTCTATTTCGAACCTATTCCTTCATGCTCTTGCACTCGTTCATCATAAACGCCAAGTAACATCGACGACATGCGCCCTATCTCATCCCTCCTCGCTCCTCCATAGCGGAAGCAACAAAAAAAATTGAGAAAACGCAATTTTCAATTCACAATATGAAAATCATTTAGGAAATAAAATGTTGAACGACTTTGAGCAAACAGAATTCACGGTATCTACAGCACCATAGTGGACAAGAGGTGCTACTGCTGGCCGACCCGGTGGCATTGGTGATGTTGGTCGTGGGAGCAGGTAGTATCCAGTATCCACACATTGCGGGCAGTTGAATGCTGTCATTCGGCTTTGTTTTCATTCTGCGCGGACGGGAGAGTGTGGAATTTTTTTTTCATTTTTCTTATTTGCTCCCTTTATTGGAAATCAATTGAATGGATTTTAATCGTTGTGATTGCGAGAGAGGGAGAGTTGGAGGGAGCATGAGCATACACAAATGGAACTAATGGGCACGGGCACCGACACGGCTATGTATGGGTGTGGGGTGTGATGAGCGCAGCGAGTCATTTCCGGGTTTAGTCAGAGTGTAAAAGTCAATATATGAGTGGGTGGGGAAAATCTCTCCATTTCCTGTTATACGCCAGGCCATGGGATTTCTTGTTCGATTTTTTGTTGTTTTTATTTTCGTTCGGTTTCGTTTGTTTTTTGTTGTTGTTCTAGTTGTAGTCAAAATCACATTACGCCTGCTTTGATGTATGAGGTTTTGTATAAGTGTGCGTTGCAATATGCAAACATGGCGCTTGATAGGGGGTAGATGTCGCCATTTTAAGTACCGTTATGCATTGTGCTTACAGAAAATGTGGTTAATCTTGTAAAGATTTTTCTATTGTTTTCCTATTTTTTTTATGTTGTTTTGTGGTAGATGCTCGGTGAATGAAGTTTTCTCTATGCATCCTTATCTGAGGCACAACAGAAACCGGGAAAAGGGGCAATTAATTGATCATTTAGGGAAAATCTCGGTATTTTTGAGTTTCATCTTATATGGAGCCCTACAAGTAGCTAAAAATACAGCAAACCCATCTCAAAAAATGATTAAATTAGATTAAGCCCATAGCATAGTGTGTTTAAAAAATTACGGGATATTATCCTCTGAAAAATAAAATAATGCTCATTGGATAGTTTAAATTTATGCCAGACCTTAAGACAACTTTTTGAACTCGATTTATTTTAGAGAATAGAAGCCATGTTTAATCATTTTATGACACGAAAGTACACGGTGGTGCAAAAGTAATCATCCAATCTTGTTTTTGAGTTTTTACTAAATAAAAAAAAATATTTTGAGTAATGGAAATCTTAATTTGGACCTTTAAATTTTTTTCTGTTAAGTGGAATTTTTTTTTATGGGATTCGTGCAGGTTCAAGTGTGTACGCTCTTATCGTGTTCACCTTGTTCACTTCTCTCCGGGGGTGGTTGTCCTAAATAGGATTCCAGAGATTCGACTGAATTTGTCGCATTAATTGTAGTTCACAGTACCTTGTTTTGTTTTCATGTCATTGAGATGTTATATTGGAAATTGTCTGTTGTGTCATTGTGTTATGCCTTCAATCATCTCTCATTCACAACTGATGTTGTTGCACAGTTTTTCCGTATAGGAATTATTCTTGGCTATGGACAGACTTGAACTACAGACTGTTCGCTTAACAGTCGGGCTGATTACCATTGTCGTCAAGTGGCTGCCGCCAGTGTTGATACATATTTGCACCAGTTTTATCGCATTTTCCCATGCTTTCCGCAAGATTTCCGATGATAACTGTTTGCATTCCCGTTGAATATTCTCCTTAAGGGCTGTGATTCCCTGAGGCTTGTTGGTATAAGCCCGCGACTTTAAGTAGCACCAAGAGAAGAAGTCCGGGATGGTTAAATCGGGCGATCTTGCTGGCCAAGCCAAATCGTAAAAACGGGAGATTACGCGACCAGGAAACTCTTCCGTCACAATATCTATTGTGGTTCGTGCTGTGTGTGCGGTTGCACCGTCTTGTTGAAACCACATGTTCACCAAGCCCCGCTCATCCAATTCCGGCAGTAAGAAGTAATTTATTATGGCCCTGCTGCAATCGGCTGTATTGCCGATTGCGTCCTCAAGAAAATATGGCCCAATCACTCCTCCGGCGTGAACGGCGCACCATACAATGGCTTTGAGTAGATGGAACGGCTCTTCGTGCATCATACGCGGATTTTCAGTGCCCTAGAAATGAAGATTTTGCTTATTAACGTGACCACTTAAATGGAAATGCGCCTCGTCGCTCATGATGATTTTCGACACAAAATCGTCCTCTTCGTTGTTGAGACTAAGGACGGCTTGATAGTAATTCACACGCGACTGACGGCCAGCAGGTATTAACTGATGCACTGTTTGCACTTTGGACGGAAACATGTGTACATAAGTCTTTCACTAAAATTCGCTGTAGGGTCCGTCTGGTTATCCCAAATTGCATGGCCCGTCGTCTGGTTGATGTTTCTTCGTTCTCCGCAACATCGGCGGCCAACGCCGCGATATTCTCGGCGGTAGCGACCACGCCCTGGTTGGTCTCCTGTGGTTCCAGTCTGTTCGAGTCAAGCGCCGGAATGTTTGCCCAGTTGGCGCGACACGATTGGGAAATCGACGTAGAAATTCACGTTGCGCTGACACCATCGACCGATTATTGATAAAAAAAATCGACACAGTTATTCCATTCTCTTGCGGAGTATAGCGATCCACAGTCAGTTTTTTCGTATACTGCAGTTCTCTAGTTCACAAAAGGCAAATATGATTGACGTTCGAAGCCATTTGCAAGAATTATAACATCTTCCGATTGGGTGATACGTTTTGCGCCGCCTTGTAGTTCTTCATCGTGATCGGTTTAAGCAACTGCCAATTGTCGCAGATTTTTGTTTAGAAGCAAAAATCACTGCCACTTGCTTTACCTCTGGTGGTTCTACAGTTAGGAATGAAACTGAGCTCCAATCAACAAGACTCTCCAGCCTAAAACGATCTTTTGCCAGCCGCTTCAAATCCGTTGAATTCTATTTTGTATTTTTTGCTCCACTCTGTCCTAACCAAGAGCCAAGAGCCTTAATCCTCTTTTGATATTGTTCAAACACCTGCGCCGCAGAGAAGGACCGTGGTGATTAAGGTCTGGAAAGGAATTATTTTGGATTTTCGAGGGAGAGTTCCACTTCTCAATTGTCTCTTGAGTCTAAAGAAGCTGATGTGATTGACAAAAGTTACTCTGCTTCAAGGTAGGCCCAATCCCTGACTACTTCAAGTGGGCATAAATAACGTGCTATCCGAGACGTTCATATAATGCATCATTTTTGTGACCGTGGTGGACCAAATGACGGAAACAGTTAGCTTTCTTTTGATATCTATAAAAGAAGAGGTTTGTTAAAAGGTGAATTTTTGAATTTCTCAAGCTAAATACATACCTTCGATTTTCGATTTTCGAGTTTTTTTTTTTTTTTTATGTTGGTACACGGGTCTCCTTACATATCTTGATTAGTCAGGGAATCTTTACTGGGGGGTATCCACCGTACTTGAGATGTTAATTGTAACATTTGGCGAGTCTACTCTGAACACAAAAAATGTCAGTGGAAAAAATGTTTATAAGTGCCGAGAAGATATCCGCCCTGGACGCGCCAGCACATCAACAACGGATGAAAACGTTGAAGGAGTGAAGAAAATTATTGTGGAGAATCTTCGAATACCTATAAGAGATGTTGCTGAAGATATTGACGAATCGCTTTTACAGAAATTCGAGAAGAAGTTTGACCCGAAATTGCTAAATTTTGAACAAAAGAACCGTCGCATGAGCAACGCTCAGAAGCTTTTGAATGACGACCCAGATTAGCTAAAAAGGGTCATCACGGGATATATGGTTATGACATCCCAACCAAAGCCCAGTTAACCCAATGGAAACTAACAGAGAAGCTTACACCGAAAAAGCACGCCAAGTTCGGTCAAATGTGAGAGTGTGGTTCATCATGATTTCTTACTGGAAGTTCGTACAGTCAATTAGGAATATTATCTTGAAATTATGCGCTGTTTGCCCGAAGCAATACGAAGAAAACATCAGGATTTGTGGGCAAAAAAGGCAAGCTGTTGCATCACGATAATGTACCTGCTCACTCATCATTGCCTGTACGCAATTTCTTTGTCAAAAACAATACCGTAATCATGCCTCAGCCTCAGCCGTGCTCACCGGACTTGGCTCCCAGCGACTTTTTACTCTTCCCAAATCTGAAAAGACGATTGAGGGATAACGACCGCATTGTTAGGAGTGGAATCTAGAGTGGAATACCTAAAAGAGAACCAAATTGAAATTGATGAATAAATAAATATTTTTCGAGTAAATAAACCCCGTGTGTAACAGATGCCGAATAAACGTCGAAAAGCCATAGAACGCCATACTCCTCAGATCGCGGAATACTCACGACTATTTTTTTTACAGAAAAATTGGTCTGTGTGAATTACAGCGCAGATTTACCGACCTTCCTACGCCAGCTGATTAAATACAATAATAAAAGCATAAGTATAATAGATCTAAGTGGGCCTAACCCTATTATAAAATAAAATGAAAATTAAATTTAAGTTTTACAATAAAGTCAAGTTACCCATTATGAACTTAAGCGAACTGTCTAACCTATTTGCCCACATTTTGCTTGTTGTTTAAGTCATCAACACTCCGCGTCGAATGTTTCATTTCATTGGGGCCTTCCTTGAACCCACTTAAGCAAACGAAAAGCAAAAAACCGAGCTAATTTCTATTATTGCCATGCTAAACTATTTGCATGTATGGGACAATAAACTGACGTAAGCCCTCTTTATTCCATAATGGTTGGGCTTTAAGAGGTTTATTCGCTCGCCCCGATGAGTCCGGAATAACACTTGATGCGCCAAAAGGCGTCGCATGGCTTAAACGACGTGTTCGACGCCTGGAGTTCGCACCTAAACGTTTAAAAACGCATTAAAAAAGCCCAAATGGTCATCAACAATGGTGACCCACTTGACCGATATTGTCTTCAAAAAAAAAATGGAAAAAATGGGTCTAAATAGGCCCTCTTCAACCCCCAGATTCACTTCTTCTACTTCAATGCTCTCAAATACTTTATATCAATCACCTTTATGCCACGCCTCCGTATGCAAGCAATTGTGCTAACTTGTAACCGTACCTCTTGAATGATCAGTGAGCACTCAGACGCAAATACTGGTCCATTGTACTGCCAAACAGATACATTAGATGGCGCTACAGCTCATGAGGATCCAGAGCCAAGCTTCTCTCAAGCTTGTGTGCGATTTGTTCTTCACACAAATGAACGGGAGAGGGGTGCTCATGGTGCAATGGTAATCATCACCGTCTGGAGCCGAAGGTCCGTAGTTCATGTCGTCCATAGTCAAGAACAATTCCTTTACGGACGAATCTGTGCAACAACATCAGTTGTGAATGAGAGATGATCAAACATTTCTGACGAAGGCATAACACACGCAGCATAAGATCACTTCAAAATTCATACTCTGTGGCTGCATTTCCAATATAACACCTTAATGACATGGAAATAAAAGAGTTACTGTAAACTACACCCAACGCGAATTCAGTCAAATCTCTGAAATCTTATCTAGGACAACCACCCCCGGAGAGTAGTGAACGAACACCTTCGACTCAAACCATCTACACCCCGTCCAAGTTATGTGACAAATAACATAAGAGCGTAAACGGGACATACAGTTTAATGCCAATTCCGAACGGCAAGATCCGATAAGCTTTTTCAGGCAAGTGTACTATGGAGGGTTTTGTCACCGAGGAGAGAAGGCGCATTCAACATTCGATTGCGTTGGTGTTGTCAGAATCCGAACTCGCCCATCCCGCGTCAGCGGCCAACACACTACCCACTGCGCCACGTTGAGGAAATCACACGGTGATGCATTGCCTTGTCTTAATTCTTTTTTGATGACGAAGTCATGGTTAGTTAATTATAGCAGCGCACAGTTTGCCGAGTTTTGTAGGGATGTCAAGACATGACATGACTCTGTGTAGCTTGTCTCATAAGGCACTGCCATATAGGAACGTCTTTAAAGTCAACGAAATGGTGATGTGTGTCGTGGATCTTTTGCATGATCTTTCATACTCGTAGTATAAATAAGTGATATATGTATTTCCTGGCCGATGGGAGTTTATCAGATTATTTATGAAGGGTTTCAGGCGTTTACACTGCTAGTTAGGGATAATTTTAGGAAATTTAATTCCTTCTAGTTTGCGCCATGTTTCAATCAGGGGCTCAAGGATATCGCGGATGCTCTTCATTTTTAATATGAATGTATTTCTAACCATAATAGGGTCAGTGACACTGTGCTGCACTTCGTTCAAGTTCCTCCATTGGTGATGGCCTTATGGGATAAGGCGAAGTGAACAATTAAAATAATTGTTTGCACTCATTTTATAATTCACAGTAATCCATCCACAGGATGTGTGTGGGACCCCGACGTTGCTCCGACATGTTACCTGGCAATTCACTTGACATCTGCCACAACCCCCCTTGTAAGTTGATCCACCCATTCTGAGTACATTCCTTTTAACCAATCCAGTTTTTTGTCAATTCAAATAAATGATAGATTTGAATTGACTCTTATTGTCGTAGGAAGCTATCCTATTTCCTAATTCCTTTTCAAAACCTTAACCCACTAGACCATTTCATGAATAATGTCCTTAAACATTCCCCATTCCATTGATTCCTACCCCTTCGAATCCACTGACAAGAGCTTTGGCAAGATAAACATTTCATTCTCTAAATGAATCGATTCATAGAAGAAGGTATGTACATAAGTAGTACGAAACAGAAAGGAAAAGAAAAACCTGTGGATTCCAAACGACGCAATTTGTCGTCCCCCTGTTGAATTCAATTTTTTTTTTAACTCTCCCTTGAGTTGCAGAAGGCTCACTGGCGATTACATCTTGCATGGACAAAGAAAGGGGTGTACAACACCACGGACGTACGTGATCGCAGAATAACTTATTTTTTCTGTGATCACACACACTTGCATAACCATACATACGTTAAGCGAAAGAGTCCAACAAAACAAGTAAGACGAACTCCCACTCCAAGGTACTCCTGTGCAAAGTGAATCGAAAACAAGCAAAGCAACACCGCGGAAAAGGATGTGCAAGGAGACACACAACACACCCTAAAACTGTTTACTACCTACGCGTTGCCTGCCCATCGTCGCAATCCGCAAGAAAGATAAAAAGAAACACAAAAAAGAAAACAAAACCAACCGCACTGCTCGCTCAGTTTTTTTTTCGCTCTATACACATCGCATCTCTCCAGCTCAAGCATACGATTCTCTTCCATTCAACCCGTCGATGAACAGCGTAGTGTACAGTGACCATGCCCAACAATTGCACGCGAAGAGGGTACGTAACTGGCAGCAGCGAGGTTGAGAAGCAACAAAAAATGGGAAAAAAACTCCCCCATTTCTCCTGAACTCCCGGGAGAGGTACACGATTTCCTCCTCGTGGTTGAGTTGATATTTCTCCCATTCCGTCTTCTTTTTTCTTGTTTTGCTTTCGTCCCACAAACACAACCTTATCGATGTACCCTCATCGCGTCCTAGGTTATAAGCACGTAAGTGATCGCTGTTTTTTTTTCGTTTCCTTCGGTTTTTTCTTTTTTGTTTATTTCTCCGCAGATCGCTTCGGAGAGGGTATTCGGTTAGAGCACTTGAGCTGTGCCTCCACCGACAGGCAGAGAGGCGATGGGCGAAGGTAATTAGCTCTGCATACTGCGCGGCATTGCCAGGTATAAAAAATAAGGAACTTGTCTTTTGTTCGGTAAAACTTTAACTTTGGTAAAATAATTGGGGGTGGACTTTTGAATATCGGCGATGGAAATAGATTCATTTTGTATTTGGAGACATTTGTTCTTCGTTGGATGGAGTTGCAGCTTGAACGTTGGTGGAGAATCCGGGTTAATGAGAGGTTTCTGTAAGCACTAAGAGTTTGTAGACAGCAACTATCCGAATTCGATTTAGGTAAGATAGGACGATTCCTCGATAGGGAAGTAATGAATCAGCTTTCGCACCATTAATCAATAAAATGCAGTCAATTGTTTTCTAGAGCTAATACGAAAAGACCATCAAAAGGGTCTTGGAAGATTCAAGACATTTGTTAAATATTTAGAAGCAATGAAAAAGACGAAAGCTAAAGATCCTCTGAAGATAATTTCGAAAGACTTTCCTTAAATCAATTAATAATCCGTCCAACAAGGGTCGGCAAATTGTCTTCTTCCAAAATAAGCTATTGCGAAGAAAATAGATAAATTAAGTGGTTAAATAGCACAGAAGAATATCTGGAAGCCTATTTCACCATCTATAAGAATATTTAATATACGAATATCTCTTGGTTTCTGTTTTTCTATCAGAGGCCATGTCACGTCGGAACTTGTGCTAACTTTGCCAAGCCTGTTGTTTAGCCTACTATCAGCTTCCAAAGCGAGTAACGAGGAAGATGTACCTATGTACAAAGAAAAAGGTAAGAAAAAAAAATTGGAAATTAAACATTTTATAAAATTAAACCAGAGAACAAAATCTAGAAGCCAAGGCTTGATTTTAAAGATATGAAGGGGAATGGCAATTATTTATTTTAAATTGAAGGTCCGGAATTACAGTAAAATTACCGATGATCCTGAGTTACTTTGCAACTTGCGGGCATCAGAGTTTGGATCCTCATACAGACTTTTTTTCTCATCTCATCGCAATACAGATACATAGCTAGAATAATTTTCAAACTACTTAAAAAGTACAAAAAGACGAAACCAATAGCACCACCCATAATTCCAACAGCCCTTTTCTGCAGTACCAGTAGGTAATGAAGTCTTGTGCGGTAAGCTCCTTGAAGAATACAATGACCATCAGTAAAAGCCGTGACTAAAAAGCAAATAGTTAAAGAAACAAGAATTGAATGTAGATTGGGAAGCGAATCGGATCCAAGATAGACCTCTGTGGTCCACTTGAGTTAATAGTCTTATTGCAACTGAAACAGTTCCGCACTTAGTTAGTCCACAAACAGGCCGGCGTAACTTTTTTCGAATAAGGCGTCCTATTTGTCGGTTTGCTCGTTTTATGATGGTCGTGGAGACCTTGAAAATGACGAACCCTTATAGAAGCTGGAAAGCTCCATGTATGAAGAAAACATTGAGAAAGTTGGAAAGTTGAGTTGGGTTCCCGCGATGCTTATTGTGCATTTCTAAAAGTGTGGTCCATCGCATTATTATTATTATTACGGGCCATTTGGAACTCGGAAGTTCAGAGCGTTGTTGACAACTCTACGTCAAGCCTGAGTCAGTGGGTGTTGAGTCATGAGTGTGTTTCTTCCATCTTTCGGTGTTCTGTTCAATTACTTTCGTTCGTCTTAATATTGTCTTTCCATATAGGGCGCAGCCTTCGTGGTCCATAGTATCAAGGTATCTTATCAAGGATTTGGAAAAGAAAAGGGTCTGCGCTCCATTTTCTTACAAAAAGACATAAGCGTGAATCAAAACACGCATTCATGTCATCTATTGTAACCGGCGATGAAACGTGTTGCCTCCAGCACAACCCATTCCCCGAAAGGCAGAGCGTGTCATGAAAGTCACAAGACGAGCCGAAAAGAAGAAAGTCGAATTAAGACGATGCTGTTTTCTGCAATTGCAAGTGGATTATCCATAAGAAATCCGTTCCACAAGGTCACACTCGTACTATTTGGATGTTCTGATTGTGTAACAGAATTTAACGTGGTCGACCGGAGTACAAAGAAGTTGCCTGCTGGTTCTTGTTGTATGACAATGTGCCGCCGCACAAAAGCCCTAATTGTACGCGCGTTTTTAGCCAAAAAGGCATTGCAATGTTCGACCGCCTGCTGTTTGAAAAACTGGCTGTTTCCTCCTATTGAATACCAGACCGACTTAAGTTTAATGATCACTTACAACGATGTATTGACTCGGGGGAATTATGATGAAAGAAATGTACTGCAAAGCGTCTCCATTACTTTAGAACAGTCTCATCGGATATGAAACAGATAGGGTATGTATTTGGCGGATGACGAAATGAATAAAACTTTGTGTGAGGCATTGATAGTAACTGGAATTTACCATGGCCATAGAGGTTATTTAATTTAGACAGTATTCTCTGGTTATATCATTTTTCCACTCTTCTTGAACTTCGAATTCTTTTTTGGGCTTTGTGTTCTTGTATGCAGTTTTAGTGTTTAAAAGAGTCTGGCAATACTGATTCAACTTGGAGCTGTTTCCAGGCCAAACTGAGGATCTGAGATAGATGCTTGCCTCAAAATCATTCACCTAAAGCAAACCCTTCAAAGTTATGGATTAGGTGCCCGACGAGATGGTGCAGACTCATCCGATATGATGGAACCACTAGTGACTGAAAACATAGCATCTATGCAAGACACTAGACGGTGGCTTATGATATTAATATAGCTGTCTCCTCAATGAAATGGTGCAAAATTCGAAGTACGAAATGCAGCACCATATCATAACTCTTTTTGGTTGAAACGCATTCCTTTTGAAATTTAGTATAGATAAGTGTGCTTTAATCAATGACAGCTTCTCAGTCATCCAGTCCAGCCTTTGATAAATTTTAAATAAGTAGCAAATTGCTTGCATTCTTGAGGTCAAATATGGATGGAGGTTTTCTTGGTTTCCTGGCAACCTATCCGCATGAATCTAGCCTTCAGCTGCGGTTGCCAAAATGTTTGGGAATTTTTTTGACAATTTTATTAATTTTACTGATTTTCTTCGGTTAGCGCAAGTCATTCTTTTCAAAATTCGGTCTGTCCCATCGGTAGCCTTCCTTGCTTTACGTGCGCCAGTTTTCCCTGCAAAAATTCCATAGACTTAATATATTTAGTAATTTTAAAGCTCTTACAAATCTCCATCCCTTTCTCTTAGAAATAGCCAGGGCTGTAAGCCCTTCTTTAGTTAGGAACTTAATTCAAAAGTGATTTACCCATTTTGGCTGCACTACAGTAGAAACTCAACTAAACTGAACTCCTTTTTAACCCTTATTATTGATTACTGTCATGTCTTTTGGCTGAAACAATGTCAATTTTGCGAACATTTATTGGTCTTATCATCGATGACCAGTAAGAACTTGTCCGCGTACCATAAGTACTTCTAATCTCCAATATTTTGTTCGAAAAAAATTAATAACCATGGATTATAACCCCGTCACATAATCCAAAAAATAAATAAAATGTTGCCTGGCAGTGCCACCACTTACACCCTCGTTCATTATCACAATGACTCTCATCACTTGGCTGCTATCTCCCGGGCCCGCACATTGGGCATTGGAAAAGCGTCCCCGTTTTCTCGTTTGCCGTTCTCCTTTCACGGATCGTGTGGGTGGACAGAATTTCCGTTGTCGCTGCTGTTCTGGTCATTCAATCTCATTGTCAGCAACGCGCCCGTTTTAGTGCTAATTAACAAATTTCTTACGTATGCCACTGAGATTCTGGACTCAACTGAACTCCGATAAGCCTCCCCCACTGACTAAACGGAAATTCATATGTACATAGATGTATGTACGTATGTGAGTATGTGTGTGCGCGATCGACCCACCCACCATTGGCAAACCCGCTTTTCCTTCTACTACTGGTGACAGCTGCCAATATCTGAGAAAAAAACGTGAAGAAAACACGCAAAAAATTAAAAACAAGAATTTGGCGCGATCACTTCACCTCCGCCAATGCGTCGCCAACATCACCCCCTACACTAGACGCACCAGCGTCGTTGGATAACGATCGGCGTGGTTTTTGCATATGTACATATGTACAGCGGTGGTCCGTCCGAAATTCGAGGTCACGCTGATTCCGATCATGTTCGGCGGAGGTGGCTGGGAGCTGGGTGCTGGGAGTATGAAACAACGAAACGGCACAACAGTGAACAAAATCCATCAAATACAAAAAAAAAGAGAATATGAAGGAGAGTTACAACCAAATGGGTGGGTTAGGGAGACTGAGAGAATTTGGAATTTGAAGCGTAAAACAAAAACGAAACTCATTAATGGCCATGGAACCCACCGAGCCACTGTGCCACCGACTGTGACTACGCCGACGACGACGACGTCGATGCTGGGAGGTGAATCAAGCAAAAAAGCGCGTGCATATGAGTATGTGTCGTACGTTGGACGGTTGATCGGTTAAGTGGCCGGGACGGTGATGCGGTAACGACGACGATGACAATGGCGATAGTGACGGTGGAGGCGAAGGTACGAATACAACACAATGGAAACGGAAGAAGGTGGTGGTGATGGTGGTGGTTGTTGGAAAGATCGCTGGTGGTGGTGCGTGATATTTTCGCCCTCCATGCGTTCGTCCACTTCTCTCTTCTCTCCAGCACTTGTGTGTGACTATGTGTAGGTTACGAAGGAAGCGGCCACCATTACCAGCGTCGTCATCACCACCGCCGCCGCCACACAACCACCTCCTGTTTCTTGCCTTCCTATTTTTCTCCCTCTTTTTGATTATTTTTTATTTTTTTGGTATCTGAGTACCGAGTGTCAGTTGCTCTCCGTGCGTGAATTGTTCTTGTTGTTGTTTCGGCCCTCTTTCCATTATGACCTGCTTGCCTGGTTTGCCGGAGCCGCGCAACTACAACCACCGCTTCCACCGCATGTGCCTGCCTGCCGGATGGCTTGCTGGTTGGTTTGCCTGTCAGTCCGACTGCTATATGTTGTGGGTTGCTCTTTGGCGTCTCTCTGTAACAGCAACAAGAGCAACAACAATAACAACAAGACGGTGGCAGCAGCAGCAGGCTATGTTGACGATGAGGCGCAACGACAATGGTGTGACACGATCAGCAGCGGGTGGGTAGTTGTTGTTTTTGTTTTTGTTTTCTTTCGTTTCTTTCCTTTTTTTTGCCTTTCATCTGTTTTTGGGTTGTGGTGGAATTGAGAGTTGGGTTGATTGCCTGACGCCGAAATTCGCTCAGACAGTCTGAAGGAATTTTTCATCGTGTTCGGAGGTGGTTGAGACGTGATATCGCGTAGATAGTGAACGAGTGAGTGTGTGAAGAGAAAAACGCTTTTTTTATGTAGTGTCGCATGCAGAGTAATTAAGAAAACGCCAATTATAGTCATTACGGCGAGAGAAAATCAAAACAATATTTAGTGCCTAGGATAAACACTTATTGACAGCTGTGTCCTGGAATCGATTGGATGCATCATTAGACCGCACTTTTCCTCTGAAGGTATGTAGTCGCATAGGTGCAACCGCTAGTGATCAAATGGGGGCGGATTATGGTGGTGACTTTTTTGCTTGGAGTAACTGACTCAATGGTACCCCCCGTATGTGCTGTTTGGTTTTCTCTGGAATCGATGTGTCCTACTTTAAGATGATGATATCTCCACCTGCACCTCCTCTCCTCCCCCCTTACGGATTCATTGATGGTTGCAACTAGTATGGCTGTGGTTATGGGTTTGTAGCACTTGCACATGGAGTTGTTGGTTCTCGCCCTTGTGGTTGTTGTGCACTTGCGAAGAAAGAAACTCATCGGCGACGCACAGTCACATTAACCTTCTCATGGAAAGTAATGGATGGATGCATGGTCGGCCCCTGAAGATTGTTTTGTTCGGTTTCCTTTGCCCTATTTTTTGCCTTTTGCTTCTCATATTGGTTTCGTTTCTTTTGGGTTGGCATGGACTTGTGTGTGGTTTTTGTGTGGTAACAGGGTGACATGGATGCGTTCGGTTGCAAGGTGGTTCACAGTGCAAGTGATTAATTTGAATATTTTTACTGACAAGTGTTAGATCATCCCTCTTGGGCGCTTCGAGATAATAACCCGCCCTTAAAGTTTTATGATTTTTTTTGACTTTTTTACTATCACGCTTACACGATCTTACTGATGTTTACAAGCTTTTGGACATGCAGAAAGAACAATTTTACATGTTGAGCCTTCCACCACCTGATAATCCGGTTTCTCGCCACCCTATGCCTCTGAATCCTGAATCCACACAGCGTAAAGTAAGCGGATGTCTCTGTTCCTTCGTTTCATTTCTCACCCCACAGCGTAGTCTCCTTTTTTTTTTTGTCCATCACGCTTGTCTCTGATGTCTCCTCGTTGGTTGATTCTTTGTTTGCCTTTCATTCCGCACACACATGTTGAATGCTTGCCACCGGCCCTTTTCGATGGGGTGGAAAGTACACACACACACACAAACACATACCCGACATCCCTTTCTGGTGGGTGTTTCTCGCTGCAGATGTTCCTGTAGTGGTAGTCGGTTGTACGATCATCCGGGTTCTCGGTTTGGTATTTTTAGGTACAACCCAATATTCCTCGTCTGTACTCGACTATCTTCCACTCCATAGGGGTGAGGACCGAATTTAATATTCTTTTTCCGTTTCACGTGAATTCCAGTCCCTCTGCGCCCACTTTCCTCCTCATGTGGTACAAAAGAAAGGAAAAAAACATCAAAGCAGACATGAAACCTGAACGAAATGAAAGAAGAGAAAAGGTACTACAACTACTCCTCATCGTCATCCCATATTGTCGGCTTGGCCTTCTCCTCGTCCCTTTTCTCGGTAATCGCCTTCTGTCGAAAGGACGGCGACCGTGTCCCCGACAGACCCAAATTAATGGCAATTTCTGAGAGAAACACGTTTTCCATCCGCAGACTATTCGATCCCTACTCTTAATACCGGCACCGCCATACACTAGTGTACATATTTCACTATTTCACTCCTTGGACGAGTGGACGGATTGTTGCTCGGTTCATCTGTATGGAATGGAAATACAAAAAAAAAAAAATTAAAAACGAACAGAAGAAGAATTAAACGGGGTTGAATAAATGTCTGCTCCGTGCCCGTGCCGATTGATATTTGTGCTTGCCCTGGATTTCTGCGCACAGGTATAATCCGCTGTCTACCTGACACGGTATGGTTGATTGCCGATCGTAGAAGTGAGCAGGTAAATGGTGGGATCGTCGTCGCGACGCTGTTGCCGCGCGATACGAACTTTTGGTATGCAATCTTCCCATGTCCCTTGGTATGTCAGGACCTTTTTTTGTCGATTTTCCTCCTTCTTTGGATTAGGGGGATTAGGTCATGTGTTGGTTTATTGGGGTGAAGCTGTATAATAGTTGGCGGGATGAGTGGAATTGACATTGGCATGGATTTTTGCAATCACCTTGTGAAAAAAAAAATTGTTTCTTGTCACCCCACCTGCACTATGGTAATGCCAAGGCCATAGTCATTGGTCTTCACCTCTTTTCCATGATGCCCGAGGGCGTTGTACATTCAGATATGAACATACATACATATATATACCCCAAACGTGATAAAGCGTAGCATCTCTTTCGACACTCGATCACGTCTCCCAATTGCCACGCATCTTACAAAAATCTGAATAATCGAACAGAAACAACAGAAAAAAACGACAAGCAAGTTCACCCAACCCAGCCTCAACCCATAAATCTTTAAAATTCCCATCAGTACCAGCTTCAGCATCAGCAACAACAACAATAGCCATGTACCAGTAAAAGTAGCAATGTAACCATAGCAGACAATATTGGCAGCAGTGCGGGCGATGCTTTACCGCCACTAGTGTGTGATTAAAGCTAAAAACAAAAAAAAAAGCAAAAAAGCAACAACTACTGCGAAATTTCGGAAAACCTGAACTCTGCCTTTGCGTCGCAGGTTTTGGCACCCGTCGCCGTTGTCGTCGTCATGCCAATCAACTGATCTCCGGTCGTCCCACATACCGCTCGTGATATTTGTATGTGATTTGTGTGCGCCTACCGCCACCCACCCACCATAGGAGAGAACTGGTCAACATGCCGTGGCTACGACCGCAACGAAAAAAAAAAAAAAAAAAACAATAAAAAGCAGCAATAGTCGCGCACCAGGCAATGAGGAGGAACCTTTCACTCAAGCGTGCGCGCGTGTATTTCCTAATCACCCTGTATGTGTCACCACCAGGGCGCGCTGAGCTGATGAAGTAAAGATGAAGAAGAGATTTGCGTTAATCAGCAAATGAGGAAAACAACAACAACAATACGTAACACAAAACAATCATTCCAACAAAAAACAACCGAAACGACGGACGGAAAAAAATGGAAAAAATGTTGTCGCCATGGTCGTCGGCGTTCGTTGTTGTCGGTCGTCATGTGTCGTTGTCACTCCTAGGGACCACCGTTTCAAGTGGGAGGAGGGCGGCGGATGTGAAATGCTGAGGCTGACCATCCGCCTGCCTGACGGTCATACTGGTTTTTTTTTTGTTTTTTTTTGGATTGGTTTTCGTTGTTGTTGGCGTTTCTTCTTTTATTTTTCAATTTATTTTTGCGGCCGCTCGATCGACGGGTCGGTGATACCATGGTGACTGGGGAGCCCATTTGCAACCCACTCTGTATAATTAGCATCAGCCAGCGCTGGGCGTGTGAGAGTGCGCCCTAGTGTGTGTGCATCAGTACGTGTCGGAAGATGGGGATTCACTCGAAGTTTTTTTTTTTTTCATGGGTTTTCCATAATTTGTTGCGCTTCAGCGACTTAAGTTTTTGCAGTAAATACAAAAACCGATCAATCGGCTTGACCACAGCATAGCGCCGTGCTCGCGGTCTAACACCCAACAGCATCAGTTCAGCATCATCACACCATCAGCCAGCCAGCAGCACATGGACTTAACGACAAACAACGAAAAGCGAAAATCCAAATCGAAAAGCAAGCACAAAAGCAGTGGGACGCATTGGAACAACGGAAGAGAAAGAGACGAAGAAGAGAAAACAGATTTGCGCGCACAAGATGACCGGCCAAGTCGACGACGGACGTCGCAAGTTGATTGCCACCACACATCATGCTGCGCGATCAATGTCAGCCACCAATGAGGTGGGGGAGGTGGTTAAGGGTTGCCATCATTTTCTTATTTCACTTAATCACTTTAAAATAAATAAACACAACAAATCAATAAGCATGCGACGAGACGCTGCCAGGCAAATGGGTTATGGCAATGGATTAATGACGCGAGGTTATTGGGGTTATTCGTTGATATGTTGAAAGCGTTTTAATACGTTGGGTGGGAGTTTTATGTAAACATTCGCAAGTAGCTTTAGTTCCTGGATTTTGTCGCTTTTTCGTGTAGGTAAATAAATAAATGCAAATATGCTTAGAGAGCCGTTTGACTAATCGCATTAGTCTTTTGAATAAGATCAAGTTTTTGTTATGATGAGGGTATCGCTTAACACTCCGTTTGTCGAATGTAGCTTTTTATCGTGGCATCAAATTTCTGCTAAACGAAGAAAAAAAAAACTTAACTAGGTGTCTGAACCTTTTATTTATTTACTTTATAAGTATTTTATTTTTCCTTTCTTAGCTCTGTCTTTATCTGGACAAAGACTGTCTTAACTAATTAAGATTGCTTTACTGGCTCTAAACGGCCTATGTATTTCGACTCTATGGTTAACTTGATTGAGCTAAATGAAGAATTATTGGCAAAGAAAATTTAAAAAAAAAATGGAAGCTCCTGCCCTGCCTGAAGCAGTGTAGTGAATGGAATGACCATGTAAAGTCGATCTTGTAGAATAACTGATCCAGAAAGCAATCAAGACAAGTTATGACTTACCAGAGAATAACCTAAATTAGCCAGGGCTTCTTTGGACATGACTTTCAATTTTTTTTTTTTTAATCCGGTCTTAAGCTTCATATTAGAACTTAACCCCAAAAGTATGCATCCTAAGGGACGCTGATCATGCTCTGTGATGCTGTGTTTCCTGGGAAATTGTTTCAGAGTATGGGGGGAGGGACACAATAGCATTATAAAGCTTAAAAAGATATGAGATATAGGAAGAATATAAAAGTAATAGTATCTAGATCATACCCGAAATCTCGAGGTTTTACCATCCCCAACGCATCCTTATGTACAGGCGCATTGTGCTGGTGAAAGATGATCTTTTCTTCTTTAAACCAGAACTCATCTCGCTAATTTTGGCATCCAGCTGGGCAACAAGGTTGGAGCAATATTCGCCTGTAATGCTTCTGCCTCTGGAATCAGAATCCCTTTCGCATCCCACACACTAGCCATGACCTTTCCGGCAGATGTGATCGACTTCTTAGGACCTGAGCCACCAGCTTCCATCCATTGCTTGGGCTGCTTTTTCATTTCTGGTGTGTAGTGGTGGATCCATATCTCGTCCATAGTAATAAATCGTCACACAAAATCGGTCGGATCCTTATTGAATCAGTGGATCCCTACTGATACAGTCCGATCCCCATTGAACCGATCCTAAGATTGCTGCGAAAATCGTCCGCGCATTTGCTTTCGATCGGTTTTTAGAAAATGCGGCACCCATCTTACGCACAGCTTTCGCATCCCCAATTCTTGGTGCAAGATATTTCGCACGGTTTCCTCCGATATCCCCACAGCCTCAGCTATTTCATTCACCTTCACACGCCTATGCACTCAGGAAGAGAAGATATGTACATTTTTGCTGATTGGGGCGCCATCTCTGTGTCAGGCCGTGAGCCTTTTATCCTACCCTCGTACTTAAAGGCCACCACGGCTTGATCTAATGAATGTCATCCGAGAGACAAAGTGTTTGACCACTTTTTCAAGCATTTGTGGCCGTATATTCTCAATAATACGAATAATGAATGTTGGATTCCAATGAGTCGATTGTTATTAGCGTGTCAGCGTAGTCTAAAGAAATCACAGGACTTGGAGGCTAATTTATGCGAAGTTATGAGTTCATTGAATAGTTCTCTAAAAAAAATCGATTTTTATATTAGCACCCTAGTGCTGGCACCCCATCTCTTTCACATTCAGTCAATAATCATGACTCTGTAGCGAATACCTATAGCCATACAACGCTAAATTTTATAGGGTCCGATGAACCCACGGACTACACAATACTCATTTTTAGGGTTGTGATGTTGTACGACGGATCCAATGCCAGTTGATGTTGGGATTATTCATAGAAATTTCGACGCAAACGATTGTCATTCGGCTTCAATTCTCGCACAGGCTTGGTCTTGGAAGCTTTCAAATCAACTTCTTTGCGTGCATTCCTCCATTCAATGAACGGACAAAGACCAACCTGTTGGGAAGGACATCGAATCGATGAATTTTGATCTTTTGCGACACTCAATACTACGAATAGCGTTCTCGGATGATCGATTATATTGGGCATATATGTATTTGGTACAAGTGCTCTGTAAGCTTGGCGCACAGAACGATAATTTTGAAACCAAATTTCGAAAAACAATCGTTCCGGCGAGGTCATTTTAGATCCTAAAGGCCGAAATAAGTTCAAGAAGTACGATCGAAAGTGGCTTCACTAAAGATCGAGATTCTGAATTATTTCGGGTGCTGGGGGAGGGTTTGGCATGCGCCTATCATAGCTAATGGGGACTGTTTTAAAGGGAATGACATTGATGTAGACGAAAATATAATTTTTTTTTCAAACATTAAAAATGTCTGCTAATTTTTGAACATATAATCTATTTTTAAGGCTTTCGCCATGACAGCGATTTAAATGTATCACGCCAACATTTTGTCCCGCGAATTGATTGAGTCACGTCTCGACAAAATTTTGAAAGGCTTAATCAATATTAACTCCAGCTACCCCGATTATAAGTTGCCCTCTTACTTTCCACCAAACCAAGAAGGAATGCTGCAACTTGGAAACTGGCAACCAGTTCACGGATCCAAATAAAAGAAAATCAAAATAATAACAATAATTAACCAAAGAGAGAGTTGGCAACCCTATAATCCACCACCCGTCAACCGGTCCATTCTAGTGGATATTTCTTCACAGCTGTTGCTGTTTTACGACACACCATCATCGTCGACAACGGAAAAGCAAAACGAGAACCGCACGCAAGCCAAACAGAAATCTCAAAACACAGTAAAAACCAAAAAATATGTAAAAACTCATCACCCAGGCACTATCATCTTCCCAGGGCAGCAGCATTAACGGCAGCCGCAGACAAAAAAAAAGTGGGTGGATTATGAAAATGAAAAGAACACGACGGCGAAAAAAAAACGACGGACTCAAAACACACAACAACAAAAAAAGTGATTTTTTTTCTTCCAACGATGATGACGAGTCGTTTCGAAAGACGACAACGACGATGATGACGCGGCGCTGGTGAAAAGGGTGGTTGCAGAATCCCAAGTGCTCATCATCAGCACCATACCAAACCCAAAATACAAAAAAAAACCTAAATAAAGAAACCAACGAAAAGAGGAGTTCTGGGAGGAAAAGGAAGGTGAAGGAAGAGCGGAGGAGGTTTTAAAGGAAATTTTTTGGGTGCCAGGCACCATACGATCGCCCATCGTTGTTCGCTGCCGTTAACGTACGTTTATGTAGCCAGAGGGTAGGGATTTAGTTTCTCTCCTTGGTTTTCGATTTTTTTTTTATTCCTCGTCACATCCTTTAGCGTGTCCTCTTTTTCGAAAAATGACTAAATGCATTGTTGTTGTTCCTTTTTTTTCGAGTTGTCTTTATAAATAGCTGGTAATGTGTAGTGGTGCAGTGGGTTCGGCAGGTGGTCACAATAGCAGCATGAACAGCAGGTAGTAGGTTGAGATACACGGCGAAGAGAGATGAGTGTTTGGTTGATTGGGTTACCTTCAACCCAAAAAGACACTTTATGATCTCATGACTTTGGCCTTCGCAGAGTTTCACCATCACCGGTACCACTATCAACATCATCATCATCATCATCATCATCATCATCATCATCATCATCATCATCATCATCATCATCGGGGCCGTCGTAATCGTCATCAACACCGTCGCACGTCCGCACAGTCCGCAACGTTCGCTGTGTTTGGTTGTTTTGCTCTTCTCTCATCCCGGCTTCTCACTTTTTTTTCTCTGTCCATTCCACGGGAGAGTTATAGCAATGCGTCGAGAGGTGGTGAAGGAGGAGAATGGAAAATCCCATCACACTCCCATGACGGTAAAGCGGCATCGGCGGATGTGCTCTTCAATGATGCTCCTACTGCTGCTCCTACTTCTACTTCTACCACTTGCTTGACGTGCCATTCGACACTCAAATGGACCTGTTGAATGGGAACTATAGCACAAATGAGGGCGGTTGAATGAGAGTATGCGTGCTATCGACTATCGAGTGTGGGTGAGGGTTAAAAGAAACCAACAAAAAAACCGTCGACCGAATGCTATCGCCATATGCGATACGACGACGGTATGACTGTGCTGCGTCCGTCTGGCGGTGGGTGAGAATGACGCGCGCATTTAACGACTCGAATTCCAGGAACCACTCAGCGGTTGTCCAACTCCCCCTACTTAATGCCCTTTACTTTGTCTTTTACATTTTATTTCTTCACAATTCAGTGTGAATGCGTAACTGAAGTATCTCTTTGTATGAATTTGCAGAATTTACCGGCCAGCAGTGGGACTAAGGTACACGAGACATGGCAACATTAATACCATCCGCTAATGTGGAGGCTGCTTATGAAGATATGTTTAAGGAAATCACACGCAAGCTGTATGGGGAAGAAACCGGAAATGGGTTGCATACGCTGGGCACACCGGTTGCGCAGGTGGCCACAAGCGGACCGACAGCACCAGAAGGCGAGCGTTCTTTTACGAACTTGGTAAGATTGCCTGTAAGCATCAAACCCACAGTTTCTCTTCCTCAACATCTGATTGTCATTAACGAAATTTGTTTTTTTTTTTGTTTTTTTCTGTCCTCTTTAGATTGATCGTTCCGTTGCGCCGACAATTGAATATGAACACAATGGTGGCGCTGGTGGGGCTGGCGGCAATGGTGGAAGTACTGGCCAGCCGGACACATCTGCCACACAAGCCAGTGCGGGCAGTTTCAAACCGGAAGATCAACTGAGTACTGCTTTCGGGCTAGCCGCTCTAATGCAAAATGGTTTTGCATCAAGTGGAGCTATCCTAGGTGCGCAACAAATACAGAAAGATGTCAACCCATCGACATCGAATACGAATGTTGGTGCGAATTCCAGTGCGGAAACGCGTTGGAGCGGAGGGATCCCCGTTACAGTTCCAAGTGGTGGCGAAGAAATCGTACAATGGCCCACAAGCGGCAAATTGGGCAGCTACAATGGAACACACAAGGCTACGAAGTAAGAAGTTTTATTGCACTAAGATTTTTTTATATACTTCTGCCTGGTATCAATCACCTTAGCAATTTTATGAACCGATAGTGCGGATATACGTTCGGTTTGATCCAATTCTCTTCTGCCTTTTTCGACCACATTGACGACCACACCGCCTCCCATGATATAATCTATAATTTCATCGCGACGATTCCATTTCTTAATAATCTTCGGGTCATAATGGAAACGGTTGTCCTTTAAATCGAAGTATGATTCCAATTTTTCGGGTTTCAATTTCATAATTGCATCGTAATTTGGGATGTCCAAATAGGGTTGGTGTACCAGTTGAAACGGGTCGTATTGGTCGGAGTAGCATAAACGAACTTCTCCACCGTGTAGGTTTAACATAGTGTCGTAGACCATCTTGGGAGTTCCTAAAATTCCATGCTTTACGCCTATTAAACTTAAATTACTGTCTGCAACTACATATTCCAGTT